>CM068368.1:752252551-752852551 GCA_034769895.1 Magicicada septendecula | reverse complement strand
CTAATGTATAAACTGAATGAGTAACGTTGCAGGTGGCGCCGGATGTCTAGACAAGTAGGCTATCATTACTTATATTTATATATTTACATGCAATTTTAAGTCTACAGTATTTTTACTTGAACGTATTTTTCTTGGTCGAAAAAATGGTAATTACGTGGCTGCGAGTAACACTGTCTAAAACACAGGTTAACTTCACATACACACATCCCCGTTTGACAACAAAGCAAAGATTTTTTCTGAAACACGGCCCAGCCCCTAATTGTGTTGGTTTTTCTCCGAAAAGTTTCTAAAGGCGTGTTTTGTAAGCAGAAATACAAAATTACACATTACGCTGGTTACGCATTTAATTTACATTACAGTGTAGTCACTTCTGATGATCAAATTAACATTTGTTGCTAGTAAATTACAGTTAGTCCGGTAAAAATTAAAATTTCAAGTAACAATTTTGTAGTGCGCTGTCATAGATAAGACGAATGAAAGTAGTTAGCATTGAAACACGCGGATTCACACGTAAATAACGGCGATTCATTTTAACGCATGGACGTACAAACCAAACATGCGCGCGCTCGCTAGTTTGAAACCAAAACGTCGTCGTTCAAAATATCGCTGTTTCAAAAACGACTGGTTCTCATTATAGTCCCGATTGAAATGTCGATGTTAAACATATCCACTATATGGATAAAGACAGGAGGACTTTGTTTCAACATTTCATTGTAATAATTTTTTGTAATAATATATATTGTTTATTTACAGTATTTGTTCCTACTTCCTAGGTTTGTAAGTTTATTATTTAAGAGTGACGTAGACCATGTACTTATTGCATACCAAATTTTATTGATTATTTTATAAACGAACATGGTTCTTTGTCGTGGGTATTCCTTCCCCCACCCCACGCCAGCAACCACCCATTTGTCACTTACCAATATTAGTCCTCAAATTAATAGCGACTAAATTTTTATTTTGTCTGTTTTTCCAGGAGTATGAATAGCCTATTATTATGTATCGTCGTCCTGGTCATTATGTTTGTACTTCGCTCTTTTCTGCTCAATCACTGACCGCACAGTCGTTTTCCAACGATTTCTTTTAGGAGCCACTCTTTTCAGTTTACAATAAAACATTATTTAACCAATCATTCTTCTACCCGTCTTGTGAAAGGTCGTCATCGTCGTCTTTTTAAGTGTCCTTATGTCTAATTTAGCAGCCTTCCGTGTACATATTCAATCCTCCTTGCTTTTCCAGAGTCTACTATAAGTCCGTTTTATTTTTTTAATTCTTGAATTGATACAGTCTATCCTAAATCAACAGCTACCCATTGAATTATATTACTGACTCTCTTAGTCATTCCTAGTAAAATCTTTCTATCGTTTTCTGCGCAGTTACCACTTTTTCTACCATAATTTATGTGTCGTGTTCATTGTCAATAAACAATGTCCAACGAGATGCTGACATTCTTTTCGGGGTAAAAAAAACTGCTAAGCAGCCGTAAGCCGTAAGACATCGGGATCATTTTAAACAAAGTTGAAGAAGGTCAAGTTTCAGTACGGCTGTAGAATTACTGAAATAAGAAGATCACTGTCTACGTTTCTGCCGATAAATCATTGCAAGAATCACACAATAATTAACATTTTCCTATTTACATAGAAGGCAATTTACTATCTAAAAGATAGTGCTTACAGTTCTCAAGGCAATCTAATCTGATCTAGTTCGACTGACATTTCTGGCGTTAAAATTCTGTTGTCGTTTCTATTTTTTCGAATATCTAATTTTAATTCTTAGCTATTAGAGCCTTGTTATCAATACACAAAAATGTTGCAAAATTGTAATAAAATGTGATCCTACTAAATATCACAGTTATACCACAAACATGATTACTGACAATTATTTTTGTAAGTAGTAATTATATTATTCAAAGTACGTATCCAGATTTAAATCTGAATCAGAGACTAAATTAAATAATCATCACTCATACGTGACATCAGTCTCTAAGTTAAATATGTGACATGACTTTAGACGAAATTATCAATACTTGAAAACGAAATTAACTACATTTGTTGTTAAAATTACTTCCCGGGCTGTTTGGGCGTGGTGTAAAGTTTTCGACAAAACCAGACGTTCGGCAGTTCCATCGACTGCCATCTTCAGTGAAAATCGACCATAGTGACACTAACGTATACCACCTCACGTTAGCGTACTCAATTTTCACTGACGATAGCAGTCGATGGCGCTGCCGAACGTCTGGTTTTGTCGAAAACTTTGGACCATGGCCGAATAGGCCCGGGAAGTAATTTTAACAACATTGACTCCGGCCATGTAAGCCTACGAAACACATTAACTATATTTGTGTTATAAATAATTATTTACTTAATTATTACTTAATTAATTACTTAAGTAATTATTAATAACATTTATTGTTAATTTTATTTTAATATTACTTTTATATTTATAATTAAGTTTAAGTATAATATTTTATAATTATATTAAGTGCGTTAATTACACTTAATATAATTAACAACTTTGTCGTAGTTGTAGGAAGAACTTGATAATGGTTGCGAAACCGAAAGACCTCGATCGAGGGAAAATTGTACATAGCAGAGAAGCAACAAAATACGACAAAGTTGTTATGAAGACTGCTAACACAAATAAAATAGCTAATAATATAATTAAGTTTATATTATACGTAATTAAGCATGATCATTATTGTTTTACTTTATACTAATTATTGTGCGTACCAGTGGATAAAGATGCAGCGTTGGCGGTAAAAGTGAGAACAAACCGAGCCCCAGCCAGTCAGTGGAGAACGATGTTACGAGAGGTAAGCAAACACACGGAGCGGGAAGTGTAAATGAAATAGGAAAGCAGAAATTGTTTGTACAAGCAGACAGACAAAAGATGGATCTCAGTTTACCACGTGCGGGCTAACATGACCAGCCTTTCTTGACCGTAGCAGACAATAGACGCGGTGTATGTAAACACACACACTCACGGCTTTTGGCCAAGGCCGCGCCCAAAAAACCACTCATCGAACAGCTACAAACGTTAGGTATAATAATTTCAATAAGCTGAGTTAAAGTATGTCATTTAAATGACACAAGTAACATATCTTTAATTGCTATGCACAAAAGTCAACTGCTTGTATCCACGTTTCCCAGTTACCTATATAATTTCACGAAGACTCATGAAGAACTGAATATGACTTTCTAAATCATACGTCACATCCATATAATTAGTGTCTAATCAGTACAGAACTGGGTGTCCAACTGTATGAATCCCGTTTTCTCAACTTGTCGGGAATATTATGAAAATATTTATTGTTAGCGGTCTTCATCTTTATATTTTCATTTTATATTGCCAATCATCTGATCGTTTCGTTATGGACGAGACCTCTCAATGTTTCCATCGTTCTCAGGTCCTAGTTCCAGGCAACCTCAGGAAGACTCGAGAATGATGGGGGATAGCCCTATAACATCAAAAGTCCTCGTCCAGACCGAAGCTGTTAGCAGACTGGCAACACAAATTGGCAACGTTGAAAATGATGTTTGCATTTTTGATATACACACAGTGTACAGGTCGCTCTTCTTCTTCTTCTTCTTCTTCTTCTTCTTCTTCTTCTTCTTCTTCTTCTTCTTCTTCTTCTTCTTCTTCTTCTTCTTCTTCTTCTTATGTTTTATAATTATAATTTGTTTGATTAAAATAAATCAGTTTAAGTGGGCCTTTATAGATATATTTAAGAGGAGTTCCAGTCGTATCACAAAGGTGATAAAGGAAATCTACACAAAATGAAGAATTATTGGATAAAACACCGTAACCAAATTAATTAGGCAGGTGCGGATTCCTGAAGTCCCACGCTCTTTAACGAAATTATGGATGAGATTATTAAGGAGATAAAACATATGCAAAGTTGTGAGATGGGCAGAATTGTGTTTAATATTGTAGGCGGACGACGTTTTTCTATTAGCAGATACTGAAAATATTGAAATATTTACAAAGACTGGAGTTTAACTTTAACAAAGCATGTCAAAGCATAAAGCTAACTGAAGGTAAGACATAATCAGTTAAAATCTCCCATGAACTTTTAAGACGAAGGTCACGATAAACGACAAAATAATGAAAGACGTAATACACATGAATTACAGTGGATAGGGATTACAAGAAACAATAGGGCAGATGTAGAAACAGAACACCTATTGTCAAAAGTAAACACACCTCAGAATTTCGAGAATAGCCTTATACAGGATATCAAATATATTGTTTAAGCAGCAAAAACTTTGGTTTTCAATAGCATGATATGACCGACATTATACTAAGCATCAGAAGCCAAGCCAGATACAGCTGGTACTCAACGAAAGGGAAAAACAATAGAAACAGATAGATTAAGGAGATTACTAGAAAAGACAAAGTATGATAGTTTGCGGATAAATTGAAGGAAGGAGATAATGGAATGAAAAAAATTTCGAGAATGCACTATGAAATGTTGGTGAAAAAGGCGGGGAACTAGAAACCAAACAGCAAGAGGAAAGTCGGAGTGGACGGAAGAGGTAGAAGGATAGAACGAATAACGGCAAGTGTTTGTTGTATGAGTTTTCCGGGCTGTTTGGCCGTGGTCTATGGTTTAATGACAAACCAAACGTTTCAACAGCACCAACGGCTGCCATCATCAGTGGAATTTAAAGATATTCTCGTAGGTTGTTCTCGTCAGCCTTTACCACAGTACTGTGGGCCTGACGAGAACAACCTACGTTCAGGATATCTTTAAATTCTACTGGTGATAGCAGCCATTGGTGCTGTTGAAACGTTTGGTTTGTTATTAAACCATAGACCACGGCCAAACAGCCCGGAAAACTCATCTTATACAACTGACACCAGGCGTGAAAGCCTTAGGACAATTTTAACGGCAAGTGTTGTTCTCGAACATGACTTAACGAAGAAGTTTGGTAAGTATGATATGTTTATCTTGTTTATCTGAAATATAAAGGTTAGTTTCTCATCAAATGCAGTAAAATATTTAAATTTTTAATACCGTGTGACACACTGTTTGCGTGTAGAACTATGTGTGCCTTTTGCTTATAGAAATCGCATAATAGAATATGGAGCTACTGTTAAGAATAATCCTGATGCTATAGACGTGCCCGGCCAGCATTGATGGATTCGCCGAGCTGAATTCTGCATTCAACAAAATGGAAACATTGAACAACTGCTTTGAACGAACGTTTGCAGCTTTATCAATTTAACAATTTTGATATTTAATCATTTGAAGGAAAAATTCAATAATATAAGTCTCCAATTTGGTTACAATTATATTTCTTGTGATAACGTTTTCGAAACCCTTTGTTTTGTTTAAATTGTAACACTTTTCTGGCGCATTTTGGTCGGTTTTGTTCTTAATTAAAGTCAAATTTTTCAAATTTGTATTTATTTTTAATAAACATTACACACATCAATTTGTTCACAATTAAATTGTCTACAAAGTTAGTTAGAAATTTTTAGTTGTTTATGGGCAAATTAACGAAGTATTTTATCCCAAATCTAAAAATGTGTGTTTTTTGACTTCAATGTTTTGTGTTTTACACAATTTTTCTTAAAAACTAATTGAGATAGAACTCTGGGACCTCTTTAATTCAAATTTTCAGATCGAAACACATAAGGAACCACCTAATTTACCCTTCACTTTATACCCCAAGAATTTTAGTATTGCGTTATTTTACCGTGGGAGCATAAATTAGGGCGAACTGGTTCGCGAGCTGTAACTCTCTAACGAACCATTTTCGGACCTACGTTTATATGAACTTTTTTTCTTATTTTTAGCTATAGAATCAGGTCCCGAGAGATTTCCGTGCAAATTTGAAACACCCTATATATTAGCTTTTTGAGTATTTTCGATGTTGAGTGCTTTGAAAATTTGTCATGTTTTGTATTGATTTGTATTTGTTCAGGTATTTGTTTTGTGTTTGTATATTTGTAAATTTTTCCATATGTTCATTATGGTGTCTTTGTGTGGTTGTATTTTTTGTATTTTTGTTGTTGTAGGTATACTTAATTTTATGACAACGTTATATTTAAAAAAAGAAGGATATTTACGTGAAAATAAAAATTAATTTTATAACTCTGTTATGGTTGATTTTTTTCATCAAACTAAGTTGGCAGTTTGTAAATAAAAACAAAACAAAAAGCCTTTATGTAACATTAAAGGTCGACACAGAACAGTACCGGTGCTCGAAAATATTTGCTGCCCGTTGTTATTGGAACAGACCGAAGCGCTGATGTAGATCAGACAGAATACTTCAGGACTTGACCTTCAGCAATACATTCCAGATGGCCGAACAGAACTCATGAAAGCAAAGAATTATAAAAAACGAATTACTGAGTGTAGCGGCAGAATGTCAATGAAAGCAAAATTACGTCGAGTGCGGATGTTCGTGTTAGTGGTCGAGACAACACGTGCCAGCCAACCTTCTTGCGCGATACGTCTGCACACACACACACACACACACACACACACACACACACACACACACACACACACACACACACACACACACACACACACACACACTATAATTATAAAATTACTGTTTTTGCGTACGTACGTGTTTATAAATTAATGTCTTTTAACATATTGTTTACTTCAATCCTACACCCACTTTGTTATTGTTGTCTTTCTTGTAAAATGCGTCATGCGTCATACGGTCTTCCTGTAGCATAGAAGCTGTCACACTGATGTCTCGGCAATTTTTGCTTTCTTCTTCTCACCCTTTCTAGTAAACATATAGCGTATGGTAACTGAATCAGCTGCCATTATTTGGCGAGTCTTCTTCATTCATACAGGCGTTTGTTAAATGAGTATGTAAATTGCAAAAGTCTTTCGGGGATGTTGCTTGACTTGCTCTAGTGAAATTCTCCGGAACTTGATACTTGTCGATTATTGTTCTTTGAATTATTGTTTAATATCTCTTACTCCTGTCTCTTATTTTTCCTCTCTGATTGCTGTTTTTGTTCGTGTGTATTATTATTATTCTACTTTTGTTAACATTTATGAGTAATAGTGTACTGACTGGTCCATCTTAATCAATTGTACAAATTTTTTGGTCCTACTTTGCTAACTGTGTTTCAGGCCAAATTCGTGTTTGTTCATTCTATAAACTGTTCCACTTCTTGGCACGACTTTCTTCCCGATAAGCTTTAACAACTGTGTTCCCAAGATAGAAATCTTCTTTATTGCCTATCTTAAACTTGTATGCTGGTAATGGTTACTTTTGTCTACTCACTTCTTTATTTACACTAGTTTCTTCTTTTCCGCGTCTCAGTAGTAATTGTGCGGTTGCTTTGGTCACCTTTTTCTCTCCTAGTACCCCAGAAATTCCCTTATGTCTGGTACATAATTTCCACACTTTTTTCATATTTTGCCTACGTTTGTTTGCTAGTCATAGCTTACAAAGGACTCTTTCTTATTCACCTTTGAATATTTCTAGTACGTAGCGTTTTCGTAGTTCTTGACTTTTCCTCTGATTCTTTGTTTCGGGTGTTTTGCGATGTTTTTTTTGTACTTCACATATACTATACTCTCAATAAGAAATGATTGTTTCCTGATTTCGCTCCTCTGTAAACTGTCAATTCTCTGTTTTAAATTTTGTGTTTAGTCTAAAAATTACATAATCCATTTTAGATATCCTGGCTTTGTACCATGATGTTTAAAGTGACCGTGATTATAGGAACTAAATTTGTCTCGCATAATACAATTAACTGTTCACCATTAGTGTTCCATATACTTCCCCCAGATCTTCAGATCTCATGGCTGTTGTTTTCTCCTGACTCTAGCATTCAAATCTCACAGAATTATTATCGCTTTCCTATCGGTAACGTCTGTTATTGTTCTCGATAACTCTTCCATAATTTCGTCTTTGGTCCTGGGCTTGGAACTGTTATTAGGAACGTGTAGGGCCACAATTGTTAAGCCGTAAGACCAGATTTCTGGAAAATGTACAAATAACTGCCTTCAATTTCATTTTCCTCGGTTTCCTTTTTCTTCGTCTTCACAAAACCGTGTTCATTTTAAATACATCCAGCTATTCAATTAGCCTATGTCTACCTTTAATATTTAAGTTTGTACTATTTGCGTATCAATATTCAAAGTGTTTTTTAGCAAATGCCGTTTCGTCGTCGTTGTCCTCCAACCAAATTCCAAGGATTTGTTGCTTTAAAAAGTTTTCTAGAGTGATGAGCAGTAGGGCCATAGCCTCAACGCCTATCCTGGAATAACGGGTTTTTCACGTTTACTCCTGTACGCAGGTTGCTTTACCCGCTACTTAGGAGTCTTACCAACCCCATCCCATTAGCCCTTAAAGCAGAGTTGCCAATTCTACCGGGCCCACGTTATCCCCAATCCCAGCGATGTGATCTTCGGCCGTAACCCCGAAAAAGGAACCCTTACAGTATGCTATCAACCGGACCCAGTTGAACCCAAGTTCTTTTAGCGAGGCGTTTCTCGAGTCCTCCTCCTTTCTCACTTTTAGGTGTCAAGGTTCCAAGCTTAGGATTGATGTAGCGGATATCTTCTTCTTCCGTCTTTCAGAGGATTAGGCTATTAGTCTGTTCCGGTTCCACAAAATTCCTTCATTCCATCACATCCACCATTTCCTAAACCTACCAGTGACTCTTCTACTTCGAGGTTATGAGTTCCTCAGCAACCTTCTTCTCTCCATCCTCATACTTATAGTTCCACTATCAGTTCAATTCTTCTTCTTTCCAATAATAGACGGATTCCTCTGTTAACTCCAGCACCGAGTACGTTCCCAATTTATTCCCAATATCCTAATTCCTTAAACTCGTCTCAGTGTTACTCAAATCTAATTTCGTTGGGAAACCAGCCAATTTTCCAAACCATAAAACAACGCCAGAATTGCCACATTTTGTACAGTGGTATTTGGGTTTCCCTCCATGTTTTTCCTTGACAGTTTTTTCAAAGCGTCCCTGTGAGAGCTCAAACTTATTTTATTTCTTACATCGTGAGATAAATGTATTTTGGTTACATCCGTCGTCAAAAATACTAGAAGGGATGAGTATTGCCTTATGGTCTCATTACTCTTTTAAGGGAAAGGTCCAGCCGCATCTCCAAGAGTTGCGAGACGGAAAACACGTACAAGTGGCTAATGGGGCTCTGAATACCGAGTGGCAGCCGGTATAAGCTGACGCCTCTTACCCTTGGAGTAAGAAATTGCTCCTGTAGTCGAATGACCCATTATCTATCACCACGTCTTACCCTGCGATATGCTAGTAACATATTCAAAGGACATATTAATCACTAAACTCTCCTAAGAAAATATAACCGGACGGATCAAACGCTGCCGACAACAGCTATGAATAAAAGGAAAAAGAGACTTGGAGTTGCGAAACAATTTAAAATTGACGTGTGGAATGTAAGAGTACTTGCACATAAAGAGGTGGAACTTGGACGAGAAATTAAACTAATGAGTGTGGTTACTGCCATCATCTCTGAAACCAAGTAGAAGCTGAAAGGCTGAACAGAGCTAGAGGACTACAGTGCGCCGAATGCACTATCGCCACACATGTAAGCTTGTAAAGTATGCGCCAGCCTTGCTGCATGATCGTTGTTTGAACTTTACCAATCTGTGCTGGACCACTGATCATATTCCCGAAGACTGGCAGATGGCAAAAGTAGTGCCCATTTTCAAGAAAGGAAATCGTAATAACTGTGACAACTATGGAAGGGTCAGACTGCTAAACATGTTTTACAAATTGTTTGCATATATCCTAACAATACGACTAAATGTAATAATGGATACTATTCTCTCGGAGGCCCAGCATGGTTTTAGGAATGGCAGGTCATGTTTAGATTGCATCTTCACAATAGCCCTGGTTATTGAAAAGCACAGAGAATATCAGTTGCCTACACACACAGCTTTCATCGACTTTGGAAAGACATTTGATAGAGTGAATTGGGGCAGCCAGTGGCCATGAATGCCAAAGAAAGATATCCTGCAACAACTAATTAGAGTCATACAAAGACTTTATGTAGAAAACTAAATCTTAATTGAGACAGGAAGATCGAGCACAGATCGTAGTGTGGGCCTAATTAATTGTGGAGTACGACAAGGGTGCTCACTATACCTACCCCTTTTTAATTTATATGTAGACGAAGTCATACACAGTTGGCAGATGAACGTTCCGGAGCATTTTACGATTGGTAACTTTGCAGTTCACACGTTGTTGTTTGATGATGACCAGGCTACCCTGTCGAACTCGAAAAGTGGCTTGCAGATGGTTCCATCGAATCTGCAAGGATTTTGGACTAAAGATCTCAACAATGAAGAACAAGGTGATGGCTTTACGTGGAGCTCATCCCATACGAGTAAAAGTTGTAGATGGTACTGTTCTGGATCAGGTCAGTAATTTTGAATATCTGAGTTATAATGTGTCTTACATTAGAAACAATGGCACGTTGAATAAATTACATAAGGTCAACCATATATGCGGGACCATCAGAAGAATTCTAAAATCAACGAGTAAAGAAACACGCTGAAGTTTTACAAGGTGATGCCCCTCTCTACACCTCTCTATGGGTCTGAGTGTTGGACTTCAACGAAATCCCAGGCCAGTCGTGTAAACAAGAGGCCGAAACGAGATTTATGAAGCACGTGGCAGGACATACTCTTCAATATCGCAGAACAAATCCATATATACGGCAGGAACTGAATATTATGAGTACACTCGATAAGACTGCCCAGTATCTAAAACGGCTAAAATGTATCGAACATCTTTACCGAATGGATGACTGCCGCATCCCCAAACAACTATTCGGAGTGAATTATAAGCCGAAAGGACGGAGAGGTGTGGGACGTCCGAAGAACTGTTGGAGTGACCAGCTTCAGTCCATCTGCTTGGGACCGGAACAAACCATTTTTGGTTTAATCTTTGATAAGATGACGACAATGATGGCATCGTGATCTCTCTCACAACTGACGTTGCGTACAAGATACTAAAAATGTAAAATCTGATCAATCTTCTTATCATTTATGAAACCCTTCCCTTTAAATAGCCATGGCCTTCGTGTTCATTGTTGAAGTCTTCAGATTACATAATGAACACAGACCAATCAATCTATAAGTATCTTCTTCTCCTCTTCTTTTTCTCCTCAACTCAGAGGTGGGTAGGCTTGTAATTTTTCCTTTCCGTAGACAGCCTCTTGATCACCAATACCTTCATACTTCTTTTACACGAATCATGGGTTCCTTTTTGGGCCTTCCCCTCCCTCCCACTACGGCCCTCGATCAGGGTGGTGAAACAGTTTAACGTGGTGGTTAAATGTTTCAACTTATGTACGAAGCGAACTGTTTATAGGAGATAGGAGACGAGTGGTTTTCTTAATGATTGGTTTGTAAATAAAAAAAATTGCAACTTTGAAGTATATCTCCCATCCGAAGTTAACGTCAGAGTATACATACTATAACGAGAAAAGGTGTATGGTGTTTTTAAAATAATAATAACACTTCTTATATTATATCGACTTTGTAAAAATCATTCAAAATTTTATTAAATAAAATTTTCAAAAATTACGAATTAAAATTTCATCATTATTATTCGCATAATATTTTTCTTTTGTGTGTTCTCATCATACACACAATTATTGTCACTATACAAATAACATTACACAAATATTCATAAATATAATACACAAGATATAAATTGACATGTATAAATAGAATTTTTTATACGAGTAATATATAATATGCTCTCGACTTGCTCAGATTGTACTTTTTTTTAAATTCCATATTTTTTATATTATTGCTACTTTGCGTTGTATGCCTACATATGAATATCGTATTCATGAAATATCAATCAATTTTAGAATTACTTAAACATTTATGCTACGTTAAAATTTCAAAAATAATTTCGTAAATGTTAAATATAATTATAAATTACTACATTTAACCAATTAGATTTTACAATTATTATTTACACTATTAAAGTTTATCATTGTCTCTTTACTCTTTTCTTTTTAATGTCTTTTATGACTCGTTGGTTGACGAGTAAAAAATGGTTTCATGTCACCTTATTGCTGTGCGGTGATACTCAGTGATTCTTCGTCATGATCCTGAGTCCTGTGTCCTGTGTCGATCATCCGTTGTCGTCTGATCCTCCTGGAGTCCGTCGTCCGGTCCTCCTGGTCCACTCAGCATTCAGATTACTGGTACGGTACTGCTGGGATATCAACCTTGGATGCTCCACCGTCGGGCATAGCCTTCGACTGCAGATGTGTTCCAGTGCATAAAGGTCGAGGCTGCTGCTCCTCGCTTATTTATACTGTCGGGCGCAAAAATCATGTTTCAACCATTGTGTGCACGATTTATATTGTACTTTGTCGAGCGTCCCTTTACAGGTTCGATTATTTTCGTACTTATTTTAATTTTATTCGCAACATGCGAAGTCTTTTGTTTATTACTCGATGTTCATATGATCGGTAATTTTTTTATGTATAATTTGTATGTTAACAGTTTTTCTATACTTTAATTGTTCTTGGTTCTATTCACTTTTATTTACACTGCATTAATATGTATTATTTGTTTCGCACTAGATTTTGCACATGTGCGCGCCTTTATATTATTAATAACGTGGCGTAATTTGTTTTGTCATATCTTACGCGCACTTACCAAAATTTAAATAAATTACTTATTTAATTCACATTCAGGGGTGACGCTATGCCGGTTTCTATTGGCTCACACACACACACACACACACACACACACACACACACACACACACACACACACACACACACACACAAAATACAATGTACACAAACTGTGTGTGGCGTGATCTGCATGTACCGACCTGCGTTCGGTGTTCCCCTTCGCTGGTTATTTACAGCTTTCAAGACGCATTTTTTTAAATATTGACAATATTTAATGTTGTAATGCAACTTATTGTTGCATTACACATGGATCGTGTTCTGTTTCAGGTCTCGCGACAGAAACAACTGGCGGCCTCCCAACACTTCCTTTGGCTAAACTGTTTGGATTGAACATATACAGTACACCCTGTGTAATCCGGCACTGCGGTAGTCCGGCCCCTCCAGTAGTCCGGCGTTTTCAGACAGGTACTGACGAACGCGGAGGGGAAACAAGTCGCTGACCATAGACGTCAGTTGCATCATTAGTCCTCGCTGTGTACAGTGCCGTTTATTTACAGTCTTTTTTTTTCTTGGAGTAATTATTTGCCGTGTTTACGTAATTTAAAATCGTGAGTGCAAAATTTCGTCACAGTGCAAAAGAGAACATAAAACATTAACACTACTTCAGAAGAACGAGATTAACGGCAACAATGATGCTGAACTGCACGAGTTGCGAGATACAATCGCTGAGAAAAATAAAAGATAATTTACTATATCTTTAATCCGATGTTTTAACCAAATGTAAGTGTTTTCATGTTTTACCATTATGTACAATATACGCTACTTTGTGTTATTTGAATCCGTTTTCTTCTTATAAACTTCCATTAATCCGGCATTCCACTGATCCGGGACTACCCCGGTCTGATAACTGCCGGATTAGTGAGAGTGTACTATATTAAAAAAATTGTCTCTTACGTCAAAATAGTATAATACAAAAGGGTCACCGTGGGAACATACTTTAATGACCCATTCAAACTATTACCACAAGTTACCAATATACTTTAATAAAATAAGATAAAACGTATACCTGTTAAACCCCAAAATATAAAATAATTGTGTATATTATTTTTTTCTACGTTGCTATTGCCGATGTGACTGCGTAATTCCTCTTCTTTCTTCTATAACTTTCGATGTCTGTTCTGAAGTATACACATACCTACTATCAGCAGTTCACCTTTGCTACCGAACAAGGAATGTGGTGACGTATGCCATTCCACTGCACGCATCACTGTAATACTACACGTTTAAAATACGTTTAACACAGTTTCGGTGTGACTTGACTGTTTCTCACAAGGTATTTCTTGTAGCGAATACAAAAAATCGGTATGGAGAACCATACATGACTTCCATGTTGTAATATTTAAGTTTAAAATAATTTACTTGAATTCGGTTCGGTAATTTCTAAAAAAATATTGCCCACCCTCAAACTAATTTCACTATAGATATTTTTGTTATTATGGGGTAGTCGTTTAATATAATGTTATTTTCGGTCACTTTATCCATAAAAATTAGGTAGGCTTACTTTATTCTTATAAAGAAACAGAACTACGCAGATAATCATCCCTCCTACGAAGCGCTCCGAAGTCACTCATGGACCCTGAGCATCTTGCAGAGGGTTCATTCCCTAAAGACGAAAAGTCTGTCTATGAACCGTTCCTCTGTAAACACGTGCAGTTACATTGCCCAGCGATCTACAGGAAGCAAATCGCTATCCACGCTGGACACTTTTTCGGCTTGCACGCGTTGTGTTGGTATGGGTTTCGGCACTTTCCATTTAAAAACCGTGCAAATGTAAGAAAATAAACATGAGTGAGGCCAGAAATAACGCGAATTGTGTGTGTGTCTTGCCTGCCTTTTTATTGCGGTAATCATTATAATAAAATGGAAACGTAAACATTACATAATTGAGATATGCTTGCCTGCCACGAACGATATATTTTCTCTCACACATGATTTAAATTAAAATGAAAAAATATAGAATTTTGTTAAAGTTAAATGAAATGTTTCCATAGAAATTACTTCTTTGTTGTCAATAGAAAAAATATAGAATTTTGTTAAAGTGAAATGAAATGTTTCCATAGAAACTACTTCTTTGTTGTCAATAACGTATTACACATATAAAACTTATAAAATTTACTTCCTCCATTATCAAATAATATTTTAATTTATAAAAAAAATTACCCCCTCCCTCTTCAACTACCCTTTTCATTTATAGATAGATCTACCTTTCTACAGTGGATTATTATGACCTTCTTTTCAGGATACTTTATTTATCAAAATTAAGCACTTTACTCTTGTTAAAACGTAAAACGTTGCAGGTAAACTCCCCCTTTCCCTTAACCGATCTTCACCAAAATCAATAGGCCTTGAGTCCTCTACAATTCAGGGCTGTATGTAAAAAAATTTGATTCTTTTTGAACTTGCGGCTGTTATCGTTTGCCATAGAAAAATTCTACAGACAGACAGACACACACACACACACTTTTCGAAAAATGTACTTTTTTCATGTTTTCATGGTAGTACAATCAGAATCTGCCATTATCTCGAACACGATTTTTTTCGCCATGACCATACTTCCATTTCCTTATGGAACATGGAAGTAAAAAACACACTTTAACAAAATATTCAATAAATTACACTTACATATAATGTACGAACGTTCAATCTACTACAATGTACACACACAACTAAATATAAATGTACGTCTTCTGACGTCTGAATGTTTTCAGAATCAGCAATACCCCACCAACACAAGCACGCACTATCATTCAGTAGTTTTGCTCGGCAGCAAAACTGGTGTTCGTATAGTACATTTATGTTAATAATAAAACTCCCTTTATTCTTGTGATTTCTTTATTTGAACAAATAAGTATAAACAATAATTATAAACTTTTCACAGAAGAGTTATTTTTATTGAAATGTTTCTGTTCTACAGAAGTAAGCATGTAAGTTCTCTCTCCCTCTCTCTCATTCTCTCTCTCTCTCTCTCTCTCTCTCTCTCTAAAACTCTCTCACTATATATTGTTACGTGACATTTTTACCATGCCCTAGTAACATAAATATACCATGATTATATTATTAAAAAGTACCAGGAGACATAATATTTTAAGAAAGACTTAATTGAATATGTTTAATTTTAATTGTTTATTGTATGTTATGTTTATTATAATTAAAGTAAGAACTTACTTATGAAATTTGTTTTTTGTGTGCAGACTGTAAAGTTATAAACACAGTCAGTTAAGGGGAATTATAACATATTACTAATAGTTATTAGTAATCAGTTTCTGTCACATTTATTAATATTATGTATACTAGTGTTAATAACACTAATGTTAGTCTTAACAAGAAAGTACCAAAATCATAGTCAGTCAAATTATATGAATAAGATTTCTATTAAAATAATAAGGAAACAATGTCAGTTTATGTTAGAAGATTACCAAATGTATAAAATAAATTTAAGAAACTGAAAGGTACAAAAGAAATAATAAATAAGTTTGGAACAAAAGTAATAAAAAAAAATGTAAATCATTAACTCAGGAAATATAGATCAGAAAATAGTCAAGAGTGATGTCAAAATGATCAGTTTTTTATCAGAAGAACAAAGAAACAAATAAAAAGAAGATAAGAGCTCTTATAAAAAAGGTATATCCTTTTAAAAGAAAATGACATATAAAATAGTAAAAGGTTTGTTTATATTATTCTTATGATGTCACCAGGGTGATATAAAAATGTTACTTGGAAACCAAGGAGATATCTAAGAGAGGCCTTAGCAACTAAGATGTGAAGGAAAAAATAGATTGATTCTAAAAAACTGAATGCAAAGTTTGATTTAAATACTTATAGTGAAAAATAAATTATAATATATGTGATATTAGTGCATCTCCAGATAAACAATTGAATAATTATATATATCAAGATTAAAATAGAAGAAAGAATTGCTACCAGACTCTACAGAATTAAACCAGGACATCTCTGAAGAAATTGGACCAATTGATACAGGGAGAGAAGTATTTTTTGGTCTAAAATAAATCTGAAATATTCCCTGTTAAACCTGATCTAAAGGTTTCAAAAAACTTTGAATACGTTTTTTTATAAAAACCATAATTAACTTTCACTGAGAACAATAATGATTAATAATATGGACATACGCATAAGCCACCATTGATGTATAGTGCTAACATAATTTAAAACTAATTAAGTCTAAAAAACATTTTTATAACTTAACCTATACACTGAACTATTTTACACTCTTAATATAATCCTTTTAAGATACATTGTGACTATTTCTCATCATATGTATTTTGGTACTTTCCCTGTCAATATTGTTGTTATATCGTAGTCGAAAGGACCTACTAAACCTTATAATTGTATTTTATTTATTAAAAACAAATTATAAAATGTTTTAAAAAGCCTGAGATCTAAGAGTTACTGCTGCCACTCTGAGCTTATAAAAATACAGCTGGCCAAACTTTGTTAAAAATTATGTTTTACATTTAGAACACATTAAAGAATAAATAAAGGATTTGAGTTTACAAAATACAGAAAAAGGTTTATTTGTTTCTTATTTCATGAAAACAAAAAGGATATGATATTCTGAACAAAATATCTGATACTGTGAGTTGACCTCAGTAATTAGATTAAGTTGGCAACACTCATCAATTGAAAATCTTAGCAGATTTCTTTTAAAAATGTGGTGATGAGCACAAGTTATCATATCCATTGCTGAAAGAAAAGAATAAAAGAGAGTTAATTACAGAATAAAGAGACCATATACTATTTACATAAATTTGAACAAAAATTTATTATTGATATTTCACCAATAAAATTTTATTTGCAAACGGTGATTGCAAATTGGCGCTCAACAAACATCCCCCTGAACAGATACTCATCCTTAATTTAATATTAACAAAAATATACATAAATAATAACAGAGTTAAACAAGACACAAATTCAGATAATTAACCCATAGATTCGAGTCTAGATGCAACAAATTGGCTATCCCAATAGTGAGGCTAAATAAAATATAATTTAGAAAGAACGATTATTAGATTTGTAAGGGTAAAACAAGATTACGCGTTACAGATTTGGCGCAACCAACAGTGAGGCATAAGATAAAGATTGAAACGAACACGTTTACACTATTAAATATTTTTAACGCTTTACAAATTGCCGTCCAAAAAACGTGAGGCGTTAGAGAAAGCTAGATCCTCAATATAATTCGAGGGTAACATCATCTATCTAAAAAAAAAAAGAACACGTTACAGATTTGACGCCGACAACGTAGGGGCTTTAACCGTTCTCAAATATAATTAATAACGTAATCATCACTTTCGTTACAGATTTGACGCATCCAACGTGCGGCGTGGTAGCTCGTCTCATCACTTTTATTACAATATATATCCGAAGGGAGAGAGGGAGGGAGAGAGTGAGAGAGAGAGAGAGAGAGAGAGAGAGAGAGAGAGAGAGAGAGAGAGAGAGAGAGAGAGAGATTATTGGAATCAAATCCTTTCCTGATAAGATTCATAATTCTGTATCCGATATTTTTGTCTTAATAAAGTATGGCAAAATTATTGCTCATGCTTATTTACAAGGAATAACAAAACTAGACAGAATAATGATTAATCATAGCTGTAAGATTAGTACGTACAAATGCAGTAAGACAAACACAGTAAGCGCAGTATTAACAAACAGTTTCAATAAATCAGCCGGCGAGATAAGCAGCAATACAAAACGAGGTACTGAACTACATCGAGGTACAGCAACTAATCCGTATTTGCCATGATACTAAGGAAGTAATATTCATACTTTACGTGAAATGTTATGGATTCAGTGTTACGCTGTTGCAGAATAGCCTATCTCGCAATTACTGTACGCATACATCCGGGCCCGTGCCGTACAATGGTGTAATACAAAGTTATTTTCCTTACCCTACTAAACAAGCAGGAAGGTAATGTATTCGAGTGTATGCTCCCTTAACTCCAAACAACTGCACCGTCTTCGACGAAACAGGAAGAATGTTAAGTTTAGTGTTGTCAGATTTCCCGATTTTGAAGGAAAAATATCCATGTCCCTGTAGAGGCATAAGAAATTCCGATTTTGGATCGGATTCACGTCATTTGTCAACATTGAATGATTTTTAACAGTTGAATGTGTAAAATTTGAATATATTGACTTTATTTACCTTACAAATTACCCTGCATATATTTAGAAACAAATGTGAAAAATATTTGAAATTTTTTAACGTGTTTTAATTTTCATACATTGTCACCGTATCAACATCCTTCTGCTTTGTAGAAGGACTATTTTATCAGATGATTCGTAAATGGTCTAAAAATAAAAATAAAAGTTCATTCAGCTTATAAAATTGGAAGTCCTCATTTAATTCAATTTTGTGTTTCCTGTAATTTTATTAACACATTATAGAAGACAGAGACAATAGCAAAGATTAAGTCGACTCCTGACCACACAAAAAATGTAAATTAATTAATTATTATAAAAATAGTCTTATCAATGTAATATTAATAAAATTTATTTCAATCACTTTCTGCTACAGTCAGTTTCTTGATGTATATAATACTTTAATATTTATACTAAATTTACCTCAAGATGTTTTTCCTATTTGGAACATGTTTCGAGAGTTCCTGTTCTCTCATCTTCAGCCTTCGCCATCTTGTTTCTGGTACCAGAACCAAGCCAGTACCGCCACCAGAAACAAGATGGCGAAGGCTGAAGATGAGAGAACAGGAATTCTCGAAACATGTTCCAAATAGAAAAAACATCTTGAGGTAAATTTAGTATAAATATTAAAGTATAATAAAATGTAATAGAAAAGTTCTGTAAGGATGTGGTCAAGAATACAAATACAATACAATATAACATAATACAAAATTCTGCGTAGGATTTTTACATAACGAATGACCAAATCTGAAATATGTCTACAAAATATCAGTAAGTAACAGAAAAGACGGAAGAAACGAGACGTCTTTGTAAAAACCTTGTTTGTCATTATAAATATAATGCTAGTAGAAAGTACTATTTTCTACAGTACAAGGTCCCTTGGTAGAACTTAGTCACTCCTGCTAAATTAGCAGTGTTCACTCCATGCCTACCAGGAATGACGCAAATGGATTTAGAACCTTTACCAGCCCCTTTGACTGAGTTAACAGTCTAGAATTGTTCAAGACTGAAAGAATTTTTTACTTGTTTTTATTTTTTATTGGTTTTATTATTTTTTATTCATTTTTATTGTTTTTTATTTAATTTTATTGCTTTTTACTCTTTTACTTTCTTTTATTTTGTTTCTAGAGGAAGTGTCTGTTCGTCTGAGTTTGTCGATCCTTTAAATAGTTCCTTTAAATAGTATTTTGCTTTCCTCCGTATACTACAAAAAATAATTCTTCGGATCATGATTGTGGATTCTTGGTCCACGGGATCACTGCTTCGGGGCCTCCAGGTGTATTTTTGCCGCTCACGTCTTATTGGTGCATCTCCATTCTCAGCCTTATAATGTCTTCGTCGTCATTATAAACGTAAAATTTTTATATTAAGAACACTGGCCATTTAAGAACACTGCCTCATTCACTCAACACTCTCTTCACGTTGTTACATTCACTTAAGAAAGCCGATGAATTTCTAATGGCGCGAGAGAGCGTGATGGGGGAGAGAGGAGCGGATACACGGACGGATGTGTGTGTGTGTGTGTGTGTGTGTGTGTGTGTGTGTGTGTGTGAAACTGACCGCGAGAGCAGTCGATAGGTTTGTGCGCAGTGGAGTGGAAAACATTTAGGTTAGAGATTAAGCCGGGCGCAATCGATGTTCCGCCAACCTGTTTCATCTTCTCTTTATAGTACTCAACAATCTTCTCATTTCTCCCAGTGTTTCCATTTGTTACTTTGCCCACTAATATTATTTGTTAACATTTTTCCTTAAAGCATGTTATTGTAACGTTAAAAATTATTCTATTGAGTTCTTCGTGAATAGTTTTAGTTCCATGTTCCATAAGGAAATGGAAGTATGGTGATGGCGAAAAAAGTCGTGTTCGAGATAAGGGCTGATTCTGATTGTACTACCCTCAAAACATGAAGAAAAGTCATTTTTCGAAAAGTGTCTGTGTTTTGTGTCTGTGTGCAGAATTTTTTCTATGGCGAACGATAACTGCCGTAAATTCAAACAGAATCAAACAATGTTTTGCATACATCCCTGAATTGTAGAGGACTCAAGGTCTATTGATTTTGATGAAGATCGGTTAAGGGGAAGGGGTAGATTACCTCCAACGTTTTATGTTTTAACAAGAGTACAATACTTAATTTTGATAAATCAAGTATCCTGAAAAGGAGGTCATAATAATCAACTGTAGAAAGGTAGATGAAATATCTGTAAATGAAAATGATAGTTGAAGGTGGGGGTATAATAGTAGTACACATATTTTTTATATGTGTACTACGTTATCGGCAACAAAGAAGTAGTTTGTTGTTAAAATTCCTTCCCAGGCTGTTTCGCCGTGGTCCAATGTTTTCTGCAAACCGAGAGGTTTCGGCAGTGCTATCGACTGCCATCATCCGTGAAAATCGAGTGCGCTAACGTGAGGTGGTATACATTAGTGACCACAGTACTGTTGTTAAGGCTGAATCAAGAAGTAGAAAGAACTAGTTTGTATGGAAATATTTCATTTTGAAAATTATTTTAAATATAAATCTTAGAACATGGAAGTCATGTATGGTTCTCCATACCGATATTTAACATTTTTCCTTTTAGCATGTTACTGTAACGTCAAAAATTATTCTATTGATGTTCTTCGTGAATAGTTTTTCCTCTTATAATACCAAAAGAGTTTAGATTTTAGATAAAATACTATAGTCTTTTCCGTTTCTGGTTTTTGCTTTTTATGTTATGCTGCTTGTAACTAGTTTTACTGACTGTTAAATTGCATTGGTGACCAGCTGTACTTGTTCTGGTAAACGGTAATCAATGTGCATATTAAAAAGATGCACGGTTGTGTAACAGTTTTCCTCGTTCCTGTAACAGAACACAGGATATAAATTTCATATAATAGGGATACTAATGCTGTAACACATTCTCTGACGGTCATAGACATGTTATAAATTGATTTTGTTCTTTTCTTTGTAAAATAGTCATAAGTTTTGAATTAAGGTATGGATAAAAACGTGTGTTATATCAAAATATTCATAATGTTGTACTCTTTTATGTCAAGTGAAATATTTGTGTGTAAATGAGCGGGTGCGCGTGTGATTAACATTTTTTTAAATAACTTCTTTAATAATAGACATTTCTTTTTAAAACTTGGACAGGATATTCTCAGTATTGAAAGCTACATTTTCCATATACTCAATTCTCCAAAACTATAATTTTTATGTTGTTTTTTTATGAAATCAGTTCTTCTTTTAACTCGCTTATCTCCAAGAGGGTAATAAAATTTGTAGATTAAATCTAGACTGGCCTTTGCAGAATCGGACAGAGTTTTAACTTGATGTCGGTCTTTCACAGTGACCGTCTATGATGTTGCTAGATTTTCCACCTATCAGAAGGTTTAAAATTTATTTGAGCCAGTGCTCTGCCGAGTACGGATGGCACGGTTCACTCCGAAGCCTTGTCATAGAAGGACGTACTGACTCTCGCGAGTTTTTCGTGTCAGACCAAGTCTATTTCTATGAGACTTAATACTTTGGTAGACGGTACGAGTTTTTATCGTAGTCGTAGCCATTTTGTAGAACTCAATAAAATTTAAATAGATCTCATTTAGTGCTTATGCGTGTACAGTGGAAGATTTCCGGTCTATGGGCAGTAATACCAACCCTGGTATTCTGAATGTGACGCGAGAACACTTGAAGAAGCAGGAATTGTGTAAGCGAAATACACATGATCTATTTGTACCCAGTTAGAACCCTGAGAGTAAATTCATAATAAAAAATAAATAGTCAGATAAGGCAGCGCGTGTGTGCGTGACGTAGTGAACGACGTAGTGGTCACGAGCGACGCGCAGAGGAGCAGCAGGAGCGGCTCGCCAGATCTCTACATAACTCTTGGAATTCTACCAACAAGTAACCGTATATGTAAAACGAAACCAATAGCCTCTTTTATTTAAAGACAATTAAATAATAAATAATTTTATGTTATAACTCAATAAGACGATAATAATTATTAATCTGTTAATTAATAAAATTTTCCTACTTCCAGATATAGACTCTGTATTAATAATTTCAATTAACCTATCTATGCATTTATAAATTTGTACCGTTGCAATATCCATATTAAAAAGATACACGGTTGTGTAACAGTTTTCCTCGTGTTGAGAAGAACGATAAGGTTTTAAATGATTAACTCCAAATAGAGGTAAAATAATGTTAATTTAATGACAAACAAACGAGCAGCGCAGCACACGTAGCCTACTTTTCAAGCGACACAACTATACAAACTGCATGCGAAATGCGCTCACCCCGTGTGCAATGCAGTAATTAGAGAAACCATTACGGAGAAGTGCATGCTCCGCTCGCTAAGTGATGTAATTTTTCCTCGTTACTCTGCCACCGATGGGGTTAAACACTGTAGTTTGAAACTGACTTTTACGTTGCGGCAGACGAAAGCCGCCGTCTACACGCGTTCGGCTGTTACAAATGAATTTGCTTTTGGTACTTGTGTAATGTTAAGAAGAAATGACCAGACAGAATGAAGAACAAAAGAAATAAACAAAAATGTACTTGTTCTATTAACTTATAAGAGCAAATATAAAATAAAACGGGTGCGTCCCTGGAGAGAAGAAATTCAGACTATGTTGAGGGAACGAGAAATTGAAGAAGATCTTTGAATGGACAAGCAGGAGTGGAAGATGAGACTTCAATCACTTCTGTAACCTTTGGTTCCGGGAAATGTGTAAACATTGTACAACTGGAATAATAAATAAGTGGGTTTGTCTTGGGACACATGGGAGAACTAAAGAGATTCAACGTGTAAAAGGTTGCTCGTATGTATTTGGAGTAAGAAAGATTTTGCTATAAAGAACTACGACTCGAATAAGAGTCAACGGATAATTAAATGAGACGAGGGCATGGTAGTACTTATATGTATTTTGTTATGAGAAATCGATACCATATGGTATTTAAAATCACCATAAAAGTAATCATTTCACACCTTGTATTATTTTCAGTATACATACAGATATGTAACAATTTTTTCTGTGTAACAAAATGATATACGCAAAATATAGTTGAAAAGTAGGATGTGATATGCACAGTATAATAATTCAGGTTTTCCCAAATGATAAAGTAGCTAAATTACTAAATCGAATTTTTTAACATAAACAAATACAACATAAAAAGTAAAACGAGAATAGAATTCACGGATCAACTAAAAACCTACAACGTAAACAAAGGTACGAAATTATACTCTTTCGATATTCAAAACATGCACCCAAATAGTTTCATTGACGATACTACAAATATTATAATAAACTATAGGTGACACTGTTTTTAAATTGTTTTTATGAATTAAACAATTTGAAAGTTGTGTAAATATATTAGGCTAATAATGAACTGAGTACAAGAAAAGGGTTTCAAACGTATTCAGCTCGAACTCTCAGCATGTAAATACATTTTCTTTTATTACAAATAAAATTATTTTTAATATTTACGTTATTCTTGTAATATTATTTAAAGATTTAGAATATGCTCACATCCATTAAAACATTACGCTTTGCTTAAAGCACACATATTTGTGTCTGTGGGTAGCTATGTGGGAAAAGAGGTTTGATTGACCTGGCAACACTGTTTTTGTTTCAGTTATTTCGTTACGCGTTGAATCGGTTTACCGGAGTGAGCTGGGCACCATAGTGCCATACATGAAGTTCTGATTTCGAAACTGGTATTAGCGACGGGGAAGTCAAGAGAGGACAGGATTCGTAAAACATCTCTATGGCGGTATCTGGAGAGATCACTGGGTAACCAATCACACAAAACAAAGGCAACAATGGGTTACTATAATTCCCCACTCTTCCACTTTTCTGAGTGACTTATAAAATTCACCATTTTCTGTACACTGTGTGCTATTTACCTTACTCTGGCTCATCATGGCCTCTCTAACTTACTGATTCCATCGTCTCCGTCTTCTTTAAACAAAGACCCACTCCAATATTTCCACTTTAACGCTTATAATTAACCATTCGTTTAACGTGCCCGTGCTACGTCAGCCACTTTTATTGCAAAGTCTACAATCTTTTCATGTGGTATTTTTTATTTCGCACAATTCACAATCGTAAAGAATTATCCCTTCTAACATTGTATGGTAACATTTCCTCGTGGACGAGAACGACGAGGACGAGTTGGATGGATATTAAAAGTAATGAGCAAGTCGTCGTAGAAGTGAACAAAGCTAGATCACTTTTAAAAATGATTGGAAGAAGAGGGGCAAAATTGATCGGCAACGTGTTACGATAAAATCAATTCTTAAGAAAGATTTCTGAATGAAAGGTGTTGGGGGAAAACCCAAGAGGACGACCAAGAGCAGCGTTCTTCAAAGTCATGGGAAAGGAGATGAATTTCCTATCGTACTGCGATCTAAAGAGGACAATGATGGAGAGAGAGATGTGGTTAACTCGACAAGGCATGGCCTTTAAATGATGATGATGATGATGATGATGATGATGATGATGATGACGACGATGATGAACATTCCTTCTTCATGTCTTCTTTCACTCCCTTATTCACTAAATTCAATTCAGTTGGCTCTTCGTTCTTCACTTATATACGGTTTTCTACCTCAATCCTCAGTCTTTTTTACTGATTTAAAGCTCTGCCCCTCAACATGACCTAAAGTCAAAACACTGTAAATTTTCAAGTGACTTGCTCTGCTGCAAACTACCAGCTGTAAAACGATAAATATTAAGCTTTATGAGACCATCGTTATACGAGAAGCTAGCCATGAGAAGGAATGTCTTCTTCTTCTTCTTCTTCTTCTTCTTCTTCTTCTTCTTCTTCTTCTTCTTCTTCTTCTTCTTCTTCTTTTTCTTATAAGAGTTAGGTGACATCACTCGTTCTGATCAGGAAAGTCAAGAAAGGAAAGGAAAACTTCTGCCTCGGTTTTCCGGGAGGTCACTTCTCTTAAAAAGAACACTTGCCTGGGTGGTCTGTCAAACGTCATTCGGTCAACCTGTAGTAGGTTAAACGGGAAAAAGTAGGTAGGTCAATCATTAGGAATGTCAAACCTTACAAAATCTCAAGACCCGTAGATATGATGACAACTGTCAGAATAGTGGAGCACAGTATCACGGACTAGGCAGATTATAAAGTGCTAGAGCATTCCCTCCTTACCACTAGTCCAAACGATGAATCACGAACCCTATCAGAGAAAGGATTAATTCAGACACATCTACCGAAACGTACGATAATACATCAACTACAAAACTTACGGAAGAAGAGATGTAACATGTTTTCAAATCCATAAACAGCTTTAGCCTTGGTAGATTTTAAATGGTGATTTAAAGTGAATTAATCTCGGCATAATACTTATTCAGTATTTCAAATAACTTACTGTAAAAGTAATTACATACCAGACACAACATATATCTAAAGTTTAAAGTTAAATCTGGCATGATTACCTAAGAGTAATGATTTTCTTCTCGTAACAAGGCAACACATTACAGTAGCAAAATGAATATAATTAATTTGTTACTAGTCATTAGTTATGAAGTTTTAGTATGAAATATAAGCACGTAAAGTTATATTTATTTGTTTGTTTATTTAATTCAGTCTTACTGAGTTAATTTTATAAAGACTTAAACTTTACATATTTTACTCCACTTCTTTAATCCTATTCAGTACGTCTTATTTTTAATAGAAAAGACGATTGTTTTTAAAATATATAACCAGACTCTACGGTTTCCTTCATTCCTCCGCCACAAAAGCGACGTTTCCATATCAGCGTACCTGACTGTTTATCGCAAATTGCTCAGTAGAGTATTAGGAACGTTATTGACCAGCAATCTTTAGATTCGGACTAACGATTGTGTTATGTCATGTTGAAAACGACCACCCGATGCTACGGAGTGACGTTAACAACAGAAGCATAGTACTGGTCTCATTTCTTCTATGTATATTGTACGCCTCAAACATGCAACTTACTGTTTTGTAACTTGGTTATTCAAAAGGATTTGTATCTATTGCCGTTTAATTTAGGTGCTGATATCCTTGTCTCTGATTTTGCCCTTTTCCTACAACGAAAATCGTTGTTATCAGTAATGACTGTGATATTATCGTCTTCGTCGTCGTCATCCTTTACGCCTTAGGCTAGTAGTCCGTTCCAGTCTCAATGGAAGTCATCCAACCATCCCTTATGGGGTCTTACCACACTTCTCTTCCCCTTTGGATGATAGTCAAGAGCTCTTCTTGAAAATGTAGTTGGATGGATCCATTCTCTCTACGTGTAACCGCCACTCCATTTTGTACCAGGAGATTTTCTCATTTAAGCTTTCAGCTATGCCTAACTCCATTCTAATATGATAATTTCTGATAAGATCTCTCCTGGTACAACCCTTACAGCCCTCAAGAACCTCATTTCCGCTCCCTGTATTCTAGATATATCTTTGCCCTTTCTAATCCAAGTCTCACTACCATACAGTAGTTGAGGTATGGCCGTTACATTATAATATTTCAATTGCGTCTCTTTCTTTGTTTTCTTCTTTTAGTGTTTAATGATACAGCCACAAAGCGACTGGAAGAAACTAATTTTGCTTTCAACCTGCTTGTCATCTTGGTATGTGATGCTGCACCCTAGTTTCTTGAAATCTGGCACCTGTTCTACTGGCGAGTCCTGTATGACAAGCTTTGTTGTAATATGATTTGCTCCAGAAAAAGCCATAACTCTTGTTTTTGATAAGGAAATGGTTTCATTTTAATCAGTTAAAATGTTAGTAAAGTAACACAACGACTGTGACTATACATTAATTAATTCTTGTACTTTATCTGCGCCTGTGTTTTACGGTCAGGCAGACCGGATGTTCTGTCTTCACATAGAAAGCTGCTCCGGCTGTTTCATAGTTACACCAACGCCTCTTCTTCTTTCATGCTTCGGTAGTGTACACCATCCGGTATGTCAAAGTGTTTCTTCCACCTTTACTATGGTCGCATTTTTCTTCTAAATACTGTAAACGTTCAGTTCTGTTCTTGTATCACCGTTCCATATACTATCCAATCTACAGCGTCCATTAATATTTGCCAAGTATTGCATTTGACTTGATTAAATCCTATTCAAACTTATCTATACATAAACCAGGCCTTACACCGGAGTCACCTTCCTATTTCGGCCATCTATGGGGTCCGATTACACAACTTGCTTCGCTTCTGAAGTTCTTTCCTCCTTTGCCAGTATTCATTGTGGCTTTCAGAAGAAGTGGCAGAAAGACGTAGAAGAGGATTTGAGGAGTATGGGGATTGGTGGAGAGTTGCTGGCGATAGAGAAGATGGTACACAATAGTTGAGAAAGCCAAGACCCACATAGAGTTGGAAAGAAGAGGTCAGTAGCAGGAGGCTAGAGGGCAGAAAACACCAAAGAAGAAGTGGCTGAAAGACGTAGAAGAGGATTTTACGAGTATGGGGATTGGTGGAGAGTTGCTGGCGATAAGAAAAGATGGTACACAATAGTTGAGAAAGCCAAGATTCACATAGGGTTGGAAAGAAATCAGTTCACAGGCGGCACCGGTACGAAAGAATCCTTGTAAAAGGTTACAATATTAAACATTAACTATAAGACTCTTGAGACCTTGCTGGCTGTACACTAAGAAAACAGGTTACACATTTTTTGCTTGTTCTGTAACGAACGTAGCCAACCTGACGGTACCGGATACGGCTTGCAAACGTATAATTACGATAATTAGTACGCATGTTATCGTTGCAATTGTCGTTACCTATCGTGTTACAGAGACTGGTTCAATAATTGATGATTACAGTTACATGATCAATTATAATAGTAGAATATCGCGATTCGCCGAATGTTAATTAGTTTCTTTCGTACGTTGGAACGACCGTAACAGCTATGCTCGGTCCCCGATTAATGTCGTCATGCCATAAGTGTAAGTTTTTTTTTTTTTTTAAGCAACGCTTATTGTCTTTCTTACTCGCTTATTATCACTTCTGAATTCAGAGGCCATAAAACCTGTTACTGACAGGTTTTATTCGACTTTCCATTTAGTACAGTGTGATTCTGAGAAGACGTCACGACAACAAATACACTCTGTGGGTCCACACAGCAACAACAAATGTGGACAATTCAGTTAGTCGTGTTCTTTCTTCCATTGGCCTTTGACGTCTATTATTCTTAAGAAATCTGTAAATGATCCATATTCGTGATAAATTCAGTAAATTTATTTCTGGTAATATTCTGTCGACGATCTATTAGCGATTGATAAAGTGAATCCTAATTGAAAAATTGAGGACTAAACAGTTGAACTAGGTGCGGATTGTTTTTTTGTCATGATCATAATAATCATCATCATCATCATCATCATCACCACCACCACCACCATCATCATCGTCGTCGTCGTCGTTGTTGTTATTGTTACAAATATTATATATTATTATTATTATTATTATTATTATTATTACTGACGTCGTCGTCGTCGTCGTCGTCGTCGTCGTTGTTGTTGTTGTTGTTGTTGTTGTTGTTGTTGTTGTTGTTGTTGTTGTTGTTGTTGTTGTTGATGTCGTTAATGTTAATATTTAGATGATTAGTTATTAACAGTAACGTAAATGCCACACATGGTCACTAGAGAAACGTTTGACCAATTAAAGGGAACCTGAGAGTACTATGTATTGTATCGTAGACAATACGATGTTTATTGATTCATAAATAAATTTATTAAAAGATGTAAAGTAATTGAAAAATGTGATAGTTAACGAAAATGAGAGGAAAAGAGGGAAGGGAGAGATAGAATGAATGAGAGGGGGAGAAAGAGAGAGAGAGAGAGAGACAAAGACTTCTGAAGTAATGACTACTACAAGTAACAGGTGCTGAAATATGCCTCTTTTGTTGTGAAAAATATTTTTTTTTTCCCCAAATCTCTACACATTTGTCAGAACACATAAAACGGTGAGGAAAAAAACGGGAAATAGTGCGTGCAAAATTAAGGCAGAAATAGTCTTCTCAATGAATGCAGAATCTGTAAAAGAGAAATTAATGACGTTAAAAATTTGTTTCTTTGGTTTGAACAGACCTTCTCCCGATTAGACAGTATTTTTTTACAAGTATAACACAGCACTCAACATTTCGAGTATAAAATATCCGTATCACTCCGTTCCTAACTGCAAACACCACTCTGTTACTTGCACCACAAAAGGCACGGTTTTATTAAACAATTTAATTCAGATACTTGTTAATGTTGACGTAGGTAACTGTAAGGACCAGAGGCTTGACCCTATCTCTCAGTGATGCCATATGAGTTTTTGGTGTATTCATATTATTTTTTTCTAGGGCTCTGCATCCATTAATGTCGCTGGAATTTTTCTTTACAACAAACGGCTCCTGTTTGGTGAAAACGATATAAACAAAACTTACAGTAGCAAGGATCCAGAGCTAATATAAGGATGTGTAAAGTAGCAGTTGCTTCAGAATCAAATGTTTAAATATAAAATACGTGTATAACGCTCCTGCGGTCGTAGTGAATAACGTAGTTGGATTGGGAAGATCGTTGCCAGTGAGACAGAATAGTATTACGGAACGGAGCTAAACCGATTCTTCTTTATTCTGATTACCCATACTGCATCTAGTGTAAGATAATGGCTACTTTACACTTGCTGACGAAATTTTGAGGGAGGGGCGACAGAAACATGATCTATGTAGACTTAATGGTACATAGAATTTGTGGGAATCAGTATGATGGCAATTTACAGATAGGAAGTAAAGTTGGTATTTGGTGTTTCATAGGTGTACAATAAAATTGAATAGGTGATTAATAAAGCTGGGGTCCTGATACTTGGAAACAACCCATGAACGGGATGTATCTTTGCGGAAATTCTCGGGTGATCGGTGGTCAATTCGGCGCGATCTGTCAGGTGTTTAAGGAAAAAAAGAAGATTAAAAACCTTAATTACAGGAGAAAAGGAGAGAGTATGCCGAACATGTCGGCCGGGTAGTGTAAGGTAGGCCTGTGTTATATTTAGCGGGGTGCATTTTGGGGCGTTTGGAAAATATGGAGCGCAAAGGACAAGTAAAAAATCAAAGAAATGCGAGTACTTTGGATAAAACAGAGACAATTAGGGAAAAGAGAGGTTTGAACACATTTTGAAATAATGAGAGGAATGAAAGTGTAAGCGAGATAGACCAATAATGGCAACACCAGACAGGCATTAAAGGATCTGGATGCCCCTAGAACTGAAACCATAAGAAGCATGAATGTAGACGTTCAGGAAGGACGGCTTCTGTAACAGTAGGCTTGTTCCAGACAAGAAATATTTACAGTAGCTCAACTGTCTCTGAACACATTTTGAGTAAGGCATAGGAATATAACGTGGGTGTACATAACATCTTTGTTGATTTTCACCGTTGATTCTATCGATGGGAAAAAGCTAATAATAATTTTACGGGATTTTGTAACCACAAAAAAATTGATCGACCTGTCTGGGGATACTCTTTGGGACCCAACGCTCACGTAAGAATACATAACCAGATTATAGAACCCACAGATATCAGAAATTGACTTAAACAAGGAAATGGGCCTGACACAAACATTCTCCAATATAACCTTGTAACCTTTGGGCTTGACATAAACCTTCTAGATCAGAGAAGACAGAGGTACAGAATCACGCTAACAAATGAATCTATGTTCTATACTACTGTATCTATGTTTAGATCTAATAAAATCGTAGAAAACAAAAGCGATTGTCTATAAGACTGTTTGTGTTGTGGCAGCCAAGTCTGGATTCTCCGTCAAATAACAATCAAAGGTTTTTTAGTAATGGGAAAGTAGGCTCCTAAAAGCCTTGAGACGACAGCGTCTATTAAGCCGTAAGACATTTCATACAAGAAACTGGAAAATAATTGCTGCAGGATGGATAATAAATATCTACTGCAGCAAAGATATACTGGGAAGTATATATACTGTCCTCTTTGACACTGAAATAGACCAAGCCTCCACACGGGCAGTAGAGGTTCAGAAGAAGAAGATGCTGTGAGAGAAACCCCCGCGTAAAAAGGATAGGAGAGGGTAAATAAGTAAATAAAAATAACCAAATTGTGTCAGCGACACAGAAAGTGAAAAAGACAATGGACTGTAGACAAAAGAAATTCAATTTGTGAAAGAAATCGTTTCCTGTGACGCAGCTGAGTGCATTTTTACGAAAGAAAAGCCACATGTTGTCAACGTTATCGTCATCATCATCGTCGTCTTCTTCTTTCTTCTTCTTCTTCTTCTTCTTCTTCTTCTTCTTCTCCATTCCAGGATTAGGTTATATCATTGGTTCCATTCTTTATTTTCAGCCCATCTTAGACTTGACTTACCACTTTGCTTTTACCTCAGGTTTATATTTTAAAATTTGTTACAATAGACCATGTGTGAGCAGTATCTTCCATTTTACTCTCTCTCTCTCTCTCTCTCTCTCTCTCTCTCTCTCTCTCTCTCTCTCTCTCTCTCTCTCTCTCTCTCTCTCTCTCTCTCTCTCTAACACTTGTTTGTTGTTGCTACAGTCATTTTCTTGATAAGTAATTTACTTAATATATAATACCAGTTTATTTCAAGATGTTTTTCCTTACTTAGAACATGTTTCGAGGATCACGCACTTTGATCATCATGAGCTATCTTTGTTTTTAGTCTTGTTGATCGTCTGTGTCCTCGTTGCTTGCTGCAGTGGCTTTTGGTTGTATACATTGGTGTCACTGTGCATAGATTTGGTGTGTAATTTTGTTTTTTGAGTGTTTACAATTCCCTTTGAGTGTTTAAAACACTAAACATTGGACGACCAAACATGTGGTCTAGACGAAGGGGACGCAACAGCAACGCCAAAATATGCGAGTGGCGTAGGCAGTGAGTTTGTAACGCGTGGCAGTAGAGTAATGTGGGTTGCAGTAGTGTAAGGCGCACGTTCATGAGATGGGATATTACGTGAATGGTATTAATATTGTAACCGTAAAATAACTATTGGTTACTGATTCGCCGAGTGTTGGCGGTATTACGAAAATGTGAATAGTTCATACTGAATTGTCCTATCTGAATAAGAGAGAGTTATTAGATTAAGAGAATATGTGTTAAATAAAATCTGTGGTTTTCCTATTCCGGTGTTGATTTGATATAGTTCCCATTGCTTTATGTCGCAAATAAAAGTCTTAATGTAGTTTTTACTCAATTCACTTTAATTTTTGAGAGTTGCTACAGATCGAAGTGTTGAAAAGTAGAAAGAGAGGAAGATGTTGTTTTAATGTTCATCATAGTTCATAGGGCCTTTTCCCATAGAAGGCAAAAATTAACATCCGCATATGAAGGCATGTGAGAAAAGATTCTATAAATAAGCAATTAGAAGACGGTTCACGAAAGTTATGGATGTGATCACTGTTGTGATATAAGGCTGTCAGAAGCAACGGGATGTTGGAGTTCACTACCTTTAGACATTTCACAGTGTACTACCAAAACGCTCACTTGTCTTAACGTCATTATAAATGTTTTACATAACTAAAGGCCATTTACGCTCTGTCGACAAATCGAAGGGGTGTAAAGTGACAACAAAATATAAACTTTCATTTACGTATGTGTCCATAGATACCTATAGGCTTATATCTGCTTTTCACAAACTGATACTATATGTAATTTATTTCCTTGCAAACATAGCTTACTAACTTTTTGAAGATAGCCCAAACTTTGCAAGTGGTGCTGATAGATATTAATTTTGTCAAGTTACTAAAGATATTGAGTAAAATTTTGAATAAAATTCATCACAATTTGATGCCAGTGAAGGCAAAGACTAAAATAATGGCGTTTAAAGGAAAATTCCCAGTACGCTCCAAAATAGTAATAGTCAATAAAATTATTGGACAAATATCCCAGTACAGCTACCTAGGGTGTAACGTAAGCTATGAATATGAAAACGATGTCGATAATAAAATAACAGATACTAGAGGATGTGTGGCACAATTCATAATACTCTGGTAAAGAAAGTACGAAAAGATACAGAACTGAAATTTTATAAAGTAATGGCGGCACCAGTATTGATGTACGGGAGTGAATCGTGGTCACTCACGCAAAATCAGAGAAAACGAATTCAAGCTGCTGAAATTCAATTCTTAAGGAGAGACAAAGGATACAACCTAAGAGATCACATACGAAATGCAGACGTAAGGCAAAAGCTGAATAATAAAATTAAAACAAAATTAAACAAAGTAAAGAAAATGTTTCAACACATAAATAGAATGGGTGACTCAGGAATAGCAAAATAGATAACCCAGTATAAGCCTCTTGAAGAACGAGATAGAGGCAGACCAAGTAAACCGTGGCTGTGAAGGCGGAACAGGTTGCAAGCCTAATCCTTGAAGTGACGAAGAAGAAGAATTTTGTATGCCCTATATTTTGATTTTTACAATTTTTCAAAATTTTGACTTTCACTTTGGTCTACCGTACTCTTATAGTTAAACAATTTTTAAAGTAAACACTACATTTGTATTTGTATTTAAGTTCCCTATAGTCTGACACCCGGCATGGGTTTCTACTATTTTTTAATGTTTATCCTTTTGGGGGGCTTTAGTGTCCTAAAATTGTGAAATTACCAAAACTGAGTTCTTCATTTAGATCATGGTTAAAATTCTCCTTAATTTGATACCTCAAAATTTTGCGACTTTTTCAAAGTTTTTACTTAAATGTTTGGCTTGAGTTGTCTCTAAAGGTGTACAGTAAATTAAGCCGTAAGGCACTGGCTTAAATCTAAAACATTTTCAGAGTAAGCACTGTACTCGAATTTGGATTAAAATTTTCTTTAGTCTAATACTCGGCGTGGAATTGTATAATTTGTCAAAACTTTCACCTCTATTTTTGTGGTTCCGATGTCCTAAAATTTTGAAATTTCCATAACCGAACCATATCCAGATTTTGGTGAATTGCTCTTTAATTTTACCCCCCCCACGGCGCAAATTTTTAGATTTGTAGTTTTTACATATTTTGATCTAGGCTTTCGCTCTGATATCCCTAAATTTCTAAATTTCCAAAATTAAATATTATATTCATATTTCGGTTAAGATTCTCTGTAATTTCGTACCCTACATGGATTTTTTCGATTGTTTCAGAGTTTCGATCCCTTCAATTTTGCCTCGGGGGGGGGGGCAATATCAGAAGCAATAGGGATCCGTGGGATAAAACTATGGACACGCGTGCTAAGTATTACGAAAATCGATTGACATATTCAAACGTTACCGTGAGGCATTCCCCTAGAGACAGGTAGACAAATGCCAAACGGTAGAGTTAAAACTGAAATCTCGCTTCGTTTGTTCAAATAATTAACTTATTCGTACGTGTATTGCATTCGCTTGTTTGTGTTTGAAGTATTCTCCTCCTCCTCCACTCCAGACTTAGGATTCCTTACAACACGTCCCTATTGGTCACAGTTCCGAGCCAACATCATCCAATTTTGAAAACACAATTTACTCAGATCATCTTAAACACTATTTACCAACCTTTTCGAGACGGTCTTGTTTCCTTCGCCGTTTTGGGTACTCAATCATAAGCTTTCTTTCTGAATTTCCGTCCTCCATACGGACGACATGTCCAGCCCAGTCAAGTCTCGCTGGATTACCGCACACGCTTTGCATATTTCATACAAAACGCCTCCGCCACTGGCCCTTCTCACACGAACCTCCAAAAATCCTCCTCAAGAACATTTTTCAGAGACGTATTCTGGTTCTCATCCTTTGCTGGGACATTTCCCATGTCTTAAATGCGTTAGTAAACACGTCTCTAACGATAGTTTTGTATATAACCAACGTTGTATGTCTACTTAAACTTTACCTTTAAAGGCAATTTTACTTTAAATTTTAGCTTTAAAGGCCATTGTAAGCTCTAGTTGATGCTACGAGTCTACTTAATTATAATGATAGTATTTTAATTGTCGCAAATAACCGATATCGCGATTGTAGGTAGAGGATATGACAGTCTACCATAAAGAGGATGAACGCTATGCATGGTAACAGTGAAAGAAACCCGGTCCCAAATATACAACTTATCCTCAATACGAGGATTCTTCAATAGAAACACGTTTAGAGGCTGTAAAGCATTTTTTACTCAACGATTTTAAAAGAAGCCTCCATTAACATTAAGGCGTGAGTCCCACTGTTGCACTAATCTCTAGATTCCCTGCCGGTAAAATTCTTGCGGCTGTTTGCGGAACCATTCGCTAACAGCAAACTCTACCTCAGCGTCCGATTTGAACCGCCTTCCTTTTAGTGATTTCTTTAATGGTCCAAAAACATGATAATCGCACGGGGACAACTCTAGACTGTAAGGTGGATGTTGTAAGACTTCCCACTTAATATGACCAAGCAGATCTTGAATCGTCTGGGCTACATGGGATCGAGCATTATCATGCAGAAGAATGACACCATTTGTGAGCTTTCCAGGACGTTTATTCTTGATGCTGATCCGTAAACGTTTTAAGTTGTCTGCATATCGCTCAGCGTTGATATTGACACCAGGTTCTTTAAAATCTAAGAGCAGCACACCCTGATAATCAAAAAATACGGTCACTATTACTTTTCCTGCCGAAGGTTGGGACCGACATTTTTTCACCTTCGGAGATCATGCATGCTTCCACTGCATACTCTGACGTTTGGATTCTGGTTCGTAGTGATAACACCAAGATTCATCACCGGCAACAATTTGGTGTAGAAAGGCATTGCCTAGTTGATGATAGCGCATCAAATACTGTAATGATAAGGCCGAACGCAAATTTTTCTGCTCATCAGTAAGCAGTCATGGAATCCACTGAGCAGCAACTTTATGATAGCCAAGACCACGAATGATGGAATGAACAGTTCCTACGCTGATGCTCAACATTTGAGATGCTCAAAGTTCTCTAACTTTGATGCACCTATTTGCGCGTAAAGCAGTTTCCAGCTCTCTCACATTTTCATCTGATGCTGCAACACGTGAAGGTCCGGGACAAATCTTTAGTGGATTCTCTTCCTTGTCGAAATGTATTGCACCATTCAACCACTGCCGTATAAGAATCACTAGTCACCATGTACAGCTTTCATTCTTGTATAAATTTCCATTGGGTGACGCCCCTCAGCGGCCAAAAACTGAATAACGGCACGCATATTATCTTTGGAAGGATTTTCTATCAAAGATGCCATTTTTCAACCCAGTCACAACGCTTAGAAAAGATCAAACTGCAAATATTATTGACAGATGTATCACTAGTACTTAAAGAGACAGTATAAACAAATGAATTTTGTTGCCATGGGGACGAAGTCACGGCTGCGCATATCAAACGTGTTTCTATTGAACAATCCTCGTATAGACACATGTGGTCCTCATAAATTGTACAGACTATTCCTCATGTCTGCTAATAAGTAGGAAACATTTTTATTCCTTATAATCTGCAGCGTTGCTTTAGCAGTCTTCATGATTTAAGATATCGAAAGTAGAGGAATCTACTGAAAGATTTATCTCTTTAATCTTTATCCAACTTACCGTGGATGACTGAATTCCCAATACATTCTTGTCGAATGGTTTGTCCCACAAGCGTTAATATTCTTCTCGACATAGTTGGCAGCAAAGGTCATTTTCATTCCGTGGAGTTTTCTTAATATCGGCAGATTATTTTAGACTAATAGTGCAGTTTTCCTGCGGACTTTTTGACGTTTACAGTACTGCAGACATCAGATGTCATAAAATCCGTGAAGAATACGCACAACCTGAATAGCTTCGCTAGTAAACTTAATAACACTACGCTACATTACCAGACGTTGTTCCGCAAATCAATAAACATGCAAAACTTACGAACCACGCCTCGCTTTGTAGCGCAATTACCGGTATATTTCACGCTGTAAGCACCGTTATGTTTACCGCAGCGTACAAACGTAACTCGTGAGGAGGTCGGCTCTCCCTACTGCCAGGCTTGACTTTGTTTATTTGTATCTAACTTTTGCAATCGAGTTCGCAAACTTTTGTTAACGACGTCTGTTATGTCTTATTGTCAAGAAAGAGTAAATTGCGTGTAAATTGAATTCGAAGCTCGTATTGTATGTTTCCTCAGAATTCACTTCTGGGCGTGGATCAAATTGGTTCCAGACACGCTATTATTATTACACGCTATTACAAATAATCGATAATGTATTTTTTTTTAATAAATAATACGGAGTAATGTAAATACATGTGGATAAGGAAACAAAATACCTCAGATCTCTTCATACAACTATAGTGATAGAGAAGTTAAAAAACATGTCACGAAGGCAGTAAGAAGAGCCGGGTGCTGACTCATACGATTTGGTAGGCCTATAATTCAGACAGTCCAGACAGGACACAAAGGTGGAATATATAAAATAAGACAATATTTGTGATAGCAACTATTAGTAACACGCTCTTGAATACTATTCTGTACGCTGGTGATCAGATTATTATTCAGGAGGACGAAGGTGACGTTTAAAGGTCGGTCTACCTTCTTCATAAGCTTGCGCCTGAGTATAGCATTGAAATTTCTACACTAAGGTGATCGCTTTTAGAGGGAATAAACTTGCCAGATCAAAGATAATAATAATAATAAATGCTACAACAATTGAACATGTAGCCCACTTCCACTGTCTGAGATATGACATCACCTACGGCAGTGACATAGACGACAGTGACAGAGATGCTAAAACTTGCTGAATTTAATTAAATCTATGGCGCGATACAAAGGATTGTAGGATAGGGCCATTGGGTAATGACATAAACAGTTATGAGCGGGATTCACGCTTCGAGGTGTTTCTGCATTCTGTGATAGAATTCACACGAGCAGATAGCATACGTAATGAGTATATACGCCGGGAAATATTCCCTCGTTGAGTGGAAAGATCGGGGAATGTCGGAATTGATGGTTGCGTCGTATAGAAACTGATTGACTGTTGACAGGTTGCGCAGGCAAGTGCTCTTTTACAAGTCCAAAGGAAATGACTACCCGGAAGACGGAGAGAGAGAGATGGCTTGACTTTGCTTACCGGAACAGATGGTATCACCTAATCCTTGTAGGATGGAAAAGAAGTAGAAGTAATAGGGCAGGTATTAACTAACTCTAAGTGAAACAACTTATTGAGGCGTCATAAATGAAGATATTAAGGAGATATCCGGAGAGACTGAGTGAGGAACAAGAATATGAGAACGACTTGCGGATTGGACAATGTAGAAGATTGGACAACAAGATGAAGGATAGAGTGGAAGTAACATATCGACAGGAGTGAGAATAAAATAATAAGAGTGTGCCAATGTAATTAACAAAAAAATAAGAAGATTGGTTGGACGACCGGGGAAAAGACGAAAAGATTTTTTGCATCTTATAAATGGAAACAAACAACCATTATCTGAACCTTTATCCGTTAATACCTGAGAATAATTAAATATATAGATTTTATGATAGGTAGGTGATGGCGCTTCTCCCTTTGTACCTAACCATGTTAGGATTTTGAGTTATATGTTATAACCATTCCTGTATCCTGTTCTAAGGTCATGCCCCTCTCTCTGGTGGCTTCGCAAAGGCTGTTCTCACATCCCGATCTTACGTAAAACCCTTCACTCACATCCCTTGTCGCAGAAATTAAATTTGATAATGAAGAAATATTTTATAATATAATTAAGAAGTAAGAGATAGAGGACGAATAGATAACATTAAGAATTAAATAGCATATAGGGATGTTTTTTAAATAAGGGTGAGTGACCGCGCCCAAAAGTGTGAATGAGAAAGGCTTTACAACGTTAGGTTTTGAACAGAATGCACACAAACACACACAACACATACACAAGGAATGTGCTAGAAAAATATGTAACTGTACCGACGGGGGTGACAGGGCTCGGAGGTCGCGAAGGGACATTTGACTTACAGCTTGTTTGCGGGGGTGTGTGTGGACAGTGGGCCGGGTGGGGGTGTGAAGGGTTTGTTTTATTTCTGTTGTTATTTCCGAGCTGACGATGAGCTGAGAAGCTTGAAAGAGCTAATCGGAATAATTTTTCTATAGTGGTGTGCAACAGTGATAATTCTGTTTGTGATTATAACCACTAACACAACTTTCTTAATTAAATTTTATAGAAAATAATAAGGGCCAAGGAATAGTCTTGTTAGATTTCTCATTATTAATCAAAAACTAACTAAACTATTCTCATTATTATTCAAAAAATTTATCCATTTTAAAAATAAAAAAATACAAAATTGTAGAACATTATGGTACGATAATACCACAATACATGAAACTAGTTAACGAATACGGGTGAAAATTTAAAGCTATAATTAAATGTTTGCGGTAGAATCGACGTATTTTAAGTTTAGATATAATATTTAATGACCGAAGTATTACTATTGTAATTGCATAAAACAATCTGTCTATGCATTTGAATACACAATACTTTGTTGACAGATTCTCTGGAACAGAGAGATGGACTTTAAACCCCCACCACCACTCAGCGGGTTGAATGGATAGGCAAAGTGTCACCATCCTTTAGCGCATGTGCCCTGCTATCCTTTCCGAGTACTGGAGTACTTGCATCTCAAACGAAATGCACCTTCTTACAAACCGTTATCGCTTCCATAATTATCAGACTAAGATAGAAAATTTAAACCAAAATGTCTAATTTGAAATAGAAATATTGATCTCATGAAAGACGAAATTAAATATGACACCGTTATTTTTGTAGACACAACTTCTGGTTCATGTGAGATTATCTAGATGCTCTAGAATGTCCGGTACTGGTCCATGTAATACTGTTGACGTGTATAGGCCTATAGTTTTTTACAGATAAACTTTTCCTTTATTGTCTAGTTCTTTCTTACCTGTTAAGGAATTATTTATTTGATAGCAGACCTTTCTGACTGTATTGATTTCAGTTTATATTTAATTAACATTGTCTTTATAATTCCCATTCTCGTAATAATTTAATTCCGAGTATAAATAAATGCGTTATTTTATTACGTTTAACCGAATATCAAAGTAACGAAGTACACAAATAAATTTTGTTAATAGTAAAATTAGAGCTCATTCACTTATTAAATTAAATGTCATTGAATTTACACGTGTCAGTGAATTACAATTTCTCCATAATACTGCATGTTATGCAATTGGATTTTCTTAGTGCCAGAGCTTTGTCTCTGTACGTTGTTACCTGGCGCCCTCTATCAGTACACGCGTGAATTTCAACCCCCCTACATCGTATGCAATTAGCTTAACACCGTTTCTTTGTGGAATCAAAGGTTGGTAGGTATAAGATTGTACAGAATGAGGGCAGCTAATTACCGTCATGTGGTACGTCTCACGTATGCAAAATAATGACTGAAGTTAACGTTTGAATGCACGAGCGCGGGTTGTTACATAACGTATTGTATTGTTATGGTAGAATGTTGAAGCGGAAATAGGCCATATTTAGTTACAAATAACGTTATGAGGTCATATAACTAAAATCAATTTATATTTGCATTACAATTTACAGTAGGCCAACTGGTTTAAACTTTGACAGATGAATCGGTACAATGTGAAAAGTCGCATTCTTTTCTCACGTGATGCTACCGATGCCGACGAAATGATAAGTCGTAATGATAAGTGGTCCAGAAGTCACGCAAACCGTCTTTATCAGCTAAACATAACGCACATTTAGAAAAATGGGTATAAATAGCGATATCTTGAAGAGGGAATATGGAAATACATTTCCTGGATTGAAAATTATTAAGCATGTCTATAAGGAAAAATCCGGTAGTAATCACGTATTTAATAAGGAAAGAACGAGCTCAATTGAGAAGTTTCATCTGTAGTGCACGCAGCCAATGGTGAAATTAGATCAGTTCGCAAAAAACTATGTACAAATCAAAACTGGAAAAGAGATTTTAGCTGTTTTTGAGTTTACAAATAGACGTTGGCAGTAAGCCTATTCTTGGCCCTCTACATACGTCCTATACACTTCCGATATAGCCTACAAACCATCAGAGAAACAACAATCGGTACATTCCCTGACGACACAGCCATCTTTTCAACTTATGAAGATCCTAGAGTCGCCTCATTCAATCTTCAATCTTCTGATAATAATAAGAAGAAGAAAAATAATTATTATACATAATAACATTATAGGCCCAACCTAATATTAGACTTGCGTTTTGTAGTACGAATTCGTATTGTAAGACAGTATATCAAGTCAAAGTATCAAGTAACATCAGATGATTGATACTTTTCTTCCAAAGAGTATAATGTGTTCTGCGTAGAACGTGATGTCAACATTTTAGATAAGCCTTTCATCGATAGTCATGCTCTCTATTTGAAGTATCGGGTACCAACCAGTCAATAATCTGATTAAGGATTTCGACGAACGAATCTATTTCAAAGTAATCATAAATGTAAGTGCTCTATATAGTTCGATTTTTATTGCACTATGTGCGTGCATGAACAAAAGGTTACGGAGGAAAAACAAACTTAAGTGGTTACCAGTTTTCGACTTATTTGAATTTAATATGACAGGTGTGTATTAAGAACTACATCCCTGATATTGTGTAACACGACTTTACTATATGCTCACAATTTTTCAATATCTCAAATTTCTTCCTAAATAGTGCGTTAATAAAGATAAGGGAATTTGGAGGAATATGACCAACTTAGATTTTGAAGCTAATTAAAAATTTATTTAATCATATATTTTTGAAAGGAATATGATGGATTTGTCTGCTATGTTTTTTATCAATGTACAAAATATTATTTTTTAAGTTTCAATAACAAATCTGAAGAAGAATTAGAAAAGTATAAGTTTGGCAATATCTGCTCATATTACCTCTGTATGTGGGGAATATGTGCAACTCAAAATAAATTAATAAAACCCAACAATTTGTTAAAAAACACAAGTTTTTTGTTGTAAAATGCTCTAATAATTACCAAGAAAATATAAAAAAAATTATTGTACCGTATTTAAAAACTAAGTACAAAACAATAACATGTGTAATACAAAAAGGTGAAAATATTTGACAAGATTTCGTACAGCACTAAAACAATCTTCAAAAAATTACAATAAATTTGAAACGTTCAGAAGTAAAAATCAGTTAATAATTGTTACAATAAAATTTCAGCATTTTAGCTTTAATTGATAATAAATGTAAAACTATGCACAGTAAACACATACAAAACCACCACAAACATAATCAACTCACAGCTCGTTGAACCAATGTTTTTACTCTGCACGCTGTACCCACTTCTTCATTGAATACTGACCATTGCAAACGGGGCATGTGGCATCCTTATCCTCTTTAATTATCTTCCGGAAAGATACAAGTCTGTTGATGGAATTATTTAAAAATATTCCTCCTTATTTTGTCTTTTTATTTTAAGTTCTTTAAAAGAATCAGCTGACGTGAGTTCCTTAGAAGTTCCTTGCTTTCTTCCCTGTGCACTTGTTGCTCATTTAACTATTAATAGTGGAGAAATTACATGAATGCCTTGTACAGAAACTTTTTACACAGTTTTGGAAATTATCCCGCTCATCGGCCATATTCCATAAGTGAATTATGATGCTAATATTCCCCGAGTGTAGAGACATAGTAGAACTTTAGACCTGCACTGCTCTAGGCCAAACATATGTCGGCCACTTTCTTTTAAAGAGTATTTACGGCAAAATATTAATTATTTTATACAGCACTAATACATTGATAATAATTAAATCTTAATTATGTAGACGCTTGAGTAACTATGGAGGAAAATTTGTAATGAGTTTAAATGACAAATTAGCTTCAAATAAGTTTGACTAAGCAGAGGTGAGCTCTAGCGTGGCGCCACTTTCAGCACTGCACAATAACAATCCAAATAGCGTGGCCAGCACAAAACTACGGGGAAATAACTTACCCTCTTTGACAAACCTCTATGGTTAAGTATTAACTCTGGTCATATTCCCCACATTGCTCATATTACCTTGAATTCCCTTATATGTGAGTAATTTCTAGTGCTAACTTCTGATGATCGCTACTGTCACCAAATGAAAAGAGAATTATCAGTTGTTTCTTATCGAAAAAAGTTATGAAGACGTGTAGTATGTAAATATACGTTTATTTCGATGACTTTTTAGAATACTCCGTTTACACTTGGATGTTGAAAACCAAAGGTAAAGGGATAAAAATTGGAAAATGCATAAAGGCGTTCCTGAAAACTTTACTTGAAGGAAGAGGCTTGGAAAGGCTGAAACTGGGTGAAAGAGACAGAGGCTTGGGAAGAGACGCAAGATAAGAAAGCAGATTGAAGTTGAGGATACAGTTTATCAGTATCAAATGTAACGGAAAGAGATGGTGGCCTATAACAATGGAAATCAAAGCCAAAATATATCGTACAAGTTAAATACACTAAGCAATGTTTTACAAACAGACTGGATGAGTTTAAGACGACCTATGACCAAGGCGTGCACAAGATTTTAAAAGGATGTGTTTAGCTCGAGAAAGTTTTAATTGGCTCAACAGCAGAGGAAGAGGGAGGAGACAGTATAACAAAGTAAATAAAATGTAATTATATCTGAATTTTTAACGAGAAAATTAACTTTTTATCTTACTTTTTTAATACCGTATTACTGTAATTACAGTACCTTTCTATAAATAGTATATATACTTTATTACAACAACTACCAATTCTGTATTATTATGAGACGGATTAACTTATATTTTAAAATTTCACATTGTCTCCAATTCCCCGACTTAACAGAACGAAGAGAGAGTATTTCAGGTCAGCATCGTTGTTATTGCTAAATCAAATAAAAGTAAAATATTACTCCCACTGAGGAAGAGGAACATCACCTCGAAACGTTTGGGGAAGTGACAACGAATAGTAAGTTCATACGTGAAAGTTTATATATATTAATAAAAGTAAATTGAGTCCAAGCGCCATTTGGTTCTCTCCAGTAATAACATTGAAGCGATCCAAATCAAATATACTCCAGCTGTTCTGATGCTAGGGAATATGTACCTCTAACAAGGAATTCTTGCAGAACATGAAGACGCAAAATTCGCTCAGCCATCAGAGCCCAGTCACATTATTTTCCAAGATTATACTTACTCTTCCTTGTAAACAATATTTTTATTAAGAAACAACTCACTAATATGTGTGGAACTCAACTGCTTCTCAATAACCAACTGAGAATTTTTCCTGTCAAGAAAAATAGAAAAAACAGTATTTACTCTAGGCTTTTATCAGTTATAAAACATCTCACTGGCAACATAAATTAATACTAGTAAATACAGGCGAGTTAATTGCTAAGCCATAAACCGTAAGTTCTGAGCAAATCAACTCCCCACAGCAACATATGTAAGGCTGTTCGCACCAAATCGATGATGTTTCTTTACAGAGACTAGAGCTTCTCCCAAAGCGCATTAATGAGCGATTCTTAATATTCATAGTAATTCCTTTCTCATCATCACCATTATGAAATAGACTCTGTTTAAGTTGCAGCGCGACACTTTATCTTGTCCAGTTTTCTTTAGCTTCCGGAAACATTTTCCCTCCATTGGGTCTTATGTTCATGTCTTGTGTCTTATGTCAGCATTCTTACTTCTTTTGCCTTCTATTTTACCTTCAATAATTAATTTTTTAATTCTTGAACACAATGTGAACTTGACAGAATATGACCGATTAAATTAGCTTTCTTTTTCCTACAAATTCACATTTTAAAACTTTCTCACAAATCACAATGTCTTTTCTCTTTTCCGCAGTGTCCAAGTGTCTCAGCCAGAGAAAAGCATGACAAGAATTCTTTTCCATGTTTATTCTCTTAACAGTTGATAGCTCTTCTACGTTTTACATAGATTCTTCCCGCATACCATCCTATACCTCGGCACATTCTGTCCCTCATTTCCACGGAACACCTTCGAATCACTTGCACTTCATCTGAGTCCACTTCTTAAATATCGAAAGTCGTTTACGTGACTCCAATGTCTTCCTCGAAATTACTTTCATTGGGCTTATTTTTTTTTATATTTTCATTATTTGTTCTTAAAATATTGATGATGATTTGTATCAACCAAAAATTTAAAATTTTTTAGTGTGACTGAAAAGACGTTACATTCAGCATGACACACCTACTCAGCCCACGAGCAATAAATAAAGAAATGTGTGTCGATGTGTCAAGTGAACGTTTACTTCAGACAATGCAAGTACGTTTCACATAGTTGTACAATAGGAACAGGGTTGGCCGTGACAGACTCGACTAAAACACGAGATTTACAGCCTGCAAATGTAAGATAATGGAAACTGTGTCAAGTACCAATTTAGAGGAGAAACTGTGACGGACACACTGCCGGGTTGATTTGTAGAGTACCAGTAAAGAATAAAAGGGGTGTAAGTCACACAATAGTATATACCCTATACGAGGACGGACATCGATACCTAAAATAATAGAATCGAACTTGTAAACAGCAGGGGAACGACTTACTGGCGACAACGGATATTTACGACAGGCAGTAGGTGTGCCGTTTTGGAAACGACGTCACGCTGCGCCAGGATGGCGTTCAGGAAAAAAGGGTCAAACACAGCGAACAATAACAAGAGACGACACATTGTTTTCGTGAGAACTGCAGCGAGACCCGGAGTACGCTTAGACAATAGCATGATAGACGAGCATGAAATTTCTCCTGTTCTAGGAAAAGAGTACGGATGCTTTCGACGCGAACCCGTGGGGAGACAGGATATCCAATCACAACCCAGCATCTACCCAGAGACCTGGTGGAGAGGACCGTCGCCAGCATAGCAACGGGAACGTCGATGTACAATAGGAACAGGGTTGGCCGTGACAGACTCGACTAAAACACGAGATTTACAGCCTGCAAATGTAAGATAATGGAAACTGTGTCAAGTACCAATTTAGAGGAGAAACTGTGACGGACACACTGCCGGGTTGATTTGTAGAGTACCAGTAAAGAATAAAAGGGGTGTAAGTCACACAATAGTATATACCCTATACGAGGACGGACATCGATACCTAAAATAATAGAATCGAACTTGTAAACAGCAGGGGAACGACTTACTGGCGACAACGGATATTTACGACAGGCAGTAGGTGTGCCGTTTTGGAAACGACGTCACGCTGCGCCAGGATAGCGTTCAGGAAAAAAGGGTCAAACACAGCGAACAATAACAAGAGACGACACATTGTTTTCGTGAGAACTGCAGCGAGACCCGGAGTACGCTTAGACAATAGCATGATAGACGAGCATGAAATTTCTCCTGTTCTAGGAAAAGAGTACGGAGGCTTTCGACGCGAATCCGTGGGGAGACAGGATATCCAATCACAACCCAGCATCTACCCAGAGACCTGGTGGAGAGGACCGTCGCCAGCATAGCAACGGGAACGTCGAATGGGAAGTGAAGAACGACACTCTGGCTTAAGGGTAGGAGATCTTCCATCCTATCATGTTCAACTTGAGGCGTGTTTTCCAGTACGGTGCATTGTGGTACACGATGTTTGATAAAAACTGCTTGCAGAGCACGCGGGAGGACAGTCTTTCATAAATTTTTACTCATATACTTTGAGCAGTCAGTCGGTCAGTAGAACAGTCTTTATAATTTTCAACAGTCGGTCGTCAAAGTTCGATTAACATACGGACGGCAGTGGGACTTTGAAATTTTGCCACGCGTCATATAACTAAGAGACTTAGACATTTCGCTATTGGCGCGTACCCGGTAATAGTGTACTTTCAGTGTCAAAAAACATGCGACATACGCCAGTGCTTAACAATTATAGAATTATTTATTATACTCTAATTCAGAATTGAACTAACCAGTCACACTTACATCAATAATCGACGCGTAGAACTTTCGTTTATGTAATACCGGACGGCGAAATAATAACATTATACAGTGTTGCGGTGCGATTCAATATCATGTGGAACAATTACACCGCGGCATCAAAACACTAACAGTAATGAACATATCAAACGTTGAACAATAGACAGACATATATATATATACACCATAGTTAACGATGAACTTTAATACGAACACACAGCGCGAGTGAATCTGTTTCGCGTGTGTTAAGTGTCAGTCACAGCACAGCTTCCCACACATGATCCAGCAGAGAGGAGTTACGCCGATGGAAATTTCGGATAATTCATCTAAACAAGTAATCTTTATGCTATTCTTATCATAAGGAACTCTACTGTCCTGTCTCTTTTTCAAGAAACACCCCTTGAGCATTTAAATTAAACATGATACACATAATTTAACGCCATCCACCTGAGGCATACGATGAACGCATTAGTATAGGATTTATTGTTTGAATATTTGTGTTTCTATATATCGATTACATTATATATATATGTGTATGTTTTTCAGCAAACAACGTATTGGATTTACCTTGTAATTTGATGTATAAACATGTGTTCTTTTATGTTCTTTTCATGAGTTTATGTATGTATTTACAGGGAATCATCCATATTATATATATATTGAATTTAATGAATGATATAATGTTAATAAATAAGTGTTTATTTTATCAATATGCGTTCATCATTGTCAAATTACCTCAGAACGAGAAAGTAATGACATTTGAGTGATTTATGGTAGTTTATTTTATTTTCTTTATTAATGCAACAACTAGAGTCTCCATGCAATAGTTATGCTAACGTAAAGTAATTAACGTGTTATTTATTGATTACACGAGCTCATTATGCAAATTAATGTATTCAATAATTACTCAATCACAGATTAGTTAATTCAGTAGCGTAATAGCATAACACCCCAACAGTGTTGTATTTGGCTGCCCAACGCGTGGCAGATGTTGTATTTGCCGCCCAAAGAACGTGGGGCATTACAATTATCAAAAACTCCCAATACAAAGAAAATCTTGTATTTGGCTGCCCAACGCGTGGCAGAGTGTTGTAGATTATAAATACAGGTACGCTTCTTCTCCTCTTCCTAATGCCTTCCATTATTCTCTGAGAATCTTCCTCCCTTTCTATCAACTCAGTTGATCAGCAAATGCCTTTCGTTCTCCATTCTCTTCTCCTGTTTCCTCAGTTACCTGTTCTACGAATTTACCACAATAGATGTAGAACTGTACAAGCAGTAGCGCTATCCATCATCGCTATCGATATGTCAAAATGTCTGGAATGTACGTAGACAACTGTATTATAGTATTTATCTAAGCAACAGCTTGCGTTACTAATTTGGCAGTCTCAGCAACTACTGTACTCGCATGTCGCGTATAGAACTACTCGTATTTTAGTTCATACAAAAACTGTAGAGGTACTACTGTTTCGTATGATATAATTATTATAAATTATTATACTTTATGAAATTGACAAATAAAACAGAACAAAAACATCTGTAGAACATTCGTTCGTCACTTCTCCCTTTGTCTAAGTATTAACAATAATTCAGAATTCAAATTTCATGACTTAAAAAATTAAGTAGTTGTAATTCAATTATACAGTGCTATAATTAAATAATTTTATTATGATTATAATAAGACGGCGAGTTTTAGAAAAATCAAGACGCGTGAAAGTTAACAAGCACATTGGCACTATGTGAGCAGTACAGTGACAGGGAAGTCCCAAAGTCATTAGTCATTTTAGAAGTCCCAAACACAATCAAGATTGTGAATAACCCATGTTTACAGAAAAAAAGGCGTCTAAAACAGACTAATGTTGAGAAATCTCATGTTCTAGGGTCCCGATAACTGCCGGAAACACACTTACATATGTGAATAATAATGTAATTTGATAATTAAGAGCAAACTGATTAAATAAGCACTTACTAAGTGTACCCAATACGTGTTGACATCGGATTAATGGTATTCGTTTTTGACAATCATACAACAAAATCTGATGAAAAAAATGAGACAAACCAACAATGAGCGTCCATGTAACCGTTGTTGCCGGTGGCAACTGTACTGGAAATAAGAGAAAATAATATTAATTATATTACAGAATAAATACTTTAGTTATTGAATAATTTGAAATTCTAACAATATTAGGAGGGAAACTTGAAGAAAAACGTAGCATTGCTTTCGAATTGCTGGACGCTTGCACCGTCTTGTGTTGCCGGCTCAGACATCGGCAATGTTGTACTGCGTACGGTCATTGACCTCGTACTAGTTGTCACTGTACAAACAGTGGAAGGGGAGGGACACACTTGTCCGTCCAATGTGTTGCCGCTGTATAAACCGGCAATACAATCAGCAGGTATGTTCGTTTCCGGAACTGAGATCCCGTTGAACCGGGATCCTCTTCTTCTCCCAACGAATGACAGAAAATGCTCTAACAAGAACACTTGGTACAAGAAAAAATACGAATTAATTTTTAGATTAAGTTTTAGGCCTATCACAACTGGCAACAGGTGTTATGTACCCACGCCACGCCACTGAGACAAACTATTGCCAACTAAATGTTTGTCCACCCCAACCCAAAAAAAGTTAATTAAGCAACAAAATATTTACAAAACATCTAATTTTATAACAGGTTTTCAGCAGATAATGTGGGACGATTCATAGAACACTTATAATGCGATTATAAGACACACGACTATAGCCTAATTTCTCAAGACCACGGATGACATCGTAAGACGATCTTACCTGTCTTAACACAATTAATTTTGGATACTGTCGAAAAAACAACAGAGTATGAGGTAACATCTTTATGGCCCGTGGATGATCTCACTTAGCACTACCGAGTAATAAACGATTATATTCGCAAGGATTTAAATATTTATATTTACGGGAAAAATTAACAGTTATAAATTTAGTTGGTAAGGCGTTTGAATAGAATGGGTATTTAAAGATTTCCTTGTAGTGCCACAGAATATGCACCTCTTGTGTCTTACTCTGGCATATGAAACACCGCTACAAATAATGGCAGATAACATGGCATTACATAGAATAACAACAAACATTAACAACAAAAACAAAGAAAATTAGAAAATTCTTTCCAATAACATCTCACGTGTTACTAATATGCCAACATTCTAGTAGAATATTAAATAATAGATTTAGTAACAAACAAACTCATATAAAACAAAGAAATGTTTTCGTACCAGGATCCTGGCACCCATAAAATTTACAACAAAAAAACTGCATTGTTCTGTACTTTTACGTGTAATTAAGGCCTTAAAAGTCTTAAAGGCACCTTTTACGTGTAATAAAGGCAACTTAAAGGTCTTACGTTAAGTTGCGATAAAATTGCTTCGTTAGTTGCGTCAGTACAGAATTAGGCCTAAATAAGGCTACACCTGAATTACTTAACAAAATATGCTAAACTTACATGTTTGGATGCTAATATGTATACATGTTTGGATACAGAAATGTTAATCTCCTACATACGAGATGGTTTGCTCCTTTGGTCTCCTACATACGAGATCTCCATCTCCTTTGCTCGTAAAAGGTGATTTCTGGAACGAGCAGCCTTGCCTAACCCATGAAGTATAGAAGAAGAAGAAGAAGAAGAAGAAGAAGAAATGTGGAAATTCGTCCGGAAACACTGAAGTAAATATTTACACTACGTCCCTGTACAGAATTCAATATCAATATTATTACTGTCAAACCTGACAATTCTGGTTCATTAAAAAGTTGGGGGAAGATAAATTTTAGTGTGGCGAAAAACGTTGAATGGAATGGTAAGATTTCCAAGCAGGGTGTACCACAAGAAGGTCAAGAATATACAAAGTGGTAAAATAACAAAAAATGGTAAAATGATGAGGGGATATATGGCTTAGAAACATTTTAAAACTTGAGTGTAATAGTTTTAAGACGCAAAAACTATAAGATAAGACAGAAGATGGAAGTAATAAAGGGGAAAGAAAAAATAGGCCTGCTTAAGATGACATTAGGTTGAAAATATGAAACAGCACTACAAATAATGGCAAATAATATGGCAATACATTGAATAAAACATGTGGCACCTGTCTTACTACAGATTCGTCAAACACTGATAAGGAGAGACAGACAAAGAGAAAACGTTAAACCAATTGAGTGTTGTGTAATTAAATTATCAGTTGAATAGTCCTTACTGTTGTAGGCCTACATGTTTATCAACTCCATTGTATCGAAATAAAAAAAAAACTTATATCAACAGCTCCAGATAAAACAATAATTAAAACCAGTAAATTATGATTAAAGGAATTTGTTTTCATTGCATTAAAATCAATTAATTTAAGTAATAATTCATTTAGGACTATTCAGTTCTGCCTATTAGTTTAAATATGATTAATGAACGTACTGTTTGAGATTAATGTAACCCTACAATTCCCATAGATTTTTAAAAAAGGTCTACGTGTATTTGCATACATCGTACACTAACATAACTGTACGAATTGTCTAATAGTACCCACTCACCAAACTCACCCACTCACAACCCACAACACAAACCCACTCACAGAATCTTGAAAAAGTAATGAAAAATTACATAAAAAACATAACCATCTTACATCATTATCATAACTATAGTCTAAAGACGTATTGTTCAGTCTGCATAACAAACATTGAAAAACGAGCATGCATACAATCTGAGTAATCGTACTGACTTAAATAAACATAGATTAACAACAAAAACAAATAAAATTAGAAAATTCTTTCCAATAACATCTCACGTGTTACTAATATGCCAACATTTTAGTATTAAATAATAGATTTAGTAACTAACAAACTCATATAAAACAAAGAAATGTTTTCGTACCAGGATCCTGACAGCCATGAAATTTACAAAAAAAAACTGCATTGTTCAGTATTTTGACGTGTAATAAAGGCCTCTAAAAAAAGGCGCGATTACGAAAATAAAGTCGTTTTTAATCGTAAGTTGCGAAAAAATTGCTTCGTTGGGTGCATCAATACAGAACTAAATTAGGCTACACCAGAATTACTTAACAAAATGTGCTAAACTGCCCAAATTCAATGTACCGTACATAAGCAAGATAATAATTCTCTTTCTTGCTATGGTTACCCCCTCTCTTAAAGCACATAGGGGCCTATACTGGAAAATGAAAGGTAGTTTGGCTGGAATGGTTAGTTAAATAAGTCTCCGACTCGACTTTAAAAAAAAAGTTAACATTTTTTACAACAAATATGCGTACATAAAAAGTAAACAGTACATAAAAAATATATATGTATATATTATACGAGAAAAGTTAAGTATGGATGGTTTAGTTAGCAGGTTCAGATTTTATAGAAAAACTAGTTTAAAAAAAGTGCGGAAAAGCCAAAAAAAGAGATAGGTTAGGTACGTTTTTTGTAAATAGTTACCACAGTTGTTTAAAAACATTTCAATAACGAAATAGATAAAATCGATTTTACGAGATGTTGATGTGCGTATTCCGTGGCGTGTGAATAAAATGATTACTTTTTGGACCTGTAGTACACGTAGAAATACAAAAAAAATTAGGAGTTTGTAAATTTCGTGGCAGCCAAGTATCAGGAAGTGACCCCAACTGTTAAAAAGAAATACTGAATACATCATGAAATCAAGAAAACCGTAATAAATACTATAAAAACAATACATACCAAAATTATTTTACACATAATAAATTTGAATACTAAGTATGTAAGGTGTCCTTATGTCAAGTAATAATTCAAAAATCTCTGAAAGACAAGCTAAATCTAAATGTAAAACGTACACGTGGCATAACTTGCCTGCTCATTATTTAGTTTCATCATCTACACTTTTTGACTGATGTAATGTAAAAATTTCATGAAACAGATAAAAAACTAGGAATTTAGTACGTGGAAAATTTATAAATTTTTAATAGAAAAGTTATTCGAAAGATAATGTTTTAATTTAAAACTTAATAGTCTATACAATTACCTAAATTAAAAAAATAACTTCAATATTATGTGTAGGCCTACAGCAACATAATATAATCATCATTTAGAAATAGCTGATGCCAAAAAACAACAATTCGTAACAATACACTGTACAATAATAGAATATAAATTTATAATATTAAAATACGTACCTATATAACCAATGGCGTATCTCGGATTTAGCCTTAGATGGTCTGGGGTCGATAGGTTTCATACAAAAGGAAAAACAAATTATGACTAATCAATAGTACTATCTTCAAATTGGCTGAAATCAGTCTCATTAAAGTAAACGGTAATAACACAATAAAAATACCCGTTACTGAAACATCGTTTAAAAGATACTTATTAATTGAACTGATTTTCCTACATTTCATATTTCAAACATACAGGTAGGCCTATATTTTATTTTACATATTTTATTTACTTTAGAGCTATATTTTATTTACCTCTGATGTAAATTGTAACATAGTCCTGTAACATTATCATATACCAAATGAGCAGACTGATGAGAAACAATAGCTACATTGTGTTTAGTTAAAAATCTTTTAATATGTTGTAAAAACACTTAAACTTCTAATATTTTCAAAAATCCCTCTCTTTAGTAAAATGACTAAAAAGATGAAGAGGGCGCTGACGTGTGGTTCGAACTGTTTGCTATAGATGGCATTGCAGGCTTACTATTTGGTTCAATAATGACATTAGCTGCAGCTTTTCATTGGTTAACTGAACAACATTTTCATTGGTTGGTTGTACAGCTGTCAAAGCTGTTTGTTTCTTTACCCCGCCATCGCTTGTGCTTTTCAGTTCTCGAACACTTACCTTTCCCTATGTGTAGTGTGTTGTTAAAACGGGTTTATGTTTAAAGTATTAATAGTTTATTGAAGTGCTGTGTAACATGTTTATTTGTGTTTAAAGACTAGTTTCAAGTATAGCAATGAATTCTGTTTTAGTAAGGGGACCTTGTTAATCAGTTTAGTAACAATGAAATATCAGGGTTATAGGTTATTGATTCATTCACTGCCCAGGCTGGAAAGGCTTAAAATAGACCTGTTTAACCTCACTTTAGAAAAAGATATTCTCAGTGTTTACTTTACAGTACATTAATTACTGTAGATCTAAGTAATTAGATGTGCAAGAATATTTCTTAAATAGTGTCCATCTGCATAAACAAATGCAGTAGGCCTATGATAAAGATCAGACAAAAATTAAGAGAACAGACTTAACAGTAGGCCTATCTATGCCAGATGACAACATTGTCAGTTCCCCGTGTTTACATATATAATTAAATAATTTTTCAATAAACTATTCTATCTAAAATAAAAGTAAGAAATACATAATGGATGTTAACTTCAGATATTTTAATTAAAATTATATTTTTATAAGTATTTACCTACAAGTTTTATATGGCTTTACAAAATTATAGTAAAGTTTAAAAAAGTGTATTGTATTTGAACAAATACTTGTCGTGCAGTGCATCCATATTTGAATGAATATAGGAACATTCTGTATATTGTTTCATGTTTGCAACATGTTCTCATTTTTTTGTTTAGTTTATATTTAATTATACAAGTATTTCAGCTATGAATATGTTCCCATGTTTACTTAAATTGGTTGTTGAACTTGTCTCAAAATTATTGTGCATCCTGCTTCCCATAACTCCATAATTGAAATATGCATGATTAAGTAGGAAATCATGACTGAAACATAGATGGATAATATTATCCAAGTTTGTTTAAACAATAATATAATGTTTTTATGGATTCTTATGAAATAACAGCCTTTGTATCTCAATCTGAATAGGCTATTTGCCAGTTTTACAGTACGTGTATCCATTGACAGAAATTGGATTACAGATTACCAATCCACCTGGCCCTTTTTTAGGTCTAAATAGCATAAATATTATCCACTATTGTTTTATGTTTTTGTAAGTATAAATATTTTTGCTACAGCCTGGTACAGTGAACAGAAATATGTAATATTTACAGGGTGATTAAGTGTTCTCTTGCAATTACTATGGGTAGCAGTTAAGGGCACAAAACCAGAACATATTGTTGTGAACTTGTTTAGGGAATGTGCCAGAGGAATGTCTGTGATGGACGGTAGCACAAACTATACAAGCTCGGGCGACAGTTCGTTTGCCATGGGTGTAGTCCCCTACCAGACAAGACTGCCTGCAGCCGATGATAGTGCAGATTTGCCTGATCAGTGGCCGAACATTACAACAAACAATGTTTCATTTATATCTTCAGTATTTTCGGTTTCATATTGCACGCAGTGGGGATCTGTTAATCATGCTTACTTTCAGCTAGCAAACACTTTCTTTTTTCTATCGTATCTTGCCCCAAACGGATTGTATGGCATTTTGTATTTGCGATGCACACTGCTCGTGGGATGTGCGTTTTTCGCATTGTGGGGTTGGGCAGTTCTGTGTTCATTCGACGCATTTCTATGGAATGCAAACTTTGTTGCCATCAACTTCATACACGTCTGTATACTTCTGTACCACTTGAGGCCGATCAAGTTTTCAAAGGAAGTTGAAGAGGTAAGTTTGTTAATGAGATTCAATACTGTGTTAGTGTGTGTATGCGTGAACATCTTGTCAGTGGGCATGAGAACGTTGGTGTAATGTGGGAAGCAGTAATCATTGCTGACCTTGGCTGCTGCCGGCTATTGTTTGAATACATGAACTGTTTCCTCCAGTAGGTGATGGTGAGGCAGGTGTGTATGGACATTGATGGTACAATGCCCATATGCTAAAGATATGAACTGGTAAATCCTAATTACAATTTACATTGTAAACATTTTTATATCATAAAAACCTCCAATATTTGTTACAGTTCTAAGAAAATTAATAGTAAACTTGTAATAGGACACATTTCCTTCACCGTGACTGATGGAACTCTGTGTGTGTGTGTGTGTGTGTGTGTGTGTGTGTGTGTGTGTGTGTGTGTGTGTGTGTGTGTGTGTGTGTGTGTGTGTGTGTGTGTGTGTGTGTGTGTGTGTGTGTGTGTGTGTGTGTGTGTGTGTGTGTGTGTGTGTGTGTGTGTGTGTGTGTGTGTGTGTGTGTGTGTGTGTGTGTGTGTGAATTATGCAGTTCCTAACTCATTTGTTTAAACAAAATACAATTACAGTTGTTAATGTCTCATTACATTTAACAAATCTCATCTAAAGTATTTAGGTGATTATACTGCACTATCTTATTGGTTGTGATGAAATTGCTTTTTTTATAGTGTGTAAACAGCAGACCTCAAGAAATATAGGTCATAGGGTTGTTTTGTCTTTTCAATTAATGTAGGGCTTATTATTCAGTTTAATATGTCTATTACGCTACTCCTTTACAAAGGAATTTCAAAAATTTACCTATACCTATCTGTGTATACCCATGGTGTGTGTGTGGGGGGGGGGGTTCTCTCATAGATGTACAGGACCTATACTTTAATGCCAGTAAGTACAAACACCGTATTCTCACAGTATTGAAAAACGATAACAGTACAATTGGTACAATTAATCTCATAAAATGGGCAGAACTATTAACTTAGTCAATCTGTTTGCTGCTGATGCTCTGAGGTGTAAGCAGATGTGGGTCCCAGTTAACACAGTTAAAGTTTATCGATCCTAACATTCATGGTTAGGGTTCCTCATCCCTATTTACATTGTGCTCAGTTATGTAAAAGAGTAGAAAATATAAATTTCACTCAGAGTATACTACATTTTTTTATATAGGCCTACAGTGTAATATTAAAAACATTTACAGGCATTGCACAAATGCAATGCACAGAGAAGGGCATTGAAAATACTTCAATAAATCTAAAAATATATATATTTATGTTCATTCACCAATCAATGAATTCATTCTTCATTTACCAATGTACAGATTATAAGTTAAATATAGTCGCATTCATAAGCGAAGTTTTATATGTGTACTACGTTATTGACAACAAAGAAGTAGTTTCTATGGAAACTCACCGGTTCCCATTTTCGATAACGCACCAGCGATCGGCCGCAAATGTGCGACACGTCCTTATAAACATTTTCTGTGTTAAAAATCTGACAATTCTTATAAACAACCCTTTGTCATAAATTCTTTGAAACACCCTGATTTTTAGAGTAGAACAGACAGTAAGCAATATTACTACCTGGCTGACATATATGATCCAGTCCATTGCATGTAAATGAAGATGTATGATAATCTACAGAGAGACTTACAGTTAATCTAGGGATATGATAACCAACTAGATATTATATGTATTTATATGCGGAGGCGAAAAAGGCATTGCCTAGGGCGTCACAAACTCTGCTTTATTAAATGTATAGAATTTTTTTCTCCAAAAGACTAAAATTAACTTAATTAAAGCATGTTAAGTTTTGTCCTTTATAAGAAAGCATTGTTTTATTTATTACAACAATTTTTCAAACTGTATGGGATTCTTAATACAGCACTCATAATAACCATCGGTTAATTAGAGTGTCTATGTGACATAGCACGCAAGAACTGCTACTAGTTCGCACATTTGCTGCATGTAGCACCAGCATATTATATTTACATTATGTAGAATCATTATGTAAATTTTATACTTTTCTCTTGTTTTTATTCTCCTTGTTAATACATTAAACACATTAACATGACTGCTGACTTAACATTGATTTAATGCCCCCTCTCCTTTTCATTTTCTAAGGGGCATGTAAAGCAGATTATTTGACTGGGGCCTCACAAACTGATGTAAACTTGACTAGTAACTCTGCAACTGACCAATTTGCAAATATGTACAAGCATAGGCCTGCATTACAGTTTTTCTGTTTAACAGGTTATGGACCTGAGACCATAATAATTTTTTTTATTTTCAATTTAAAATGGATCACTTTGTTGTATTTTATCAGTATCATTGGATTGTTATTAGGTACTGGTGTCAAATAATCTTGTATGAGATGCTAAATTGAGGAAATAAGTATGCTTAGGGTCACAACATCCAGTACGGTATAACAATCGTTGTAGAAACTGTTTCATTTTTAGAAATAAATTAATATATGATTTATAAAGAAAACCATTTAGGCAAAAAGTCGTTAAACGTATGAAAAGTTACACCTCTTAATTCAACCGACAATGACTTTGTAACTATTAGTTCTGTCAGTAAATAAATTCACTTTGATGTTTCTTTTGTTGCTACAGTGTGGTGGCTGAGTAACTTTGATTAACCGCGTAGGTTAACTTGAGAATAGTCTGAGGTAGGCTGAACAAGATGTCACTGATTGTTACTTTGTGACAATAATAAAAATGTTTTGTAAGACACTGAACATTATATGTAGGCCTATATTATTTTCAGACGTGAGTGCCATTATCGCAGAGAATAGTCCACTACAGAATGCTGTATTTGTCATCTGACATTTAGCTAAATATCAGAGCTAAAACGTCTGAGGTAATTTCGAGTACTAAAGGCAGATTGCTGTACATACTGGTCAACCTCCCAGAGTGAATCTCTGTCTATTCTGTCGGTTTGGTAGTTTGTCATGTTTCCTTATAAAACCCCCAAACTAACCGCTCATCCTTTCTTGACAAAAAGTTCTAATTTGAGTTTACACTGTAACTTTCACGTGAACATCTGATGTTCATTAGACGTTACGATGACATCCCGGGATCTCATGAGTAGATGATCTCAAGCCCCTTTTATGCATCCGATTTATATCGTACGATAACCTACGATAGATTTATCGTTCCGAACTCAAAAACATATATCATCGTGTCGTAGGAAACGCATCAGGTAAAAAGTCGCACGAGTTGTCTAGATACATGGGCCGCAATGGTTCCGTTTATGCGCTTGCACGAGTTTTGTATCGTATGACTTTCAGACATCAGTGCTAGTGTCAGAGACAGGCCTTGCACTAAATTTTGATTGACTAAAATCGTTTCTTAGAATATAACAACCAATTCATCAAACGAGGTAAGAAACATTCTAAAATAATTTAAAAACTTGTCTCTTATCATCTCTGAATTTTACGTATAGATTACACACAGTACCTATCGTCCACATTTAATTGAATGAACATCTCATCTTCTTTTCATTCTTCTCTTAAAAACGAACCGATAAGCGGCATACAACACTCACGGATCCATTTTCAGATGGCAGCGCTGAAAGAGTTTGTGGCAACACCCACTTCCGATATTTTTTACGCACGACAGAAACTGGAGTCAAATCGGATGCAAAATTTATCGTACAATAAAATATAGCCTATAAAATATAGCCTATCGTACAATATATGCATATAGCCTAAATCGGATGCATAAAAGGGGCCTCAGATGATTATGTGCCAGTCAAACAGAAGTTAGAGACAACGTGGACGATGACACCGTATACTTGGGAGTGTTCAAAGGGTATAGAGATAGAGAGAGAGAGAGAGAGAGCGAGAGCGAGAGCCAGCCCATATAAAACCTAATGCTCGCCACCGGGAGAGGCCCTGTTATTACGTCTTTTTGCTTATTATGTTACCTTTAGATACGTAAACATATTCAGATACTTTAGCTAATAGCCTATACTTACGGTCCATGGATCCGGCCGCTTAGTATTCACAGATCGGTTCAGTAATGACTTAATTGTGCGGGACCATAGTTCACTATAGTTAACTTCGGTATAAACTTTCGGTACAAAATTGTGCGCGTACATAAAGGTTTTTCTTTTCTGGCTACGCGCTCTCTTCATACTGTAAGTGAGCTTGACTGGTTTTTAAATAATACACTGCATTGTTATATGGCCTTCTGTGTTTGTGCCGGTCATTAAATGCCATCCGCTTCTCACTCTCGCAATAAATTGAACATCTTGAATCCTGACCGCCTCTCGGTCACGACACTTTCACCTAAAGTACCTATATTTATTACTGTAGGCCAACAGTGTAATATTAAACGTTGTATGATGCTAATCCAATTTAGTTGACCTGTATCATCTGACAGCACTCTCTCTTTTGGCCTGTCACAGTAGACTACCTAACCAAGCCCATCAGTGCAGCCTTTGGCTTCATAAAGCTCTTCCGCCTCCACAGAAAACTGCCCAAGCCAGGGCCCAGATTATCGGAAGAAAACATGCCCAACACTCAGTGAAACTTGAAGAAACTTTGGTATTGTACCGACAGGTGACACGGGGATCGTATACGGACTGTGATGGCGATATTTTTTCGCTTGGTGAAGCATTGTACACTTGCAGATGAATTGGAAAACAGTAATAATATTAGGAGCGAAATGGATTTCTGTAATGTACGTAGTGAAATACATGGACATAAAACAAATTCTTGACTAATCGAACTACAGTATGGATGAACAGTGAGAGACAGCGGAAATTCGATTACACAAATCTTTACGGATGGTCGGAGAAACTCGGAACGTTTCTCCAAGAAAGCGCGGAAGGTAACAAGCAAGTTCTTGTTATAGATAAAATGTGAAAGAAAACGTAAAATTTCAATATTTAGACTTCGGATGAAAAATGTTCTCTCACTGGCAACGTGTTAAAATTCTTCATATTTTATATTCATTAAGGAATATTCGTAAATATTATGGCCCCTAAATGACTTTCCACTTACTGTTTGATAATGGATTTGCATGGTCTTACACTCTCAAACTTTGCTTAATATAAAACGTAATCCAATTACTGCTCTTGACATAAATTTGAGAATGATTTTTAATAATCTACTTTCCACGCTTAATAATCTCTCTTAAGTTCTTATTCGCTTCACTAGACGCGTTACCTTTTTTTTTTTTAATCTACACACTTCATCGCAGACGTGTTCATAATAGGCCTATCTGAAATTATATTATTATCGACAGTAAACATGCAGAAATGGGGCACTGCAGCTGCTGTGGTGATTGTTTTGTTACTTCCGGACCAGACACTGCGGTCGAACTTTACCCTACACTTTTCCCGTAAATTTCTTAAGGAATGAATCCGTGCAAAATGTGGTATATTAATTAGATTAAACAGGTACTGACGAGTGTGGTACAACGTCAAACCTATAAATCTAGTTGGGGTACGGCGACCTTCTGTGCAGATCATTGGAGGAGAGGCTCTAGATTGCTACCTGTATGTTTGGAGCACTCCTTGCTATTGATAGCGTCTTAACAATGCAAACCTTAGCTATTTTTTACTCATACATACCTTTGTACGTACTTACTACTATTAGTTAATGAAGAAAGTACGTTTCATTCAAGCTATGAGTACGTAAACATTTTCACTCGCAAAGCGTTGGTCCACTCATATCTCGCACCGTTTGCGCATGTGTGAATAACGCAATAAAAAAAAAGAAAACATTTATTGTAACTGCGTCTGTATGTTATCTGTGCGTTGTATCGTTTATTATCTGTTTATGGACCATCGTAAACTCATAAACTTACAAATATCTTTGTGAGTGGTGCTTTGTTAGTGTTCAAACTGTTGGTGAAATCTTTTGCTGTATGTAAATCGTATATTCCTGGCCCTGGCCTTCTCTGCGTGTATTACGCGATCATTATGATCAGGAATTGAAACGCTATTGAACAACGGCATTAAGTTTCGGCGAGAGCATGTGTTCATAAAGCGCACAGCAGGCGGCCCGTGTACACCGCAATCGCGTCTTGCCCAGCGTACAAGTCTCTTACAAACCGAACGGCACAGTCAATACAATGCGTCATTCGGTTTAAATGTCGCTTGTGTAACTAGAAAATCATTATCGCAGTGGTCATCGTTCCGGCTGACTTGCAGTAAGACAAGTAAATTACGACCGGCTGTACGTGTTTGTCTGTTCCGTCCCGACGTCGTAAATTTTGTGCTTCCTTTTTTCTCATATCTGCCGACATGCCTTTTGTTTCTGTCGCTGTTGCGTAATGATTTAGCGTTTGCTGCCATAACCGTTACGACATATTAATGTACAGTACAGGATTTGTTGCTGGTGTGGTTTCCAAGTAACCCGTCTACCTCGTGCGCTGTTATATTCTATCTCTTTTGTCTACCTTTGAACTGAACTGGATTCCGCTTTAGAATACGTTTGGTGTGTGTGTGTGTGTGTGTGTGTGTGTGTGTGTGTGTGTGTGTGTGTGTGTGTGTGTGTGTGTGCGCGCGCGCGCGCGCGTGCTTATTTATTATGGGCCAGAATTTGAGTTATCCACGTCGAAGGTACAAATGAGTAAGGTACAATTCACTCGCTTCAAAAGAACACCTATGCCGTAATTCTAGAGCTTTTATGAGTTCGGCTTAGGTCTCACTGATCATCGTGTGGTACAGTGGAAACAAAATATAGACACTAATAAAATCACTAATTACCAGTTTTAATGAGTCAGAAATGACAGTGTAATCAACTCTCGTACAATAATTCAAGTTTTTGTCCACACGCAATAATAATGTCAAGTAATAGAGTTCCACACTAATTACAACACTGTAAACACTTTCCAGTAATCTTCAACCACCACTCGATCCGCACTATGAAATCGCTCAACGTAACTTACTGACAAAGCCAGACGCTATTGCTTATATAGGTAGCGCACGTGTTCCAGAATAACTTTTCATCCTTACTGCGGCGTGCCAGCATAATGGGTATTACAAGTGCTCTTCAACACTCTGGAAAGTAGTTATGCGTTACACGAGTGGACGCACTTGATACAGACGTGGCACGCTGGGCTAGTCGAGAAGCGTGTGGAACGACACTCTAGACTGTCCTAGAGTGTTTCGTAATTGCGTAACAATATTATTATTCAAAAACAATTTGTAAAGACTCATAACTATTTAAAGACAATTTAAGTAATTTTAAGTAATATTCACGAACATTAACAAAGACTGTAGTTTTAATTTACTTCGTATTATATATGATAGTTCAGTAAAAGCATAATGTGTTTTTAGTTTTGTAAAATTGTTTCAACGCTGTATTTGCAATGAGGTTATTTTCTATAATTTTTTAATCAATCTAATTATTTAAAGGACTTCGACATTTTTCACGTATTTAGAGATATAAATTTTTAAAATAAAAATAAAAATTAAAATCAATGAAGCACTATATACAGGCCTATTTAAAGCTTATTTCAAAAATAAATAAGTTTTACGTGTAAAGAGTTGTATTGCCAGTAGAATGTAACTTATGAACACTCGCCCAAAAACTTTTGCAATTTTATGAACAGCTTCCAATCTATCGTATTGCTGTGTGTGTTCGCGCGCGCGTGTGTGTGATCGTCGTTTTTAAACGTGGAATAAATAATTGAACGCCCGGAAATTGTTAAGTACAACTTTAGTGACATTTTAATAAACAAAACAACAGGTCTTCACGTTTACGATCACATAGGCTAATGTATAGGCCCGACAGTCATTCTTGAACAGTAAGCTGCGCCGACCCAATACAAGAATTACCCCCCCCCCCCCACTAACAAGTATAGCCAAGTTATCTAGAGAGAAGAGACGGGAGACGTCACGTTAACAGTTCACTGTCTCACTTCCACATTATCTCCCTCTCTGTCACACACGTTTCCATTGTTCTCGCTAGTGCTGTTGCAACCGATGTTCACACTGTGAAACACTGTACAATACTGTTGTGCGCATGTGCGAAATAAATGAAAATTTTGTTAGCATCGGAACGAGGTGTTTGTACACTGCGCATTCTAAGCCACTGTTCAGTTTCTACCATCAGGTTTCTGACTCCGCTAATGAACACTGAATCGTTAATTCAATCTGAATGGGTCTTTCGAAACACACCTGTTTATGATAAGTTGTGAAGTTATTCCACGGCAACGTTCTCTTCGCACGGAGAATAATCAAGGCGTAGCAAAGTCGGAGAGCTTTCGGAATTACAGCTAAACTGATCGAAATTGCCCGTGAGCTGCGCAGATGGGAGTGAGTGAGGTCGGTAGTAGTATGTGAGTGAGGCGGACGAAGTTTACGAACTACGTCATCTACGTACACTCGTTTCATGTTGACAATGTACAAAATTTACTGTGTTCAGAGTTTATTTATCCCGTTCTGAACGTAAAGTCTTTATAGTGTAAGAGCTTGTAAAGTTTTAGGAAATTATACAGCGAAATACAATTTCTAATTTAGGAAGTGAAACACAAGTAAATTTTACTCAACATGAGGAAAATAAAAATGTTTTTACCTCCAGCTGAAGTGTATTGTTTTTCTTTCGCCATATCAAACAATTAAAAATTTTAAACACTATAAACCGTTTCATATGTCCACATTACTAAATAAAAAAAAGAAGTTATAGTTCAATTCACTCTTTCATTAATAATAATATTAATAATTAATATTCAATTAATACACCAATTTTAAGTATTAAAATGAACTCCCGAAATATCACTGTCAGTATCTGAATTCTCTTCTTCCGATTCTTCTTCACTGTCTTCACCTAGATATATTATAATATCGTCCACTACAGTATCGAAGAGTTGTACTTTTTCCCAGTATTCTCTTTCTATTTTAATTACGTGCCTGCACCTAGATAGCCAATCGTCTTTTGAAAAACTTTCGAAAAAATCATTACAGTAATTATTAACATCATTAAAATTGAAAGTAACATTTCTTTTTGCAACATATTCTTTTAAAGAAGCCCATACGAGTTCAATGGGGTTTAGATCTGGATGGTAAGGAGGCAAACGTAGAACAGAATGTCCATGATTGTGTAATAACTCGTCGATTTTATACGTTTTATATTTTGGTTTATATAATTTGATTAATGTGTACAAATCGGGTTTCAACATTGAATTTTCAAATTGTATGTTTTTCTTTGTAAGCCAGTCTTTCATGTCGTCTTTCCTGGAATTAGAAGTCGGATATTTTTCAGTTTCTTTGTTGTGGTAGGGAGCGTTATCCATGACAAGAACACTGTTTGGTGGCAGTCCATTTAGTAGCTTTTGTTCTACCCACTTCCTGAAATTGGAGTAATTCATCTCATCATGATAATCTCCTGTTGATAGTGTCGACTTCCAAGTTAAATTAGCACCAATAACAAAACCATTTTCTCCGCCAGCATGAATTATTATTAGTTTCTGGCCTTTTGTAACTTTCTTCTTTAGTCCTTCATTTGAATCGTCGGTCCACCTCTTTACTTGTGTATACGTAGAATGTAAATATGTCTCGTCCATATAAACAATGTTTCTGTTTTCCTCTCTGTACCTCAGTATTGTGCGTAAATAGTTCAGTCTCATCTGTCTTATGTCATGTCGTTCCATGAGAAGTTTCCGGTCTGATTTTGTTTTCACCCACTTAAATCCCATTGTGTGTAATTCTTTTCGTAATGTGTCTACACAACCTCTATATTCCGTATCACTGCAAATTTTTTTTGGATTGCCTTCATCGTTGGCACCCTCTTTTCATTTATATGAAAATTTAAAACTAGTCTACGTAAAACACATCGATCGAAGTCATCCAGCACAATTTTTTTATTTCTATTTTTCAATTTCTTTTTAGGTGTTGAAAAAGATGTCGACCCACCGCACTCAATTTTTCGCGACTCACCGGCAATCGTTTTCACAGTCCGTAAACTTACACCAGTAGCTGCTGCAACGCGTTCCTGCACTTTAGCCAAAGGTATAACTGGCACACCTTTTTTGCCTCGTTTTGCATAAACTGCAATACACAACTAATAATTTCCCGGCTTTGTCCACTCAACGTTTTGTGTTTCACTTTACATCTTAATTCCACGTTAGCGTCCATTTTATACGTTATCTATGAAGTAAATAACGATATACTTCAGATATACAGTATCTCAAGCATATACAGTATCTAAACACTTACGAGTAAGTGTAAGTAAGTAAGTAAATATATATAACACAATAAGGAAGAAAACTATGATAATTATATTTCTAACGCCCACTTAAATTTTGATACGACTATACATCCACTGAAACACACACCACGGCAACACAACTCAAGTGCGGTTCATGTTTCCCCCACTCTAGCTCTAACAAAACTGTCACCGCGCACACAAGGCCGAGTGCAGTTCGTTCTCTGTTAGCTGTACGGTGTTAGCCACTCTGGTAAACATCTCTGTCACGCGATGACGTACATTACATCTACGCAGTTTGCGCGCGCGCGTGTAGTTTTTAATAGGCAATATAAATGTGTAAATTCTGGATGGATCGATAGGCGGTACCCCGTACCCTCTATGCTCGTAAGGACAGACACACGATATTTTAGTCGATTCCATAAAAAAGTAGCTTTTGTTTACCTGAAAAAATGTCCAAGTTCGAATTACCACCTAATAGCTAGTTACTATAATTTCTGTAATTGAGAGACATGAATATACCCTCCCCGCGCGCCTATTGCCTTACACAGGTTGTTGGTGATTCTCGCATGATAGGTTCTTGTACGGCATTACGGCATAGGTTCAGTTTTTTTCAATCTCAGATCTTCTGCTTTCAGTGTTTACATTTCCCATTGCGTTCTTTCCTTCATCTCTCCATTAAGTTTTGATCGTCTTTTCATTTTTCCTCTGTTGGTTCGCAGTTCCACATTTCTTCGGGATGCTTTTCGTATGTTTTGCGTCACATGCTAAGAGTGTATCCATATAAACCTGCATTCTTGCTGGAATCTCTTCATTTGTCATTTTGTCCGATATTGTAAAGACACAAGTTCTATATCGTTAATGGATCGCCATTGCTTTCATCTCATCCATCTTCAGCTCGTCGGCCTAGACAGCGATATTTTCCTCCATAGTTTTGTAAAACTTTCTTTTATCTTATTCGGTTGTATTTCGGCTGGAGATAATGGCGTGCAGTCTGTGGATGGCCGTTGTACCCCTTTCAATCGTATGCTTGATTTCATCCTACAAAGATTTTAAATATGTAGGCCTAATTGCACTAACATTAGGAAGGTTGTTCTGTGTACTGTAGGTGAACGCAAAATAAACGCGTTTTTCTTCATTTCTATTTACGGTTTAGGACTTTTGAACTAAAGACCCCAAGATTTTCGAAAAGAGAATGAAAATAATCAAATAACCTTGTCCATCGTTGTTTCCCACTCATTTGAGGCATCACATCCTCGTTTGTTCCCGTCTCAGCGATCAGTGCCATCATCTTCATACGGATTGTATTGCCATGTCACTAGCCTCTCTGGTATTTTTTGCCATCTTGAACCTGGATCTTCAAATTTTAAAAACCTAATCTGCTCAGAATTTTCTAAAATGTGTTTATAAATAAACGGTAGTCATATAAAAACATCGAGAAAATCCTTGAGTAGGTAAAGCAGGATTGCTGTAAATAACTAATTATGTATATAATCTGTTAGCAGAATAATAAATTTCGTCTGCAAGAAAAACTTTATAGAAATGGTTACAGTGTCTGGACAGAATGGAGGATGGACGACTACCCAAGGTTGTCTTTCGATACAGAACCTTTGGTACAAGATATGTAGGAAGACCGAGAGTGAGATGAAGAGATACTCTGTGAAGACGGAACAGCAAAGTACCTACTCCGTGATGTGCAGAAGAAGAAGTAAATTTTATATTATTATGTATACATTACGTACGTTTCGCATGGATAATATGCTTTTTCAGAGATTTAAATTACTTATTCATATAGCCTGTGTGCTTATATTTCGCAGAGTATTCCTACGAAACGTATGTGTGTGTGTGTGTGTGTGTGTGTGTGTGTGTGTGTGTGTTTATAAAATACACAAAATACTAATATATACACCACAATCACACACAATAATGCCAATTTAAAATACAAAAAACCAACAGGAAACCATAACAACAACCAACCAATACACGATTCAAAATTAAGAACGCTGAGGATGGGAACACTAAGTGTTCTGAAACATGTTCCAAATAAGGAAAAAACATCTTGAGGTAAAGTTATTATAAATATTAAATATATTACTGTATATACATCAAGAAATAGACTATATAACAAGAAAAAAGTGTTTGAATATATATATATATATATCCGTTATGTATACGTTATATATACGTATGTGCATTATTAATACAGTATAAAATTAAATTACTGCAAGTCAATATGAAAAGTCAGTTACTATCAGTGCGCGCGCGCGCGCACACAAATTGTCATTCCAAGATCATCCATCACTCCCTAAATTTTATTGTTTGTTCATGAAACAGTATGAAAGTAAAGAATTCAGGCTTATAAAGTTTAGGTTCCGTAGCATAAATGACAGTAAAGCCTGGAGAACAGTGACAGCTCCAGACACTTGTAAGAAAACAAGAAGTGTAGGCCTATAAATCAGATAAAATAAAAATGAATTTACTAACTTTTGTTTGCGTGGTTTAGTGCATTTATGCTAATTTATGTGAATTATTAAATTATTCAATTAATTTGAATATTTATCAAATCAATATAATTTACACAAGTATGTTATTCTGACAATTCAGTAGGTGATTTGAGTGTATTCACTGTTAATTAGCAGTATTATTGAGACTCTTTGTAAGCAATAAGACAGAATTACTTGAAACATGACAAATTAATTATTTGAGGTTGATCGCAATAATGAACGCAAGATATAAATACGCAATAAATACTTATTTATTGCACATTATTGAATAAGCAAATTCTTGATATACAAATGAAATTATGTCCTGTAAATACATTCAAATAAAACACATAATAACATAAATCATAATAATAGTCATTCCGTTGTTCCCTGAAAAACAAGACATACAATGCTATCAAATACAACATACAATAATATATATATATATATATATGCACAAACAATAAACAATCAAATATACTTCATTCTAAGCAAAATGCGTTCATTAATGCCCCCAGATGAGTGACTTTAATATGTAACATTATTAATTTTACGATTTATATAGATCTCTCGGGAGTAGCTCTTTGAAAAGAGACAGTGGAGTAGTAAATATCAAGTAGTATTAAAACGTAAGGACTTAACTTGGAAAAGGCATATCCACAAATTCCATCGGTGTGATATTCTATCCGTTGATGGGTTCCGTGTACATGGTTATCGCTGTTGATCGATGCGTACTGACACTTTCACTTGTGATAATCCCACTCGCGTTATGTTTAGTGTGATGTCGGAGTTATCCGCCTGTAATAAGTGTCTTTACAGTTTTATGTATTAAAGATGCAATCATCAGCATTGGTGTAGTTCGATTAAGAGTTTGCTGTAAGCGTGATTCAGGTAGCTAATTACTTTTGTCTACCATGGACATGATGTGTGCTATGTGTGCACTAGTGTTCATGAGTGTTAATCCGCTTAGTTCATATACCCAAATTTAGAATGATTATGGTTGGATAGTGTTTTATAATGTCTGAAATTGTCGCACAATGTTTTATTGTCGAAATGTTAACTCACTCGTAATGCATTATATGCATGCCGAACGTATTCTAAAGTCTCTCGTATACACTTGACATTTAACGATATTTCTGTACATTCGCACTGCTTGTTACTGCGGTAAGTTCGGTAACTCGGATGATCTATCGAACACACGTTTTGTAGAACTGAGATTGAATTAAAATGTCTAAGTTCGACTAAGACCGAGACTTGGTTATAACTATGTCACTGACTGACTAACTGATTTGAAAGTTGAGTAAGTCGGAGTAAGTACCGAGTAAACTATTACGACTGTTAATCATATTACTACTATTACCGTCGCCACTACTACTATTACTGAGCAATTACCACTATTACTACTGAGCTCCGCGTCCTCGTAAACAGTTTTTATCAATCACCATCTACCAGAATGCAATTTCCTTACCTCCACGCCTACGGCCGTTGTTGATAGGTTCATAATTTCCTTCCACCTTGTAGATTTTTGGTCATCGTTTCCTGATTCGTCGTCCAAGTCGTCACTACTCTCTCCACCAGTTCCTTTGGAAGATGCCAAACTCTGGTTGGTCGTTGGGGATCCCCCGAAGTACCCCAGCGACGAACCTTGCGTTGTTTCTCGGAAAATGGAGAAACCGCCCGCCTGTCTATCAATCTTTTGTTTCCATGTTGTCGAGGCTCTCTGATATTGCTTTTGTTAAGAGTCTGCAGTGTTTTGGTCCATTGTTCGTTCACCCTTCGTTTTTTCCCGTCAATTACCAACTCTTCGCTGGGCGTCATCCCTGGACGGCTCCCACGCTTTCTAGTTGTAAATCTGACTTGACATCTGGTTTTGTTTTCACGCTGGCTGAGTACGTATCTCGTATTCATTGAATACCCGGCCCATTGTCTACATATTCGTCAAGATTTCACTGGACCCTTTGTTATTGAGTATTTCATTCATACGTACGCGCGTTACAACTTAACCCCCACAGCATGTGTTCCATCTAACTTCTGCGTAACCAGGCTACTGGACTCTGCCTTTTGTTTGGTTTGTTTTGGTGTTGTAAATCGTAGCTAAGTTCGTTCTGTCAACGATGTTCCCAATTTTCTATTGTTACGTGTAGTCGGACGTTTCTTCATTGTTCCTCCACTGGCGTCGGGTCTGACGTGTGTCTAATCGTTCTTATTTACGACACTGGCCTGGTTGTTAACTCAGGTGTGCATGAGCGTACCTCTTGATCACAAAATTATAAATTTTTTAAAAATTTTGAGCACTATAGTGGTGAGCAGGCATTCGTTGAAGTTTTTCACGCGATGGTAGGATATATGAGAAAGATTAGACTAGTTACTGTAGTTGAGCGTTAGCAGTTTTATGATTTCGTCGTTTTTACAGACCGAAAACTACACTTTGTTTAGCCCTATTCCTGGCCAGGCCGCAAACTTATTTTGTAGCACAAACTTCGGATATTTTGCAGTTAAATTTTCATCATGTAAAACGATAAAACTACTGTTAAATTAAATTCAAACACATTTTATTTAAATTATCTATTTATTTCTGAACTTATAAAAATATTTACTTGAAACTGTGTTGAATCATTTGAATTGAGTTCGGAAAGAGAGATATCTCATGTGTATGTAGCTACAGTTATTTCATTGACAGACCTTGACAGCGTAGTCGTGAAACGATTTTACCCTTTTTTGTCTTTTTAATTTTGTCCGTGTTCCTTTAGGCATTAAACCCCTCCCCCACTCACCATGCGGTCGGTTAGCTTTGCCAGCAACCCTGCATGTTAACAAGTGACTCAAATTTTAATCCATTAATTACAGCCATCGTTTGCCCTTGTCTGATGTATTGCTTCCGAAGCAACTCATGCGTAGGGTCAGTCGATTGCGTAGTCCATTGCCAGTCAGTCGGTTTAACCTTATACGCCGACTTTCAGGATCTCCGTTTGTTTTGTTTTTACTTATTTTTTGTTACGTAATAACACTACACGTTAAGGCACATTCGTGTACGCTATTAAATCTAACATTTGTTTGACTGGCAGCGTTGATTATCGCACACAGATATTGTTTAGTATTATGACCGACAGCGATTTCAAACCACTTAATATTATTGTGGCTGTCACTTTAATTAACATTTAAACGAATGCGGATATTAAGTGTAGATATTTTTTTACAGTATAGATTTTTTTTACCTTACCATAGTTTCGTCCTAAGTAATTAGTACATTGTCATTAGTAGTATTGTTTGTCAGAGTTGTGTCGGAAGTGAAAATCTGTCATTCTGATTACAGTCTGTAAAATGAACGGTGGCGGTTGGGACAGGCCAGACCGACTTTCACCCTCACTAACACACACGCAGCGGATTATACCTGGCCCTTGGTGGCACCCGAGACTCACATACTGGACATTTCTAAGCGCAACAGCATTTTTTTACAGTGCTAAAAATTGCGAAATCGTTATTGTTTTTTAATTATGCGCAAAATTCTAAGAAAAATGATACTAAACAACAACTAATTACTGTCCTTTACAGTCTAATCACTGGTGTGTAGACGTGTTCTGTGTCTTTGTTACAATATTGCCAAGGCGACCTAGTAAAACAAAATAAGGAAGTTTGTAGTAATGGAAAGAAATATATCGAACCAACTAGTAAGGTCGGGAATAATATGTAGCGTAATAAGGTATAAATAGCACACTTCAGAACGTTGTGGTGTCGGTAAATCTGTTCTAGCAATGTCAGAATTATTTTTATGTTTAATTAATGACCTTGTAAATTGGCCGAGAGTAAAGGTGTAACCAGCGTGTGGGATTTTAGTCTGTGTATTTTTCTGTAAATACGTGTTTAAATGAAGTTGATTTGTCATTATTAGTTACAAGTTGGGGATGCAATCATTTCTTAAATTAACAAAATTAATGATGACGGTCATTTAGCTGGGTTAGTAGTGAACTGGAACTGTTTACGCGTATTTACTACCGATTCTGTTTTCTGTTTTAGAACATAACAGTTTAACTGTTCACACAAAATTTTAAGAAGATGAACAAAATGGTTTATCAAAATTTTTGAAAAAAGTCGCATAAAAGCTTTCAGTTTTAAGCGGAGGAAAATATTTTTAAGTTTGAATAAAAAGAAGATAAGGAAAGGAATGTTTCAGAAGTAAATGTTTTAGAAATGAAGAGGAAACGGCTTTCCATTTTGCCAGTTTTGTTGCAATTAAAGAAAACCTTGTTCAGGCATTCTGGGACACTATGAAGGCAAACTCGGTATTTATAGGACTGCACCGTTACCACATGTGTGCAGTGATATTTAATGATTTTCCTGCCTTTTGATGCGTTTAGAAAATTCCCAAAAATGTTAACCACAAACATGATTTCCATCCGATTTTAGCTTCGTGACTTTCGAGTTGGATAAATGTCCACTAAGGACGTTACCAGCGTCCTGTAGAGTAAGACCAGTGGTAGGAGTGCTACCTTTAAACCTCTGGTCCTGGTCTGAGTTTCATTCGGAGACCCACCTTCTAGGTTCTTCCGCCCCTAATGCCGTTGCCCTCTTTTGTGTCTTAGATCATTTGTAGACGATACGTTGGCTAAGTTTCAGTCAATATGTGCCACAATTCGTCACGCTTTATCGAGGAAAGCAAGAAAGAGCCTCGACTAAATGTTATAAGATAATGGGTTTGCCAGTTGTGTGGTTCTGAAACTTGAGTTTCGATGAAGATACTTCTGTGTAGGACACAGACATCGGAGATGAGATTCTTGCAGTCGGTTAAGGCTGCACACGAAGAAATAGACTCTACACTGAAGACATTCGCAAACAGTTGAACATTTTTAATATCCAAGATCGTAAAACAAAGATAGATGGATTGCTCATCTGCCTGAGGAAGTCTGGCGATACAAGCCTATTGGACAAAGAAGTACAGGAAGACCGGAACCGTTGGAGAAGTAGATGTGTTCCTTTCGGACCGGAACAGGTGATTCGCCTAAGAAGAAAAAGAAGAGACATAAAACATTAATTTTGTTCTTCATACTTCATATTCTTCATGAGAATATGCTCGCTAACGGAGGAAACGCTAACCAACCACTTTTTTCCACCGTTACCTGTTGGCTTGATCCAATAACTGTGCTCTAAGCTTCCGTCAAAACATAATTTACACGTTCAGAAAAAATACTGTTTTCCCATTGTAAATAGGCTCTTACGCTAAATTTGTATAACGAATTGAATAATGAAAACACGCAATACGTACATACGTACGTCGCAGAGAAACACAGGACAACACTGAAATGTGAATGACATGGTAAACAGGTGAATGACGTAACGAATTAGGCCTAAGGGGTTTCTTCTCATTTTGTTCTTACATTCTGATGAATGCAACAAGTTCATCAGTGACATTAAGTTTTGACTTTAAAATATTTACAAGTTCCGTCATAACATTAACGTATTTAATGAAAATAATATTCAAATTTGAGAATAATTTCTAACCACTCTGGAGATGGGCTTGTCTTAGCGCACCATTGTTTTTTACATCAATGTGATTAAATCGTTTATAAAAATTGATCATTTTTATCAGGTTCAGTTTATCATGTGCTTCACTTAAGGCATTATAACAACAAGGAACATCTTCAGGCACGTTCGTAACGTTGTTTATGAACAATGCTAATAACGTTTCGTCTGTCGCTCAAAAAACTGTTTAAAAATAAAATTGTACAAGTAAAGCTAACAATAGAATGCTTGAAGTTACATATACGCGTATGTATTGATAGATCGCTAGGGTTGCACCTCTCTCATAACCATTGTTTCCGTCTATCTCTGACCACACAGTCCCTTCCTCTTTTCAATAATTTCACTACTTCATCTCTTCACTATCTCAGAGGTCTGCTTCGTCTTCTTTCTTCTGTGGAATTGCTGCAGTCCGTTAATCTTGATAATCATTTCCTTCCTGACATGTCCATACCGTGTCAACCTTTAGTCTTCGATGCCTCTTGTGTCTACTTTTTTCCCAACTTCCTTGTTGCTAATACGGTTCGTTCTCTAAAACTCTAAACTATAGACCTTCTTCTTATGAATTTCGTATCAGTTTCAGTAAATTCGATTAGTTGCTCACAAGTAATCGGTGACATTTTCTCAGGGAAAAATACCGTGTATTCTCCTTTTAGAGAGCTACAGGAGAAAATTGTCGTATACGCTCTTGTTGCGCATTGTAAGTATATAAAGGATAAGGGTGCGCGCGCGCGCGTGTGTGTGTAAAGACGTATGATAGTTGCACATCTTACTACAATCTGAACATTTTGGACGAACAATAGTTTGGGTTTGGGAAGTTTATAAACAATGATTCATAAATTAACAGTTCGGTCAGTAAAATGTGGTATTGCATAGGTGGAAGCTAAGCATGTTTTAATCTTAACAACTCATTACTGGTACGTCTGAAAAGGACGCCAAGTAAAAATTTTCACCACATTAAGCTACACTAAGCTGCTAACAGTCTGACACGACTCCAGTTTTTTCTAAACTGTCTAATGTTGGCTACAACAAATTACAGTCCTGGTCTGATAAGACTCTTTTTTTGTTTTCCCTATAAGCCGCCGAATGAGATTCTAGGGATCCCTCTCGGGTGGCGACAGCGGTAATTCTAATATGAACGAGCACTTCAGGACAAACGTGTCGAACGTGTTGACTGACAATAGCACGCGTTAAACAAATAAACTGTACGAGACACGAAAGTCAATGTACGGTAACGTTTGAGGTAACGCAGACGAGACGCTGTCACAAAATATTTTTGTTTTCTATTCATGCTTTCAGAATGACACAAGCGCTGGCGGGAATGAACGTAAGTCGTGCGCGTACAGATGATCGTGCCTGGCCACCACATAAAACCCTAAACGTCGTTTATCACAAACTAAAACGCTCAAGTCTGTACATTTCTCCAAACTACGAATCATAAACATATATTATTTAAGTTATTACTGTTATTGATGTACCACATTCATGATTAGCGCGTCTGTTATTGTTGCTACCGTTTAGAACAGTGTATTTTATAATAACTACACTGTCATTAAGTATCACCTAATATTTTTAGTTATGTTAAAGTTATTATTTGTTTATGTGTGACAGGGTTTAGAGCCTCATTATTTTAGTCGCTCGGTTCAGAAATACGGCAATGTGGCTATCTGTGCCTTTAATTGCCCCAGCTGAGGAGACCTGATTGGGTGAGCCAGACGTGATAACCGATCTACTCTGAGGTGACGTTGCGCAGACCACTGAGCATCTTGTACTCCATGTTTTTAGTCTTTTGTGTTAACTATAGGATTAGAAATGTTTTCTACGAATTTTCTAATGTCGTGCGGTGTAGGGTTGCCAACTATTATTAGGTGAAAAAAAGTATTTCACGAACAGATGTGTAAAAATATATAGTACATTGCATGAAAATATCGTATTCTACGGGAGTAAGAAAAAAGCACATATTGTTTGTACTATTTATTCTTAAAACTATATTTTTTGGAGCTTTTTGCATCCTTTAACAATTTGGCATCATTTAAAAAAACATTATAAGAATCATTGCAATCAAGATCTAAATTACAATATATTAATAACTCATTTTTTATTAGATTCAAGTTAGCTCTGTTTCTCTCGTCCCGCCACTTCACATTCATGACTGAAAACATTCGTTCAGTAAATGGAGAAGTGGCAGGGATACAGAGCAGATATGAAATTATTTTTAAGGAATTTGTCAGTTGACTGTCACTGTTTTGAAATATATGCTGCCACTTTTTGTCTGTATTTTTATTCATAAAATCATCTGAGACTTTTGGTACGGCAAGGATTTGATTTATTGTTTTTACTTCAGAATAAAGCTCATCAAATTGAATATTTAATTTTTCTTGCAAAGATAGCTGTTCAATAAGTGTCACACATAAATCAAAAGAGATATCGTCTGTCAAATTATAATTTATTAGTAAATACAGCCAATTGGAAGAATCAAAATTAAACCATTTGTTTAAGTAAGCTAAACTTTTTTCAATTAATAATTCAAACTTTTTTATTACAATGTCACTTTTTTCATTTTCCATAGTTTTTAAAATTTGAAGTGTTTTGAAACCAAAAAATTTATCGTTTTTACGTTGCTCTAACTTTGTTTTTAAATTAGTCATGATATTATATAAATCTGAGACAGTAGTTTTATTTTCTTCTAGTAGTTTAATCGTTTTATTAAACAAATGCAAAATGTGGCTAGCGAAATTTAAATAGCATTGAAATTTTTTGTCTCCCTCAATAAAAAATCGTTCATCAATAAAATATTCTGAATATGCACTGGACAGTTATCATCATCTAAACTTTGAAAGTAATTATATATAGGCTGACAGTTAATCAAAATGTTATCTACACATGGTAATAAGGAAAGCCATCTGGTTCCAACATGGCGCTTCAATTCGTGCCATTCACCATCCACCGCAGCAACAAATTGTTTAAGTTCCTCCCTACGCGTTGCAGACATTGAGAAATGACTGTAAATTTTTAATATGATATTTTCAACATCTACTCTTAAAAAATTCATTGAGTATTTCACACAATTGTGCACAATATGTGCATGGCAATTTCCTTTAATCAGATGTGGAACTTTATCTTCTATGTTTTTGTACAGAGAGTGGTGAATGCCAAAGTTTGCATTAGTATTATCCGCACTTAAACCAGACACTCTATTGAATGAAAGATTTAAGTCAGATAATGATTTTTCAATAGCTTCGAACATGTCATTGGCTGATTCCTTGGAATTTTCATAAAAGTCTATAAGTTTATTCTGGATGCCATGTTCCGTATTAAAATATTGTATTACCAAGGGGAATAATTTAATGTTTTTTTTTTATTGCTAGCATCAGTCTGTAAACAAAAGTATAAGTCTGGATTTTTTATCTCTTCCAGCACTTTTTGCAGTGCATATATATGGGCCCAGTACTTCGCAAGCCAATCCCTCCATTTTGGTTCTGGCCAATTGAATGTTTAATGCAGTTTTAGAATCAGCATAAATAGTCTTATTAAGCTTTACATTACAATCCATGCTGTTATATGAAAGGTTGTGTTTAACAGTGTGGTAAGTTAAAGTTAGTTCAGCAGCAGTTATCTTGTTATCAGAAGAATTTGTAGAAGATGAAGAACAAGGTGCAACTAAAAAACGGTCTAAAATGGACGTTGTTTTCAAAAACTTGGTTTTATTTTTATGCTGCTGAGTCTCATGTTGTTTTAGCTGAAATGCAAGTAATTAAGAACCGTCACCAACTTGAGTTAACACAAACACATTAGCATATCTAGCTCAAGACAATATCAAAGTTCAGTAAAGTTCTAATAAGTATACAAACTTCAAACACAAAACCAACACCTTTTAAAAGTCACACCAATAACACACACACACACAGTCCATACCTCATGCCACGCAAATGCAATGGATATTCTTATATTATGTACTCACCTGGCCAATTCCGCTTTTTCCGATAGAGATACTGTAGTGATGTTACACGTTTTGCATTTTGCGTTGAAATCATCGTTAGGATCTTTACTTATCCACTCAAATTTATCTTCCCATTCTAACTTCTACTTTTGTAATGTTTTTTCTACTTTACGCTTCTTAGGCGGCGTCTGCATAGAACTTTCGTTACTTTCATTCATTTCGTCCTCACTCATCATAGTTTTTATATTTCACAAAACAATTTCTATAAACTATGCCAAACAAGCAAAATACAACTTAATTTTTCTTTCGCACTTGGAGGTTAGGATGCTGACTGACAGACAATGTTGACAATACAGTGACGGTTCGTTGCGTTTCGATATTGCATGTTCACCAGTTTAAAAATAACTCAAGCTAAAATATGGTTTATTGCCGGTCTTTTCGTATTTTTTCTTAATTTGTCTGCATGCGCAAAAAAAAGTATAAATAAATTTTTTAATTTTTCGTCAGATTCAAAATATAGTATTTTTGCGTACTATATATAACTTATTTTTAACAGTATATAGTACACCTAATGAAAATATAGTATAATACTATATTATATAGTACGGTTGGCAACCCTATGCGGTGTTGCCACACAGCTGAGGTCAGTGCATACTGCAGTCAGTATTTAACAGACATAAAATAACTGCGTATTAGATTAATACAAGACCCAGTTCCTGGGTGAAAGGCATGCTGGCTGGCTCGTTAATCAGCATCAGATGCAGCGAACAGCCTGTCTGGCGCACACTTCTACCCGGAAATCGACAAAGCGATTGTTTATGCTTCTTTGGCTTGCAGTATGGATGACGTCGCCGGTTATGTAGCCTACTCCCTCTTGAGCTTACCTGAATCTTTCACAAATTATTTTTGCCATCAATTTTCTAATAATACGTTTTTACACCATTCATAGTATACATCGTGTTTCTAACGAGTTTTACTACCGGCAGGTTTTAAGTTCAGTATCACTTATACGCTACATTACTTTCTCCGAACGGTACACAACTTGCGTAACGTCGACAGCAAGCAGTGAGTCTTGTGTCATCGGGTCATTCCGTGTCTAATTGATCGTGAGTGCAAGAATCGTTGATTTTTACAACGAAACTGCGTTTTTATAAATTATAAAACAATTTGCCAACAGTTTATTGAAATTATCATCAGTATCTGCAAGTATTAAACCAAGGATGGTTTGTTCCTGTCTCAAACAGTCAAAAGAGTCTAGAGCTGGTCACTCCAGCGCTTCCTCGGACTTCCCACACCTCTCCGTCCCTTCAGCTTGTAATTCTATAGTTGTTTGGGGTGCGGCAGTCATCCATTCGGCAAAGATGTACCCACCAATTCAGCCGATACTGGGCAACCCTGTCGAGTATACTCATAATAATCAGTTCCTGCCGAATATCTGTGTTTCTTGTCTGATCAAGGAGAGTATACCCTGCCACGTGCCTGAGAATTCTCATTTCAGCCGCTTGGATACGGCTGGCCTGGCCTTTCGTTAAAGTCCAATTCTCAGACCCATCTAAGAAGTGTGGGAACGGCCATCACCTTGTAGAATTTTAGGCGTGTTCCTTTACTTGCTGACTTAAAGAGTTCGCCAGATGATCCCGTACATAAGGTTAAACTTATGCAACTTATTCACAACGTCGTTGCTTGTATTATAAGACACGCTGTAGCTCAGGTATTCAAAATTGCCGACTTGTTCCAGGGCAGTACCATCTGTAACAATTTTTGCCGGCACGGGATCAGTTCCACGAAAAACCATCACCTTGGTCTTAAGTGTGGGTATTTGAAATTATATAATTCTAATTTAAATGTCTCAACTCAAATAAATAGCTGTAAAATGAAGATACAAAGATAACTTATAAAGATATCGCAGAAGAAAATGCCAGCGGTTGAAAACATTTATTTAGAAATGAAATTTCCGAATCTAGTTATCTGTTATAGATAACGTTATTTATTTTAAACGTAATTGTCGGGAAAATAAATAATCAGGACGGAAGGAAACAGATCATAATCAGGGGTGCGTACAGGGGGGGATCGTGTCGCCATTGGCGACATTTAGAAAATTGGACCATTGTTGGGGGGGATATTTTTTTTTACTATTGGATGAAAAATCTTCCTCAGTTTTACAAAACCGTAAAAAACTTATATTTTTTATTTACTGTATTAATAAAGTACAGTGTGCAATAGAACTTTATGTTTATATTTTTTATTTATCTTGCTTTCGGCTACATTTTAGTACACTACGAAAAGGTCCAAAAACAGACTGAAATTTTTATAGCATTTTATCGATAAAAACAGATTTAAGTGAGACGTTTAAGTTGCAAAACTAAGTATCTTTTCAATAAAGTCATAGAGTACTGGTATTGTAAAACAAATCACGTTTTACTGAAAATATTAATTTGTGATTTATTATTAGAAATCCTTATTTTTTTAGTTTATAACTACCTACAATCAATATATCGTTTCGGTAAAAGGTAATATTTTGTAATAGTTTTGAGTTAGAAAGGCCCGACCTTTGCTCGATTAGATAAGAAATGTTACTGTAAAAGAGAGAAAAGGTCTTGTCAGAAAAAGGGGGGTATTGTTTTATAAAATTGGCGGCGAAGCGTCATAGGGGTTGGGGGGGATCGGCACCCCTGATCATAATGGCACTACTGCTGCCATAAACAATTACGAAACTATAAAATCTACAAGTGAGCAAGAACAGCGAAACGCGCGTCTCCATGTACTGTAGTACAATGGCAATAATGGCCGACAGAAACTGTAGAAATGAAGCTGTGTGCCACGTTGTTTACTTCAATCATATCCTTTTACGATACCGTTTGTTTCTCCGTTATTTGAAATGAGAAATTTTATTATCGTATTAAACGTTAAACATCCGGACTGGATCAACGTGTTTGACACGAACAGAATTACATGCCAAAGAAGTACGCATTATAATGCAACACTGCCAAAAGGATGTGCACCAACGAATTGCACCATCATTAACATGAACAAACCGCGTTGAGTCCACGTTGGCGTTGCGTTGCCACAATTATTATTCATCGATCGCAGCTTAACATCTTCAATGGAGCTGACCCGTCGTATCGTCGTCATTCTCCTGTCGACACACCCGTTCGTTTATGACGTGCAGACGCATATCAACAACGTAACTACACTGATACGAGATAAGAAAAAATGCCACTGATAACAGTTGCTTTGATTTTGACTCATCCTTTTGGCTGAGGCAGTATTATCAATGACAATTAATCTTTTATCTGGCATCAGTGTAGTTACGTTGCACATCCATTAACCAATGGTTATACCGACACCAGAATGGCGGCGACTAGACAGGTTAGTTCTCTTTAAGGTGATTAGCTGCGGTCGATGAATACTAATTATTATGGCATCGTGGACAAAAAACGGTAATCCCATCTTGTTAAGAATGCAGTCAGGTTGGTGAAAATAAGTAGGCTGTACAGAGTCAGTGTCGGGAAGTGCGCTGTATTAAGAACAAATTACAGAGAGGCTTTCTTACATCAGAAAACTGTCATTCTTTTGGCCGAGGCAGTATTACAAACGATGACTTTTTTTTTAATTATTCATTGGTAATTATTGTTCTTTTTCTTCAGCTGCAAGGAATATGTTCTGCCTAACTCTGTCGTGGTGTGCAACGTTTCCTACATGTCTGCTCCGTTTCGGACTATAAGTCCCGGCCGATTTGGGCTCCAGATGGCCACACAATTTTCTTTTACTGTATCATCCAATGATGGTAGTTTTTATTCACAGATGGGCATAAATTTCGATAATTCGTTGTATATGTTATTAACGCAAATATAAAAACTATCACATCCTAGTAGAAATAGTTGTAATTTTATTAGTAGTCCGCTGTGTTTTTCGAATACTTTTATGCGCTAAAAATAAGTTGTTCAAAACAAGGTATAGTAGATGTACTGATATTTTAACCATTTCTATAACGTATTTTTAAATAACGATGTAATTTATGCTACCAAAAGTTTTTATCATTATTACGTTTTGAAATACGGTTACGGCTATCACAAAAACCGTTTTACCTGGCCTGAGTCAACTCGTACCTGTGTAGTTCGAGTGCCGAGCCTTTGCTCTCCCTACATTAACATAACAAAACGAGATTAAATAGCTATTAATCTACGACATTAAGGCAGTAATAATTGAAAGTGAACTGACATAATAGGCCGTCAGTACTTGAGCACATGTTTGTTCGTTTAGTCCAGCCTAAACAGTTTTCACCGTTCTTCCCACGGAGTCGGCTGGTTACGCTCGAAATTGTCCACCACAACACTCGGTTCTTTACCTGCTCCACTAAAGGGATGTAGGGACTGTTTTGTTGCGGTGTGTGTGTGTGTGTGTGTGTGTGTGTGTGTGTGTGTGTGTGTGTGTGTGTGTGTGTGTGTGTGTGTGTGTGTGTGTGCAATACGAGGGTCATTTGAAAAGTTCGCGGAGCAACGTGTATTGCTTACAGCTAGAACTAACATTTTTCGCATGTTGTAAGATTCGTATATCGTGTAAACGCCTGTTAATTTTCAAATCTGTCTGTCAATTTATTCACTGTTTATTAGTTATTCAAAATTTACGTGTCACGCGTGTATTTAAAAATGGACAAAATCATGAATTCTTAGTTAAAAATGGTCTAACGCTAACGGAAATTCACAATGAAATGGTGCCCGGCAGTGGACTTCCGAAAAAGCAACACTCCAAATGCGGCACCGATCTTGCACAAACTTTTTCCACACCAAGTTCTTGAGTTAAAACATAATGCACACGCTCGTGTAAGACGCCTATGATCTCAGCAGTGCCGTCCACTCTCAATCGCTGGTCTTCCAACACCCTGTATCACATTTTTTTAATGATATTTGGAGATGTTAATTTTTTTGGGCGCCTACTGCAGGAATCATCTTCAACCCTCGTGCGACCGCATTCAAACTCTACTACCCACTTACGAACTACCGAACTGTGCGTTTTTGAAGGCGCAGCATCTCCTAACACATTTAGCATTTCGTAGTGAATTTTTATTGGCTCTTGGCCCGTTTTAACAAACATTGAATCACAGCACAATGTTTGATTCTGTCCACTTTTCAAAACACTCGTGACACGTAAATTTTAAATAGCTGATAAACAGTAAATAAATTGACAGATAGATTTGAAAATTATCAGGCGTTTACATGAAATACAAATCTTACAGCATACGAAAAATGTTAGCTCTAGCTGTAAGCAATAGACGTCGCTCCCCGATCTTTACAAAATGACCCTCGTACAAACACTCCGTTCCAAAATAATGCCACATCGTGAATATTTATTAGTGTGGGAGGGTAAGCTCTCCAGCTTTTTATAGGGAAATCACTGCCACGTTTTAATGACGATTAGTGCATACTTGCATATTGATACACGATTAAGCGGGCAAACATGAAGTGAAGATTCAATGTATTTTTCCGTTGAGTAAAATTCAAAGACTGAAACGTAAGTTCGTTGTACTCAACGTTCAGTGTGGTTAATACCTTATAGCAGTGGTTCCCAAAGTAGGGTCCGCAGACACTTTAAAGAAAAATTAGAATATACCGTAATTTTCTCCAATTTTTTATGCTTTAAAATCTAAATTTTAGAATCTTAAAACAATTAGTAGAAGATTCCAGTATTTTTGTTTTGGGTTTAAACTAATTGTAATTGTAAAAGTAATTTCAAACTAATGGCTTTAATCGTGTCTTTAAATCGTGTGTAGCAGATCTGTTTGCCAGTCGAACTGACTAGACCTCTCACACTACAAAAAGAAGTTTCATTGGCAGAACTTTCAACTTACAGTTTGTTAAAATTACAGATTTCGCAATTACAGCTAGCAGACTTCTGGTTATATGTAATAAAGTCACAGTGTAAAGTAACACTCTTAATACTTTTAGTTTCAATTTATTTCTTATAACAAATTACATAATACAGGTATATGTATAATCGGTATATAATAACAGGTATTTGTACGTGTTATTTTTATTCGTTCGTACCTAAATCGTGAACTCGCAAAAAAAGCTTTGAAGCGTTTAACTGTGTTTCCCTCTACTTAATTGTTTGAAACCGTATTCTCCCTGCTCACGTACTTGAAATCAGAGTTAAGAAATAAACTTGATGTCGAGAGTGACTTAATATTGAAATTATAAGACATTAATCCCAATATTGCAGAGCTGATTGTTCAAAAGCAGCTTAATTGTTCACATTATATTATGTTTAATATAATTAATATTATAATTTTGCAAGTTAAGAGAATTTTGATTTGAATACAGTTTTAATTAAAATATTTTGTATCATATTTACTGTTTGTTTCATTTCAGAATTCAGACGGGGTCCGTGAGTTTTTAAATTTTTTGGGGGGGTCCGCGGACTGAAAAGTTTGGGAACCACTTTATAGGGTAAAATCATTATTCAGGTTACTGATTTAACACTGAATATAGCATCCAGCAGATACGCAATGAGAAAACAGTATAACCAAGCCCATATTTACGTACGCTGCCGCTGCCCAAAAACAATTATTGCCTCTCCAACTAAATACCGTATTTTCGCGTGTATAACGCGCACCCCCATTTCATCGTAACATTTCGCAGAACAAATATAATTCGTGTGTAAGGTGCATCCATATTTGTGATGAGAAATAGTTGAACAAATTTATTACGACGCAGAAAAATATACATTGCTTGAATATTAGGCTGTGCAGAAAATGTATTTCATACAAAATAATAGAAAAAATGTACTTACCATGCCTATTTATTTGTAAACACAACACATAAATATTAAAATCGAGTAAAATTTAAAACAACTTAAAACTTACACAAGTCACAGTTTGTTATATTTTTAGTTTTTCACTAGCACATAGCATTTGCATTTATTAACATCTTCATCATTTTCTGAAGAAAGCAATATTGAATTCTCCTCTTCTGATGCACCTTTGTCGTGTTCTGTTGATCTGACGGGCACAGATTTCGCACCTTCTTCATACTCGTGGCCATTGGCATATCGCAAAAGAGAAATACTGGTCTGTATTCCCAATTTGAGACGAATCGAAATTGTTCGTACGTTTTGTTTATGTAATAAATCAATGAAACTTCATAATTTTTATTTTCGTACTCCGAGGCTCAAGTACTCAGACTCAAACCTGCCAGTTTTAAGCGATGTTGCCAACTCTGCCATGACCATACATGTGGAGATCTACAATTTATCATGTAAGTTATATTATTCGTGTACAATGTGCACCTCCATTTTTGGGAAGAAAATCTGAGGGGGGGAAGTGTGCATTATACACGAGAAAATACGGTATATGTGGTTTCTAGTTGATATCGACTTCCTGTCCTAATAAAAACGCAGTTTTGTGCAACGTTTCATGATTTATTTAATCCCATAATCATACCTACGAATAAAATACAAGACAGTATAATTGCAATAGATGTTGTGTTTGTAATAGAGCAACTTAGGGTATTCACGTACGTATATTATTGTGAGTCACATATGTACAAATTATATAACACTACACACTACACTAAGATATTATATGTGTATGGGACTTACAACAATATATTGTTACGACGGTCTAACTGAAGTCGTATGGTACAGCGGAAAACAAAATACAAGACACCAATTAAGTCACTAATCACCAGCTTTAATTATCGCAGTTTGTAATCAACAAGATAGCCTCTTACAACAAATCAAATAAAAATTGTTCACACGCAATAATAATGTCAACTAGTATAAAACACAATTTTATTACAATTGTCCCGCACAAATATAAAACCCATAACACTTCGCTACAATACTTTGAACCGCACTGGAATATATCGCAACTCAAAACTGAACTAAGCGCCGCTGAAGTCTTGTATTTATATCCCGCCGAGATATCTAGAACAATCCATACTACGCGTCAATTTTATTACGACCGAAACTCTATATCAACTAGAAACCATAATTAATACATTGATAAATAATATTCTTACACACTCACACACATGTGCTTTTGCTTTGTTTTGTTGTGCACAGAAATAAATGTTTTCCAAGTTATTTTAAGCGGCAGAAAATAGTATAAGTCGATTTTACATGAGCAGTCTCTTACATAACCAGAAATAACTTGATACAGAACATCAAATTTTGAATTTAACAGATTTTTACTTGCTCCGTCTTCAGCAAAATGCTTAATCAACTCCTCGTGGTCAGTTTCTTTGTCAAGTCGGACTCAGTGGCAAGAAGTAAGGTGACAGGCGATCTTGTGTTTCGGATGATCGTAAGTAGTTGCTGATTCCCCTTACAGCTGATAATGGCTTTTCCGCTGAACAGTTGGAAGCTGTGTACGCGAGTAAATTTTAAGAGCTATGTTTAAATTCTGATAAACGCTTCCAAGTTTTTAGTTTTTCTTGTCTTGTATTGCTGCGGAAGGGAATGAGGTGAATGTTCACACGATCACTTCCATTAGGCACTTTTCCACAGCCACCACCTCAAATAGGCGTGAGTACGACCTTTTAGTGTAGCATCAAGTGAGCGTTTCTTGATTGATAAGCGTACGTGATGCGACAAGAAGAAACGATCAACACCAAAGAAACTCATTGTGCCGGGCTTGTTTGCTTCCACCAGAAGACGTATTTCGTGCAGGCGCTTTATTATTCATGAAACGTTTCAGCCGATATCACGCGCGAGTTTTCATAAGTTTTATTGCGTAGCTGTGTTCAAAAATGCATTGTGACTCTGTTTTGATTATCCCGTGTAATACAATTTGGTGGGCGTGGCGAACAGAGAGTGACTGGTAAATTGTTGTTTATTGTCTACGACCTGCAGTGTTCTACATTTGCACCATTGTTTATTACTTACACTCTTTCGGACCTCCACCGTTAGCTGATGTCATGTATCTTGTTATATACCCAGTTTTTTATAACCGAAAAACTGGAGATACGTGTACTGCGTATTTTTCTGCGCTTTGGTTTGTTCACCATGTAGTTTACTTTTTTTAATATGTATTTCAAACGCTGTATCATTTATATATAAAGTAATGCTATTCTTACATGTATTGTTACAGTGTTATTTTATATACTTGTACGGAAGATAGAATTTGCCGCGAGTATCGTATATCGTAGGCAGCGGCGGCTGATGATGTAAAAGACTAGTAGGCAGTTGCAGTCGTTAAACAATAGGCCTAAATAGAAAAACGTAGACATAAGTCCATACAGAGCTAAGGAGAAATTCCCCACTCCCGGTCTGTAAACATTATCCTCTAATAAAAATATAAAATTATTACATTTTCCAGGATTTTCGAAAAATTCTCCTATCGAGTAAAAATTATTCCCAAAATCTCCTCTCCGCATCTATTCCTAATATTTGTGTACATAGAATAAAAATCAAATTAAAATTACAGCCTATTGGGATGTGAGAAACAACACATTGGCTAGAAATAAAATATCACGGTTGTTTCGTATGAAATACCTTTTTAACTATTAAATATAAAAACTAATAAAATCACATACGACTATTAGAAGGCAAAATGTTTAAATTAGCTGTGGCAAGGGGAGAGCGACTAGTCTGGTGCTGTGTAGAGGTGGGCCGATATACCTATAACAGGTATTTTGGAACGATACTTTTGTGGAACGGATATAACAAAGACTGAAAAGTTGAAATACCTGTTCCGATTCAAACCCCTACGCAACTAACGAGTAAAGAAGTACACAAGTAACACCAAGTAAACGAGTACTACAAGTACTAGGAGTATTACGAGTACACGAGTACGAAGCCACTTTTTGAGGATGAATTTTGTTTCTGCGCATGTGCCGATTGCCATACAAGTACGAAACGAACCAAAACAGCGAGGTTCAGAATGTCGCTATGGCAAAAAGACGAAGCTGTTTTTAATAAATGAAAAACATTCATGTTACATTTATTCTCGTGTGTTATGCAGATGTATATAATAACAAATTATATTTTATACTAGTCACTAACTTGGTAAATTTAAAAAAAAACGAATTATATTGTGTTATAACCTACGGAGTGGCTGATAGGCCATATAGTACTTTTTGCTAATGTGATTTCGGAGATGATTTTAACTTTTGCATATTTCACGTACATTTTTTTGACATTCTTTGTTGTGCTATTTTGTGCACTCTAAATTTCATTGCCCGAGTTTCGCAACTGATTTGTCTAACCAATTGTAATCAATAATTTAATATTAAACCTATGTCAGTTTGTTTACTCCTAGTGAAAACTTAAATTAGTATTCCCAAAGGGAGATAGGCCAATAAATTCTCTTGTTTCTTATTTTCTTTTAAACTGTAACAGCTTAATAAAGTCACAGTATAAAGTAACACTGATAATACTTTTAGTTTCAATTTATTTCTAATATCAAATTATATAATACAGGTATATGTATAATAAGTAATAAGTATATAATAACAGGTATTTGTACGTGTTATTTTTTTTGGTACGGTTTCGTTCGTACCTGTTATTTTCAAATACTAGTTTACCACACCTCTGCCGTGCAGCCTACAAGCAGCGCTCGCGGTGGCAGTTTGCAGTACTCAAGTACACCACACGCTTCTGTATTCAGCCGTCGTTCATTTAACCCCTACCGTCGATTGTGTCTTCCGGGGTTAGTGTTATAAGCCTCCCGGTAAGCTTGTGTTTACTGGTTGCAGAGCTGAAACAAGCACCAGTTTTGAAACCGAGTATCGATATTGTTTCTCTGTGGTAGAAAAAATAAGTACATTAATAGTACATAGCTAGCCCAAAAGTATATATTGGTCGTTAAAAAAATTCTGCCGCTAAAATATAGTTCAAATATTGGTGGTTGTGCAACCGTGCAACTTTAATACCAGGCGACACTGAATGGTACTCGTACTTTGTCTACTTTAAACGTAAAACACGGAAAGTAACAGAACCTGCATAAATTTGCAGTAAGTGCTTCATTTTGGTTAAATTATTTTTTAAATATTTGTGACTCTTGCCAGTTGTTACTTTAAACTTTGAAAATCGTTACCAGCGTGCAAGTGAACATAACGACATATCTGATATAGGCCTACCAGTGCTCTTGAAAAGATAGTCCTCGAATCTCCTTAAGGTCCATAGGCAACTGTTAAGGGGTCTGCGGAACTTATTGGAAAATATCGGTATGGAGGACCATACATGACTTCCATGTTCTAAGATTTATATTTAAAAACATTTTCGAAATGAAATATTTCCATAGAAACTACTTCTTTCTACTTCCTGCTTCAGCTTTAACCACAGTACTGTGGTCACTAACATATACCACCTCACGTTAGCGCACTCGATTTTCACTGATGATGGCAGTCGATAGCACTGCCGAAACGTCTAGTTTTGTAGAAAATACTGGACTACGGCCAAACAGCCCGGGAAGGAATTTTAACAACAAACTACTTTTTTGTTGCCGATAACGTACTAGGCGTACACATATGCAAAATTATCCCCTCCCCTTCAACTATCATTTTCATTTATAGAAAATTACCCCCACCCCTTCAACAAGCCTTTTCATTTATAGATATTTTATCTACCTTTCTACAATGGATTATTATGACCTTCTTTTCAGGATACTTTATTTATAAAAATCAAGTAGGCCTACTTTACTTCTGTTAAAACATAAAACGTTGCAGGTAAACGTTTTAACTAATCTCCTTCCCCTTAACTGATCTTCACCAAAATCAATAGGCCTTGAGTCCTCTACAACTCAGGCACATGTGCAAAAAATTATTTGATTGTGTTTGAATTTACGGCAGTTGTCCTTCGCCATAGGAAAAATTACTCTCGTTAAAACATAAAACGTTGTAGGTAAACTACCCCTTTACCCTTAACCGATCTTCACCAAAATCAATAGGCCTTGAGTCCTCTACAATTCAGGGATGTATGCAAAAAATTATTTGATTCTGTTTGAATTTGCGGCAGTTATCGTTCGCCATAGAAAAAATTCTACACGCGCGCGCGCAGACACTTTTCGAAAAATGACTTCTTCATGTTTTGAGGGTAGTACAATCAGAATCAGCCCTTATCTCGAACACGATTTTTTCGCCATCACCATACTTGTGGAACATGGAAGTAAAATAGTGTTAGGGGGATAGTCAGATAATGGTTAAAAATATATAATGGTCAGTGCATTGTTAAGGATCCAACCCTCACGGACCTACTTTACACGGTGGCTGGATAAGATATGTTTACAGTAAAATCAGATGCGGTTTCCTGTGGATCTCTTTCACCTCGTTATTTATTGAGAGATTTGAGCCCGTATAACAGAATTCGTGAACTGCTCCAAATTGTAGGCTTTCGTTACAACAGTTAACCCCAAACGATTCAGCTGTCCTCTGCTCCTACAAATATGTTTGGTCTGTTCCTTAATTTTGAGCTAAGTCTATCCATCTTGCAGCCTCTCAAAACTTACTTCTATTGATGTTAAAGACATATTAATCAGGCCTTCTGCTTACACAATTTTCTGCTTGTATTTGTTCAGTATCATATAGTTGATTTCAATGGGGATCTTTCTTACAACATGTTCTAATGTCAGGTTAAGTTAAAAAAAAAATACGACTTATATATTATAAAACTACGATTAATAGGCTATAATGAGTCTATTCAGACTACGTTAAACAGATTCGATTTAAAATTTCCCACGTTATTTACCCTTATTTTATACTTATTTCATCCTTATTTTATTTCCTTTATTGAAACTTACAGAGTTTAATTGTACGGAATCTCCTTGCCTACCCTCGTCGTCGAAAACACTGTTAAATAATTCACGGGGCTTCGAGTAAATATTAATCGGAGAAACATTGCGATTATCGTACCGAGTAACCTACAAACTGTAAATGAATTATCTTCGCTTTTGCTTCTCGTTTCCCGCGGTATAAAGTGGGTTGTCAGGTGTCTCCTTCAACCCGATTCCAGCCGTCTGGCTGAGGAAGACATACATCAACACCGGGAGACCCAAAACAAAAACGAAGGATGAACTTCGGTCTTGAAAACCAAGAATACACAGTAGAAAACACCGTTTCCTGCGCAGAACAAGATCTGATTTAAGTAGACATTGAGGTATCTAACATAATTATTTGCACTTGTGTGTATGTTTGTGAGTACAATAATATGTAGTTATAACAGGTGTGATCAGAACAATTCATAGAATGTTGGTTAGTTAAGATGGTCTTGATTAGACGTTGTAACGAAACAAAATGTTATAAAAAGAATTGTAAATATAATATGGAAACCCTATCCAGAGAGGGAACAAGAAATCATAATTAATAGCCAATTAAAAGAAAATACCAAGTTTTAAAGAAATTAGTAAGGAACCAAACATAACTAAATAAAAACAACCTTTGACTTATTTAATATCATCAAGAGACCCAGAAATAACCCAGTAGATTAGGGCAGTAAACAAACCAAAATTTAAATAAAGAAACCTAGTAGGCCTAAATAAATTGCCATGAATAACCCAACCAAACCCAATAAAGAGTACCAATTCATAAAATAAAATTGTATTAAACAAAATTGTATAGACCTATAATCAAGGAAAGAAAAAGGGACAGTGTGCATTTACATCTACATTTAAACAGTGTGCTATTTATTTTTTTATAAAAAAGTGTTTTATTATTATTAACAGACAGAAAAAATAGTTTATCGTACAGACAATAGTTTAACAGTATAAATAAATTAAAACTGTCAAATCAATTATTAGAGGAAAGTACCCAAACCCGGGCCCGGTTCCTAATGCGAGCCCCCTGCCTTACAGCTCTGTATGGTGCTGCTGCCAATCGCAAATGTAATAAAGTAGTAGTTCCTTACATGACCAAAGCCTAGTCGATCGCTAGTGTCGCCGTCTTCAATTGTTGCTGTTCAGTCGGCCATTAGTCAAAACAGTGAATAGCAAAGTTTTTTCAAGTGCTCATTTTCAGTTCCCTGACTTCGCTACTTCATCGGTAAGTCTTTTAACCATTATATTATTTTTAAGGGGACATTACAAGCTATCGATTTAGGGTTATATAATTTATTTTACTTGACTTGTTAAAATGTTGTCGGCATTTGAAATATAAGCACGCCGGTGCCTAACCCGAGCCCCCCAAAGGTTCCTAATCCGGACCCCCTATTTTTCGTCTTGTAAAACTAAAACAGGTTTGATTTTGATAAAAAACTTACGTACTGGACACTCTGTTGCAGAGTCCATGGCGAAAACCAAACCGTTAAGATCGTGGTTCTCTGCAGACATGGCAAGAGCGATTGATGCTCTCCGTAAAAAGAAGATGGGGTTGAAAAAAGCCAGTAAAGCCTACAACGTGCCTAGGGCAACACTGCAAAGGCTAGCTAAAGAAAAATATGGGAACCCCTTAGAGGCATCTTAAACAAAAGTTGGTAGGCCACCAGTTTTTTGCAAACAACTTGAGGAGGAACTAGTGAATTATTGTTTAGCCATGGAAGCATCATTTTTTGGGCTCACTCGTGTAGACCTGCGAAGGATGGCTGTACAATTAGCTGAAAGAAACAACATAGAACACCCCTTCAAAAACGAGATGGCTGGGAAGAAATGGGCGAGGCTTTTCCTGAAACGCCACAAAAATAAATTATCTGAACGAAAGCCTACCGGGACGTCCTATGCAAGAGCATTAGGATTCAACAAAGAAAACACCGATAAATTTTTCAACCTTCTTGAAGAGGTTTATGACAAAGAGAAATACACTGCAGACCGAATTTTCAACGTAGATGAAAGCGAAATTTCTATTGTCCAGTCAAAAGTATCTAAAGTGATTGGTTTGCGTGGGAAAAGACAGGTCGCTGCACTGACATCTGCTGAACGTGGAGCACTCATTACAATTGTTGTGTGCATGAATGCGGCTGGCACTTTTGTTCCCCCTTTAGTAATTTTTCCGAGGAAAAATATGAGCGACCAACTGAAAAAGGGGGCTTCACCGGGAACCATATTTGCAGTTCATCCCTCAGGATGGATACAGGCCAATCTTTTTACAATGTGGTTCCAACACTTCGTAGCTTTTGTGAAGCCTACGAAAGTCAAGCCTGTTCTTCTCATCTTAGATGGACACTTCAGCCACACTCAGAACATAGATTTGATCGACTTGGCCAGACAAAACCATGTTGCAATTGTGTCCCTGCCTCCCCACTCGTCTCACAAAATGCAGCCGCTTGACAGGACTTTCATGGGCCCTCTAAAAGCCATGTACAGTAAGGAAATCAGACAGTGGTTACGGCATAGTGACCGTCCTGTTGGTGCGTATGAAGTGGTGGGGCTTTTTGGAAAAGCCTACATTAAATGCCAGAAGGCTGAGATTGCAACCAATGGCTTCCGAGTTACAGGGATCTACCCTATTGACAGGAACAGATTTACAGAGTCTGAATACATCGAGGAGGCTAATAAAAAGCAAGAGCCTACTCTGAAGCCTAACAGTTCGAGAGGGCAGGAAGTAGAAGAAGAGATAGATCCAGAGACAATTGCAGAATATAATACCAGTGAACAAGTCAATGTTGAAATAGACCTGAATAAACCATCAACATCCAGAGCGTCTCAGAATGCTATTCCGTCAACCTCATCTGGAACCTCTCAAGTCAGCTTGACACCCTTGCAGAAAAAACCCTCAAAGCCTAGCTCATCCGAGAAAGAAGAAACATCACAGGGAAAGGCTTTTCAGACAAGTCCGTTTTAAATCAACCCCATACCAAAAATTAAGAAGAGAGCTTCTACCAGAGGGCGTACAGCGTGTAGTTCTGCAATCATAACTTCTTCCCCTTACAAATCAGAATTGGAGCAGGCTAAAGAACGTAGGCAGGCTAAAGAAGCTAAGGCCAGTAAACAACCTGCAGACTTAAAACCAGCACGCGGTCGAGGTCGTGGATCAAAGTCTCTCCCAAGGCCTTTACCGAAAAAGGAGGGATTTAAGAAACGTCTAGTGTTCAACAAAAAACAAAAGGAAGAATCCAGCTCCGGTGAAGACTCGAACGACAACATGTCCTCAGGCTCTTCGGAATTGGAAGTTTTACCAGGGGTATCTTCCCTCACAGGTGAAGAAGATGCAGAGTACATGTTTTGCCGTGTAAAATTTTCAGACGACTCTAAAGGAGAACTTTGGGTGATGTGCCTAATGTGTTCACTCTGGGCTCATGTAGAATGTGCGGGGGCGGAAAAAGACGCTTACATATGTGACTTTTGTCGCACTTGAATACATAATAAATATGTGCTTTTCTCATGTATAAGCTGTTAAACTTGCTATCTTTGTAAAATTACACTTAAGTTCCACCAATTTGCCATTGTTTTCATTTATTTGTACCCATTTCTAAATAATTTTGTGGGGGCCCACATTAGGAACCTTTTTTTAAAAATCAACAAAATGATTTGTTTACGAAAAAATTTTTTTACTCTTAAGAAAGTTGACCAATAATTTTAAGTAAAATATATACATTTGTAGAACTAAATAAGGTATGTATTGCAAATATTTTGATTTAATTTTCCACAAAATTAGATTTAAAAAAATTCTAAAACAAAATGGGGGCCCGGGTTTGGGTACTTTCCTCTGTTGTTAAGAGTTTTGTTATATGTTATTAGAGTTTATGTTATCAGTTAATTAATTTAAATATATTTATCTCATGGAGTCAAGGTAGAACTTACAATCAACCATAACAAATTATTCCATCATATATCAGAGAAATTCACTAATTACTAAGGTTTTACAGTTATAAACTAAGGCATGTTTAGTACAAAATTGTTTATAATTATATAATTAATAATCATATAAACATTGCATGTATCATTAGGATATAATAATAAAATTATATATTAAAAGTAATTTGTAAAATGTAAAGTAGTTGATGGGTATTGATCATATAACACTTGACCTGTACATAAATGGCCAATCAAAATTTAAGAAGTTTTGATCAGTTCGGTGACTAAAAAAGAAGAAAGGACACTTAATTGTTAATTGTGATGGAGAACAGTTTAATAGTGCGTGCCGAGATGTTATTAAAATAAAAAATCTAAAATACTAAACTGTTTTGTGAAAGAAAATTTTTATGACAACCACTGAAGATAAATAATTCCTTCACTACAATCATCTCACTAACCAGGAACACACACAATCAAGAAAATATAAGGAAAAAACCAAGGAGACGTTCAGCAATATCGCCCAGATGTGTAATGTATACTTCGACTTAATAACTGACAATATTTTTTATCCAAAACGAACAACCACTAGACAACACTCTAATTCACACTAACACTAAACTAGTGAACATTTTAACAAGTGAAAACAAATTCCATATCTAAAAGAATCAGTGGTTACAAGGAAAACATTTATTTTGACACATTTAGTAAACTTCAATTATTATCTGACACGGACGACGGCAGCCATGATTATGACGTCACTCTAACCAGCATGCTTTGTACGAAGCGAATTGAATCTCATCAGACATTGTATGTTATTCCTTATTTAATTTTGTAATTTTTTTTTAGATTATAAGTACTAGGAAGATTTGTAAAGGTACTCTATATTGTTGTTTATCATGTAATGGAACTTTTCGTAGCAGTCACAAGAATTCCCACGAAATATATTAAACCTATTTTATTATTCACTCCTGAGATAAATATCGATTGTTACTAACGTGTGTGTCGAATGAAAATTTCTATCAATTTGAACTCCAATTCAGAGATTAAACAATTATGTTAATAAATCATATCCATGCGTTATTATTTCATGAACATAAGATATTATCAACATTTGTTTTATAATTACCAAGACTAAGAAGACGTCGGGGAGTCGTTGGAATTACACAAACTACAAAACCAAGATTAACCTCAAAGAATAGGGTTAAGCCTAATATCGAAAGTGAACTTGAGAATAGTTTGGGACGACTCGACCGCTATTTTTGAATTAATTTGGAAGTTTTAACTGCTGAATTGGAATAATAATAGTTCTGATTATTAAACCAAGGCAGAATAATTCATTTGTTAAACTTATATATTAAATCACGTTACAAACACGCAACATAAATAATTCACGATCAACTGATACACTATTTACAACCTTTTATTACAACTTAAAATTTACAAAAATTATTATAACACGGGCAAATTACTATAACACGGGATACACGTTCAGTAATAAATTGACGAACCCAACAGTGGGGCTTAACGTTGATACACGAGTCGTACTATAACGTACGCACGCGATTTGTATTTCCTGTACATTTGCTTTTTGTTCTCCGCAAATGTCTGCATTAGGTGTCAGATTTGAATACGCTTACGAGAAAAGACGTCTAATGGAATAGAAATTTATGCGGAGTAGGAAACACGATAATGGAATAAGTAATTTGTGCGAGCGACGAGTACGTGTTGTAAATCTGTGTACATGATGTACGTGTTACTGCATCGAGTTATTATTGTTCGGATTAACGAGAGCGAGAAGAGTGATCACTCTAGTCTGTCTGTGTATACAACGGTGTAATCAGGCAATCACTCAGTCTCGCAGTAACGTGGGTGTGACGCAAGCTAAGCCTGCACCTTTCCGATATGGTAATTTAATTTTATTAATACATTTCCAGCAGAGTGCGGCTGCATAAACAGAACTTTTAATAGTAAGGATACGCGATTACTTTGCTACTATTACTTTATGATAGTGATAATCGGGTGAAGATGCCGACTCCTCCAAGTGATCACTCACTGAACAGCGCCTCGGTAAGTTAAACGTGTTAAAGTTAATTTCTTACGCGTTTTGTCGTACGTGAAGACTGGTAAGGTTGAGATGAAGGTCCTAACATTGAGTGACACCATGTGCCCCTGAGCGATGGGCAGGGTCACGTGGCATCCCACATCTTCAGCTTTCAATTTACTGTGAACACGAGGCCGTGTTATTCGTCGAGGTTCAGTCGGCTAACTTCGTGTTATAGTCTTTGTCTCATGTGATGAAACTCACGTGTCTCCCTATATACCTGAGATTATAGCGTCCCGTTTCATATGTGAAACTCGGAGAGAGTAAGAGAGCCTACAAAGTCGATAAACGTACCTTAATTTATATATATGAAACAAACCCCTTGCTCACAAAAACGTTGACAAAAGAAATGAGCCACACGAGAAAACAAGCCTCGATGAACTGTCGGCTTATCATACCTACATGTAGGTGGTCAGGAGACGAGGCTGAAGGCCCCTACGTATAGTAGCCCCTTACTCAAGGGTGGCTGTGGTGTGAAAGGGAAAAATTATATGCAAAAATTTGGGTTGCCCCTCAACGAAGGCAAGATACTGGCCATTTCACTATTACAGAGACTCGCTCGCTTTGAACCCCTTGGTGTAAATGAAAGTGTGTACATTACAATACGGATTCTAATCTGTGAGATCAGGAACGAAATCAATAGCCAATAAACTGTAGCAAGATTGGCGAGTACTATGAGAGGTGGCACCATCATGTGATCTAATGGTTCGGTTCAGAAAGCCATGACGGGTTTTAAATCGTAAATCCATTGGTAAACCGTAGTGGAATATTGGAAAGGAAGTGGAACAAGGAAAGAAGTGATTTTTTCCGTTATAAATATCATCGATTTTTTTCCGTTATCAATATAAAAAACATCGATGATCAAATCGTGTATACATTTAAGTGTTTAATATAGCTTTTAACGAGACTTATAATTTGTATTGATTTTATTTTACTTTTTATTATGTTTATCTACGAGTTGAAAACACGTTAAATTTATAAAGATTTGATTTGAAAGTCAGATAATTATGAGATACGTTTATGCCCGAAATGTAAAGTACTAATAAAAAAGTTAAATTTGTAGCCTTCTCTCAACGCGGATTTAGTTTGTAAATGAAACTATTGTAAACGTGGGAAAGGGAAGCTTACTTTATATTATGAAATCTGTGACCAAAAGTGCGACCTCCAAAAGTTGGAATTCTATAGCTCTAAAGCAGTACGTGCTAGTAGAGACTTGTAATTTGTTTTCCTCATTGTGCAAGGCGCAAAGCTCAGTAAAGTATCAGCTAGAAATGTTTACTTGTTCCGGCGGTTGTACATTGCTTTTTTTGGTATAGTAAGCATGGATAGGATTTGAGGAAAAATACCTCAAATTAGGATTTACAGTTCGTTTGATAGAAAGGCTGACAAGTATTCTTGGCAGTATAAAAAGTACTGTCTTTTGTGGTTAAAAGTACGCTTCATGGTAATTTTATAATTGGAATTAGTGTTCAGTAAAGTATAATTTAGTAACCTGGAGTTCATTTCTGCTAGTTCTATCACAATTACAGCGATATAGTCGCGCGCGCACACTATATCGTATATTAGTGATCACTAAATTAGCAAATAAAATTGGTTTTACAGAAATCAGTGGCAGCTCAATTGGTTTTGGTAGTAAGATTAATGGCGGCATTCCGCGCGTGAGGAAGCGAATGATTGCGTTAGGTTGTCTGGGGATTGGTTCCGTGGGTAGAATGGTAGACCAGGTAGACAGGTTAGGGTAACCCCAAGGAGTGACGTAGGGGCTGTGAAGTATGTATCAGTTTAGGCGTGTTCACTGGAATCGTTCCGATGAAAACAAAATTTCCGGCTGCCGTCAGAATACGATTGCGGACCAAGTGTCCGTAATAGCCAGTAATATCAGTCGAAAGTAGTTAGACCATCTGATACTTAAAAACTAACCATTTAAACATAATGGCAAACAACATAGGTACAGGTATACCTGTATTAAGTAAACAAATGAAATAAATGGAAATATTTCTGAAACCCATGTTTTGTAAAGATTTAAGCAGGACATTCTCAAAACTCGCTTGAACAGCTGAAATGTTAGCTACCCCAACTGCTCATTCGAATTACGGTTTGACTCGTCTCATCAAAGGGTACAGATGTACTGGTTACCAGAAGAAATGATAAAAAACGAAAACTTCTATTGGCATTGCATTAATTGACAACTGAAATTAAACTGAAAGTTTATGGAAATATTTAGATGTTATTCAGAAAACGTGTCGTGGCTATTAGCTAGTGATTTGAAATATATTCTTGGATTTCGTTGTCCATGACGTGTCCGTTACTTAACTAAATATCACTATAGTATTGATATATAGTGATATTTGAAATATATGCTCCAGAATGATGTAGACCTACAATTAAAATTTGGTAATTCCACGTGTAAACGGTTAAAGCAGTTACATACAAATACTACTTCTGAGCACGTATTTATTGCAGGTATTCCTTTGTCACGAAAAGCAAACGCAACTCTAATTTAGGTGATTTTCGTTTATTGAAAGAGCCGCTGTCACGTGCTTTTTTTCATTTTCTCTACTGATGAATATAATAATCTATTTCCTATAGTAGACTACGGTGCCAAGCGATATGAAAGACACAGATCTGGCGGCGGCGAGCACGCGTTATTTACATAGATATTGGTTTTCAGATTTATACTACGTGATGGTTCAAAGCCCGCAAATAAATCGTTCCTTCAGCACAGTCGGCGGAACTGTTCAGGAAGTCAGCGACCCACGTGTTCCACATTTTAACGAGTAACCCTTACAGATTTGTTTGTCGTTGTAATTAATTTAACTTGTCGATTCACTGAGCTCCTGTTCGAAGCGATTCTAATAACGCACATTGTACAGTATAATGACGGTCAGTAATTTACCACCTTAACGAAATTTGTTGTGCCGCGTAGCCCAAAGTCGTGTCAGTTTCCCAGTTCTACTCGTAAATTCCTTATGGCTGTCAACTGTTTATGGGTTCAAGTTATCGCTTCGTTCGGTGTTGGTCAGTTATTATTACACGACTTTACATAACGAAAATTTTAATTAAAACTGACACTCTGAATGAACAATATCTGTTATGTTTAATGCAGGCATTCCGCCGTGGGATCGATACACATTGTTAAACGTAGCGGTTTCCAGCCGGCGTCATTGCTTCATCCTCTGTGTATTCATTTGTTTATGAAATTAATGCGTTCACTTTGAGACTTACCGCATCGTATGAATGCAGCCTTTTGTAGGCTGGAACTCTGAGCTTATGACCGTCCGCTGATAACATTAATACAAATTGCCGTTTATATTAAAAAATAATAATAAAATAAAAATGAATTTGACCGCGGTGCCGTATAAGTAGTGGTGGTCGTTTTTGTTGTTTTTGCAAAACGAAAACGAACTGTTCGTTTAAAAAAGACAACTGTTTTTTAAAACAGTTGGAAAAAACAGGTTGAATGAATGAACTGTTGCTATTTACATATACTGATTTTACCATTATATTGTTACAACGTGTTGTTTTGCATGTGGATTTTTATGTAACTTAAACAATGGCATTAAGTCAATATTTCTCTTATTTACCAGTATCTTAAAAGACTTTTTTGTTTTAAATTGTTTCATCAAAACTCACGGGGAATATCTGAATAATATTTTTATAGTAACTGAAATAAAACTGATTATAGCCCAATTCTGCGCTAAACAGAACTAGGACAGTATAATAATCGAACGCAAGTCAACGAACGTTGCAGTAAAAACGAACAGTTTTCTCGTAACAATTCAACAAACGTTGCAATGAAAACGAACAGTTTCCTCATAACAGCTCAACAAACGTTGCAATGAAAAAGGACAGTTTCCTCCAAACGGTTCGATTAAAATAGTTTACGCCAAACAGCTCAACGAAAGTTTCACTGAAAACGAACTGTTTATTCCGAACAGAGAACTGTACTAGAACAGTTGCGTTGTCAATACTGTTGTCAACGCCACGTTCGTTTTTAAAATGGAGATCAGTTTGTCTCCGCGGAAAAGAACAGTTCGTTCGTTTTTTTTTCTTCAGAAAACTGTTTTTACTTCCATATTCCTTAAGGAATGGAAGTATGGTGATGGCAAAAAAAATCGTGTTCGAGATTATTGCAGATTCTGATTCTACTACACTCAAAACATGAAAAAAAGTCGTTTTCCGAAAAGTGTCTGTGTGTCTGTCTGTCTGTCTGTAGATTTTTTTTCTATGGCAAACGATAACTGCCGCAAATTAAAACAGAATCAAATAATTTTTTGCATGCAGCCCTCATTTGCAGAGTACTCGCGACCTATTGTTTTTGGTGATGATCGGTTAAGGGAAAGGGGTAGTTTACCTGCAACGGTTTTTTTTTAGCAAGGGTAATTTTGTTTGTTTGGCAAACGATAACAGCCGCAAATTCAAACAGAATCAAATAATGTTTTGCATACGGCCCTGAATTGTAGAGTTCTCAAGATCTGTTGATTATGGTGAAGATCGGTTAAGGGAAAGGGGTAGTTTACCTGTAACGTTTTATGTTTTAACAAGGGTATTTCCTATGGCAAACGATAACAGCCGCAAATTCAAACAGAATCAAAAGATTATTTGCATACAGTCCTAAATTGTAGAGTTCTCAAGAACTATTGTTTTTGGTGAAGATCGGTTGAGGGAAAGGGGTAGTTTACCTGCAACGTTTTTTTAACAAGGGTATTTTCTATGGCAAACGATAACAGCCGCAAATTCAAACAGAATCAAATAATGTTTTGCATACAGCCCTGATTTGTAGAGTACTCAAGACCTATTGTTTTTGGTGAAGATCGGTTAAGGGAAAGGGGTAGTTTACCTGTAACGTTTTGTTTTAACAAGGGTATTTCCTATGGCAAACGATAACAGCCGCAAATTCAAACAGAATCAAAAGATTATTTGCATACAGCCCTAAATTGTAGAGTTCTCAAGAACTATTGTTTTTGGTGAAGATCGGTTGAGGGAAAGGGGTAGTTTACCTGCAACGTTTTTTTAACAAGGGTATTTTCTATGGCAAACGATAACAGCCGCAAATTCAAACAGAATCAAATAATGTTTTGCATACATCCCTGATTTGTAGAGTACTCAAGACCTGTTGTTGTTGGTGAAGATCGGTTAAGGGGAAGGGGTAGTTTACCTGCAACGTTTTTTTATCAAGCGTATTTTCTATGGCAAACGATAACAGCCGCAAATTCAAACACAATCAAATAATTTTTTGCATACGTCCCTGAATTGTAGAGGTCTCAATGACTTTCGATTTTGGTGAAGATCGGTTAAGGGGAAGGGGTAGTTTACCTGCAACCTTTTACGTTTTAACAAGAGTAAAGTACTTGAAAATTTATTTAAACTTTTTGAAACAATGGTAATTGTTAAAAATAAAATAATTTTGTTGCCAGGCAATAAAATTATAATTTTTTCATTTTAATGTAATATAATATTTTTCATTTAATACAGCAATAAAAAGGCAGGTAAGACACAGCCTGGCTGTTTGGCTGAAAATGATTTTAAAAATAAATCTTAGAATATGGAAGTCATGTATGGTTCTCCATACCGATATTTTCAAACAGTTGTGCGTTTTTGTCCCCAGCACTACGTATAAGTAGCCCTATGTGTTACAGTACGGCTTGTAACAAATTTTAAACCCGTCTTGGTCGTTGTCGTTTAACAGTGCGAACACATATTTTTAATTTCCAAAAACTCTCATTATCGTTATTCGACATTCAAGTTTGCGTCAGCGTAGCGGCTGCAAATAAAGTATGTTAAAATTTGGCAGGTTTATTTTCGCGAACATAACAGACTTTCACGAGTTTATAATTACCGAAAAGCATCGTTAGTATAACTGGACCGTTCCTTTTTGAAACACTGAACCGATTGCAGTGAGTGTTTTAAATTCCTCACGAACTGTATATTTCCTTTTTAAGAATGACATTGTTCATAATATTAATCGTAAATAAGAGCGCGCTGTGATTGGTTGGCGTAACTAATTACGTACAAACCGAATCGTGAATTAATATTACAGTTTAAAAAAAAGTTGACGTAACCTACGATGTAATATCTCAAACACCGGTGACTTGAGTGACGGTAATGGTCAGACAGTTGCTCTGACAAGTATTATGCTCACACTTGGCGTCAAATTTTATCCGGGAAAGGTCAAACAACCGTTTTTATAGCTGAGGCAGGTTGGAACACATAACTAGCGTATGTGGAATAGTCATGTGATATAATGTTAAGCCTGTAATAACTGGCGACGCCTTTATTTTTTGTTATAGGGTATATTTGATCAGTAATATTTGTGGACAGTTGTTTTCTTTAGACTGGAACACTAAGCAAGTGTCGACTATTTAATGGCTTTCCCATTTCTTTTCTTCTGAATATTGACAATTAAGATTAAAACTTACGTAATTATACAGATTTATCAAGTGGCAAGATCTCAACATTAGCCTATTTTCTGTAACAAAAAATTTGTAAAGTTCACGCAGACCTTCCTATTGCGATACGCCCTATAAATGTCGTATATAATAAAGTTGACATTTTTCACGAGTCTGTAAAATTATTTTCGAATGATTTATATTAATATTCTTAAGGATCTACCATACTTAAAACTAGTGAAGATGTAATCAATGTATAAAAATCTATTTATATCGATTTAGGATTTAGAATTACGCGGCCGGTTTGGGGAATGGGGTTTTGTGAGTACGTTGTGCAATTAGTGAAAGGCAGTGTCATAGCAATCATTGCACATTGCCAAATTTTTTGAAAGTCCCTCAGTTTGCTTAGTCAAGAAACAGACTGCCACAATCTGTTTTGCTATGGACTTATCAAAAAAGCAACTGATTTACGTTCGATATGGCAACAGTGATCCCCTCCCCAACAGTGGGACAGTAGACCCATGGCTCCGATTCTCTATCAACGTATAATAGCAGAACGTATTCCCTGATTTATTCTGCATTTCGTTGCTTGTACTCTCTACGTTGTGGTTTCTCTCACAACTGTAACAAAACTTATCGTTTAACACTGCCTCTGAATGTATATCGAGAGGTGACCTCGTACTTGGTAGGAATACATGTACGAAATTCATTCCCCCGGGAGACTAACTATTAAAACGTTTCTCTGTACGCGTTCTGTACAATCGGTAATGTAATTTAACTTCCATGTCATTACCTCATTGGAATGCCATGTAACTTGCCTCATAAAAGCGCCTATTTCATAATTTTTGACAGAATAAGGGCGGCTTATTATTTTTGTCGTTTCTCTGAACTTGCGTAACGTGGAAGTACTTGTTATGTATTTGCTTACAACTTCCTTATGCGTTAGCTTGGCAGATGCATTAAACGTTAACTTGAATCTCGGAATCTCTTTTCATATTAGAAGTATTATCAGATGAATAATAATTATTGAAGCATATAGCTTTCGTTTTCCGCTTTGAGTTGACACTTTCCACACGAAGTGTCGTACCGTTTTTGTGAGATCGAGTTTTATCTAGATTCGTAAGTCCTGTAACGTGTATAGGAATTGAAAAGCTATTTGTTTTCAAGTGGCGGTAGCGAGGTGCCCATAAATTCTTCCGTCGTAAAAACGTTATAACCGTGTCAATGACTGCATGCGCTTAAGGTAAAGGGCGACAGCAGGTGTCTGTCTATACGACAGACGTCTGAAATGATTCTAGAATACAGTTTGTTATCAGTTGCAAAGTTTTGATAACTGAGTTTAGACACCCCACCAAAAATGACCAGATAGATCAAATTCAACTGTAATTTACACCAATATTTGTCTGCCTTTTGAGCGCGTTTAGTAACGTTGTTTATAAACTATTTATGCTTATGATTTTTTTGTATTTTGACCATAAAAAGTACTTTAACAATTTTTGGCGGGACTTCGGCTTCAAAATTATATCAAATAGTAAGTATAATTATGTCGTTATATTATTATTTGATGTTCTGCCCTAAAGCAGGTCTTCAAATGGTAAAAGCTCTCCAAGCTGTCCTATCGCATACCATTCTTTTCGTTTCTTCATAACATCAAAGATTATTAACATTACGTAACATTAAACTCTGAATTTAATGCTATCTATTAACTTCATTCTTCTACGCCCTCTTCTTTTTTCTCCTTCTATGACACCCTTCATGGCAGTTGTAAGCAAGCAGTCTCTTCTTAAACAATGACCTAACCAATTCATTTTACTATTTTCTATTACCTTCAGGATTCTTCTGCCTTCCCCCATTCTTCTTAAAACTTCATCATTCCGTACTTTATCTACCCATCTCACTTTTTCCATTGCCCGCCAAACCACATCTCAAATGCTTCTAATTTTTTCTCATCCTCTTTCCTCAGTGTCCATGTCTCTGCACCATATAAAGCAACGCTCCACACATAACATTTGGCCAACTTTTTTCTTAAATCTGTCGTTATAAAAGCGCTAACATTTACTGTTAGCTTGGTCACTGTACCTTGGAGAATCTTAAATCTCATTGTTCATTATTTTTCTATTAAAAAAAACGATACGCTTTTAATATACGTATTAACATCACTGGGTCAACTTAATATCATACACTACTATTATCCGTGTACGTTTTTAGAAACAGTGTGACATAAATCCAGAATAAAAAAGAAAATAAAACGGTACCAATTTTGATTTTATATGAATTACTCTTGTGATGAGGAAACTGTTTGACAAAAATTATAACAGTACTTATTTTAATAAATATAAAAGTTGTCATTTACAGTATCCATTAAAAATTCTCAGAGCAGTCACTGGTTAAAATGTTGTAGTGTTTGTAGTCTATCCTGTTTGTTACGTAGTTTTCCTCATATGTTCACACAAATAAATAGTTTAAAACACCATCAAATATCTCAAGGCGGTTTGTGATAACTTAGGATGTTATTAGCTCATTTTAGTCCAAAATTAAATTAAACTAGTACCATTGAACAATGATGTAACTTCTCCTTCTTAGTCATCCTCGCCTACCCGTCAGGTGTCGAGGTTTTCGAGAGAGCTCTCCATCTCGTCCTGTCCACGGCCAAAACCCTGGCACGGGCCCAAACTGCTCCTCTGCCTTCTACACTATTCTTGATGTTATCCTCCCATTTCGTTCTGGGGCGTCCTCTTCCTCTTCTGCCTTCTGGCTTTGACTCCCATTCTCGTCTCGGGTACCTTTCCTCATTCATCCTACAGACGTGGCCAAACCAACACAGTTGCGAGCTTTCAGTTTTATCATTTAAAGAGAGTATATTCAAATTCTTCCGGATGTTAACGTTTCTCACCGTATCTCTACACGAGTTTTCTTCTCAATTCTCCTCAGGAATCTCCTCTCCATTGGTTGTATTCTCTTTTTATGTCTGTCATTCAGAGTCCATGACTGACAAGTGTACGTCAGTGTTGGGTCATATACAGATTTGTATACTGGCAGTTTGGTTTTCTTTGACCCTTCGCTTTTTCCTTGAAACTTCCTGTTGATAGCACCGTAAAGCTTGCTTGGAGATGAGATCCTCATGTCTAACTCTGACTCAATTGTGCTATCCTCACTGAAAACGCACCTAAATATTTTAATGTCGCCACTTGTTCATTAATAATGTAACTGAGGAAGTAAATATAGAACACATCAGTTCTATCAGCGAACGCTGTGTCATGTACATAGGCGTTGTTTCAGTGCTTAGCGCTGAAGGTTAATATTATTATTTTAGATACTGGTAATTTTTTGCCACCCACACTTTGGTAACCACAGGCAAGGGTAAATTGGTGCAGTACTCTTGTCTGTCACAGTGACAACAAAAACTGTCACGGTTATTTTTTGTATCCTTGTTTTTGCAAGTGTCCATGAAGTGTCACAATTGAAAGACACAATATTGTTATTTCTCTTGCCCACGCGCGCTGATATTAACACCGAAGCTTCTTCGTGAATCTACTTTTTGTTTTTAATTTTTCCTCCATGCGCCCATTTATTCAGTTTGATTATCGTACGTAGTCGTATTTTTTTGAACTGTCTTAATCCTGAGATACACATTTTGTGAAAAATGAATGTAAGCATTATCGTCAATTTGAACCACATAGTAGTATAAATGGAATATGGGCCAGTCCACATCAAGTGCCCCTGTATCTAAAAAATTCATATAAAGGCAACTTTATTACGTTCTTATTGTCTAAACAATTAAATTTGTTACTGCGTTTGTTTTATTTCTTAATTTTAATTAGCTATATTTTTAGATATCTGGGAAAAAGTAATAAAATCATTTAAATTTCGTACTTAAACTAATTTGTCATACCGGTAACATTTTTGTATGGGCTTAGTTGGAAGTAGTAAAATCGTTAAGCCTTTTGGTCTCCCACAGATCTCTGTTCGGGATGGTCTTGGGCCAACAAATTCTCATTATGTACCTCAAACAACGTTTATGAAAGTCTGTAACCTGACTTACCTATACAATTGCAAGCCGGACTGTTAGGCCGTGGTCAACTGACGTTTCGGCCCCACGGACATTCAGTCTCTGCGACAGTACTGGAGTCAATTGGCCGACACCTTGTCTAACATTGAAGATGGCCTCCGATGGTGGGGCCGGAACTTCTGTCCATAGTAGCAGTCGGCCACGGCCTAACAACCAGGGTTGTAATAACAATAATTTTACGTATGAAATATTACGTCGCGAAGTATATAGTCTGGCTTCAGTGTCAACAACGGAACATAGAAATTGAGCAGTTAAGTGAGCAAAACAAGTCTGGTAGACAGTCTGTACGACATACTACTATTTACCGCTGTCACGCGAGTAGCAGAGTGTTGGGTATTGTGGCGATATTGCGTACAGTTATCTTAGGCAATCCTGTTGTCAAACAGAAACTTCAGAAACAGAAAATATCGTATTATGTCAGCACTTAACCAATTGTCAGTTACTGAATGGACCGTAGGAATGCACAACTGCTGACGGAAATTTTTGTCACATTCGTGAGATGTAGTCTTCCCCTTCTCACGTCTCGTGGACAAAAGGTATAGATTTCATAATTATGTGCTAACAACCCTGTACGGCGTAGATTTTTCAACCGTATACGCGAATATCGTTGTGCCAACCCTTTATATTTTTTGCGGAGGCTTTATGAAAATTTACTACTTATGAGCGTATCGTAGCGTATAGGGGGAGCGGTCGTAGCGTGTGGCGCTGCTACGCTGTCGGCGCGGGTTCGATTCCCGCCGGGGCCATCTGATTTAGATACGACCGTTCCCCCTCGCAAGGCAATGGGAAACCAGCGAGAGGTATCCTGCCTAGTATAAACCCTCCCCAACTATGCCGTTCGGATCCGGCGTTAAACTGTAGGTCCCATATACCTGTGAGAGACTACGTAACACACGCACCACGGGTATATGCGGGGAGGGTACAACCCAGTCGAAAGACTGAAGGACCCAATAACTACTTATGACTTTCCAGATTATCGTAATTTCTTCCCATTTTTTGACAGACTCCGGTCAGTGTTTAGGACAGTATGTGTTGGTTAGCTCTGATGTGCAAATGGTTGCGGGAGGATTCGTTCTTTGACGTCATATAGAATCGTGAAGACACCAAAACAGACTGACACAACTCTTCGGGCAGTTACAGTGCGGAAGACACACAAAGCAGGCTCACTTACATAGATTTAATTATTTAATTGTACTCTTGAATTTATTAAAAAAAAAGAGGGGTAGCAGAAGCGTCATTTAGAGGATGCAAATGACGTATTTACTCGGCCTGCAGTGTTTGTAAAGAATGAATATATTTGGTAAAAATTCCAAAGACATTCTTAGTGAGTAGTGGATTTTTTACAGACGAAAATAATAATTATAAGAATATTTTTACAATTCGCAGTAATTAGTTATAATTCTGCGTTGTTTTACTTCTTGAGTACGCGATTCGAATTTTTCATTTCCGTATGCTTATGTAGGTTTGCGTTTGGTGAATCTGAGATGCTTCATAATTTTAATTTTCAGATGTGGTATACGAATCTGGCTGTTGTAAGTAAACCGTAATGACAGAATGACCGTAAGTTATGTTTGTCGTTCGCAACGTGTATTTTGCGGTTATAACGCGTTAGTTTTTACTAGTGCTCTTCTCATACCGAGCTGTGAAATACTATTTAAAAATAGTTGAACGATTTAAAAATTCTAAAGCTGAGAGAGAGAAGGGGGAGAGAGAGCATACTTAATGCAGAGCGATATCGCGTGTTCTATTTGCGCATTGCGTACGGAAGTGCCGCCGCGTGCTGCTACGAAATTTTGTTAGACTCCACTGCACTGTTGTACAAAAACAACCGAATGAAAATAACAGAAAAACAACAAACCAACGGCCCTCCTGTGTTTGCATGGCGCGTGTTTTCCAATAACAAACTTGTCCGCAGTATTTGGGACAAAAAGAAAACATCAAACATTGTCGGTTTGATCCACGCCGTATGTTTGAAACGACCCATGAGTATCGTGACGCCGAACGTGTTTTCTCCAGTGCCTAAGGTGTGTTGTACATCTTGTACCGGCAACAAGCAACGTGTTCACGTCCTGTCTTTACCTAAACGCAGTAACTCTGAAGTCTAAAATATTAATTTAAAGTATCGGTACAGAAGAGTTAAGGTATTAATTGAACTTTCCAGCACTTTTCAGGTAACTGAACTCATATGAAACTGGACTCACTGAAGTCATATTAAAAATATTACTTCTCGGACACTTTAGAAAATAACCTAAGTGTAGGAAAAAAATGGAATAAAACCTCTGCATTAATGTAACAGAAAAATCAAAATTATGTATTAGCCTACTGCCTTAAAAAAAGCAGACTGTAAATTGAAATAGAGTTAGTGACGTGGTACCTCTTTGTACTATGTCGGCTGCGGCTGTGTACCGGGATATTTCAGCGGTTTAACCATTCATACGACGAATAGTTGCGACTCATTATATGATACGTTAAATAAACAACTCTGTGTTTTATGTAATACCGTCTAGACAATGTAAGAAAAACAAACGACTAATGAATTTTAAAAACAAAAAGTGAATTTTTAAGAGGAGTTATCAAAATCAAACGAACTGTTCTTTCCTTACAGTAATTAGTAAAAGTAAACATTTAAGATGTTTGTCTGATGGAATGTATATATACTAAAAGTTGCTAACGTTAAAACTAAAAAAGTAAAATTAAACTCTAATAAATAAATATGACAAGTCTAATATAAATAGTTAACAGAAATGTATGAAAAAACCTGATGATCGCCAAACAGTGAAATGTGTATTCTAATTAAAAACTAAAAAAATTAGAAAATTATTCACGATGTCCGAAATACAGTTAAGAAAATATCGGTATGGAGAACCATACATGACTTCCATATTCTAAGATTTATATTTAAAATCATTTTCACCCAAACAGCCAGGCTGTGTCTTACCTGCCTTTTTATTGCTGTATTAAATGAAAAATATTATATTACATTAAAATGAAAAAATTATAATTTTATTGCCTGGCAACAAAATTATTTTATTTTTAACAATTACCATTGTTTCAAAAAGTTTAAATAAATTTTCAAGTACTTTACTCTTGTTAAAACGTAAAAGTTTGCAGGTAAACTACCCCTTCCCCTTAACCGATCTTCACCAAAATCGAAAGTCATTGAGACCTCTACAATTCAGGGACGTATGCAAAACATTATTTGATTCTGTTTGAATTTGCGGCTGTTATCGTTTGCCATAGAAAATACGCTTGATAAAAAAACGTTGCAGGTAAACTACCCCTTCCCTTTAACCGATCTTCACCAAAAACAAAAGATCTTGAGTACTCTACAAATCAGGGCTGTATGCAAAACATTATTTGATTCTGTTTGAATTTGCGGCTGTTATCGTTTGCCATAGAAAATACCCTTGTTAAAAAAACGTTGCAGGTAAACTACCCCTTTCCCTCAACCGATCTTCACCAAAAACAATAGGTCTTGAGAACTCTACAATTTAGGGCTGTATGCAAATAATCTTTTGATTCTGTTTGAATTTGCGGCTGTTATCGTTTGCCATAGGAAATACCCTTGTTAAAACATAAAACGTTACAGGTAAACTACCCCTTTCCCTTAACCGATCTTCACCAAAAACAATAGATCTTGACAACTCTACAATTTAGGGCTGTATGCAAATAATCTTTTGATTCTGTTTGAATTTGCGGCTGTTATCGTTTGCCAAACAAACAAAATTACCCTTGCTAAAAAAAAACCGTTGCAGGTAAACTACCCCTTTCCCTCAACCGATCTTCACCAAAAACAATAGGTCGCGAGTACTCTGCAAATCAGGGCTGCATGCAAAAAATTATTTGATTCTGTTTGAATTTGCAGCAGTTATCGTTTGCCAAACAAACAAAATTACCCTTGCTAAAAAAAAACCGTTGCAGGTAAACTACCCCTTTCCCTCAACCGATCTTCACCAAAAACAATAGGTCGCGAGTACTCTGCAAATCAGGGCTGCATGCAAAAAATTATTTGATTCTGTTTGAATTTGCGGCAGTTATCGTTTGCCATAGAAAAAAAATCTACAGACACACAGACAGACAGACACACAGACACTTTTCGGAAAACGACTTTTTTTCATGTTTTGAGTGACATCAAAATCTGCAATAATCTCGAACACGATTTTGTTTGCCATCACCATACTTCCATTCCTTAAGGAATATGGAAGTAAAAAACCGTACTTATGGTCAGGTTATATTTTTTCACCTCAGCAGCAACTGACATATTACATTTTTCACATTAACAGAAACTGGCCGGTTACATTTTTCCCCTCATCAACAATTGTCCGGATTAGATTATCCACCTCATCAGTAACTTACCAGTTATAGTTTTCACATCGGCAGCAACTGGTCGGTTACATTTTCCCCTCGCCAATATTTGACTGGGTTACATTATCCACCGCAGCAGTAACTGACCGGGTTACATTTTTCAAATCAGCAAGAACTGGCCGGTTACATTTTTCACCTCACAATAATTGACCGGATTACATTGTCCACCTTAGCAGTAATTGACCGGTTACATTTTTCACATCAGCAGAAACTAGCCGGTTACATTTTTCACCTCGCCAACAATTGACCGGGTTACATTAACCACCTCAACAGTAACTGATCGGTTACATTTTTCACTTCACAGACATCTGACCGGTTACACTTTTCACCTCAGCAGTAACTGACCGGTTACATTTTTCACCTCAGCAGTAACTGACCGGTTACATTTTCCATGATCGAGTTCTGCGTGAACGGGTCGCAATTGACCGTCATTCGTATTGTATGCATATTGTGCTGTAATTTATTTATAAGTATTGTAATTAAAATATGCCACACGTTGTGTGTGATATTAATTGTGCTTTTATTTTATTGCAGATATTTTAATTAAGATATGCCCCAAGTTGTTGGCGACATTATCTGTGCTGATATTTTTTACAAGTATTGTAATTAAAATATTTAATTACAGATATTACTTTTTTCTATCTGCACATGAAAAGAAAACTGTATCTCAGGGTTAACAATTATTAAGTTGATTTATATTATTTAATACTGTGTATGATTTATTCTTTTCTTTAATCCGTACCAAATAACGTTAGTGTATACATTTTTTAATAAATAACAAGGTAAGAATATCTACCATATAAATGTAAATAGTTTGAATCTGAGCTCTTCACAACTGCAACGGATTCAATTCTCGCTGATGTTTATCATCTTAAAGGTAATGTTAGGCTTCGTGGTTTGTTCCTTTCTCTGGGATTTCTTATTAGATTAAATGTTGAATTATATTTTCTTCTATGATTACTAAATTGATGCTTCTTCTGAATATCGAATTTTATTGTATTGACACTCAAACTATTTTCCAGGACAGGCTTCTTCTTTTAGTTCAGCGTTCTATAAATGATATACTCAGACTTCTTAAAATATTGTTGTTTATTAAGTTGAATAAAATTATAATTCTTTCAGTGTTACAAGTTTATATTCTGATACTTATTCTATTAGATATTAATTTCAATTCTCTCCTTTCTTTTAAATGTTTCCTATATTAAATACAAAATTAAACTCTTTTACAAGACCACTCTTAGATCTTTATGTGATTAAATATAAAATTAGACTCTTTTAAGGTGTATCTTCTGAAATATGAAATTAAACTTTTTGACGTGTATCTTATTACATATTAAATTAGACTAAACAAATTTTCTTCCATTTGAATACAATTCAAATCTAACAATTTACAATTTGCCATTTAGATACCTAACTATATTCGTCACATCTTTCCATCATATGACTCTTAAAAACATATATAATTTTATTAATTATTGTTAATTACATTTATTTGACTTTTTACATTATCCATATAATTAGTATATTTTAAATTACTATTCTATTAATCTTTCATTTTATTTGAATGTTTATTTCCAATTTAATATAATAATTGTCAACACATATTTCTTAATGCTGTTCTATATAATACTGGAAGTCTACCTCTGTGTTGGTCGTGACTCACAACTCAGTCTTTTTGTTTACAATTCTAACATATGTTCACCATACTATTAAATTTATACCTTTTCTCCTTTTAAAATTATTATTTTACTCTTATGTACTGTGGTGTATTTTAACAGCAGTACAATATTAGTCATAATGACACATAAATTTAGGGAAGTCTTATGTCACGAGCGCACACGCACACTAACACACACACACACACACACACACACACACACACACACACACACACACATTTTATTATGAAACATAATTTCGTTGAATAATAGGCATTCTGTTGATCGCGAGTAAGCGGTGACAGTCGAATTCATCATGATTTCAAATAAATGTCAGCCGCTCTAATTAATCTCCTATTGTAAACGAACCCGGTTTCAATGTTGTTGACAAGTTATAAAGAGTGTTAAAGTTAAGTTATGTAATATAAATGTTTAAAATTAGAAAGATAACAATAGTGATACAATATTCACATACACATCGCATATAAAACAATAAAAATACATCAAATGACACTGTTAATATAAATGGCACAACCACCAAGTAATACGTATACTTACACTTGTAATTGTGTGTACAGTCTGTACTCTGTAAAATGGTTTTATCGCGTCAGGAAGGGCTCTTAAAACAATTCTTAACCCGCTGGAGATTACATAGAAACCAAAAATTAAAACTGCGCCTGTAGATCTTCGTTAGATACCAATTTTGATGAATTGGCTAGTTTGATCTACACAACACTTTTATAAAGACAATTTACATGACTATGACTTTAATTTCAATGTAGTGAACATTCTAGTTCTACTCGAGACTTATTATTTCAACGGCCGAACTACTTGTCTTGATTTATCCTTTTCATATTCGAATTCAGAAGTATGTTAAATTTATAGGAATCCGCGTAATAATTCATGGCTTTGTCATACGTTTTCCGTAAATCATACAAAAATCGAATGAATAAGTGGTTACTTCGTGTTAACAAAAGTGGCGTGGACGATTTTGGGCTTAGAAGATCGTCAGTGAAGGTGAATAAATAGAAAATACGCTGTCGACTGTTTCCATTACTTTTTCCGCCATTTATTTTTGTGTGCTCGTTCTGTCCTCTTCTACCTCCACGAGAATTCACACATACGCGTATAGTCATTTCGCCTGCGCGGTGTGTAAAGCCCGTTGTTTTTAAGCTTTTGGACTACCAGATTTGCTTCTGTAAACTTGAAAACCGTTGCGGCCAGTTCTGGAAGAGCAAGAGCTCAAAACTTCTTGTCAGTGGCATCACTGAGGTGGGGGGATCATGAGTATCCCCCCCAGAGGTATTAGAAATTCCATAAACACTTAACCTAGGCCAGTTACGTGTGTTAAAAAAAAAGAACTTCTAAATAACTCTGTAGTGAGAAGAATCTGGAATTTCTCACTTGTCCTGAGGAAAATGAAGAGTCAAAACTTCAAGCGAGCCACATCCCCCCCCCCCCCTAGAAGCTACTCTCAAACACTTCAGAAAATTGTCTCCCTCCACCCCAACAACATTTCCTAGTTACGTTACCGCTTCTAGTTATATACGTAATTTGCTTACTACACATTAAACCACAAGTTGAATAAACTTTTCTGTGGACGTGTGATAAATACTTTATTGCTCGGGTTTAGCGGAGCTTATTCAGTTACCGAACTGACATTATGAATTGCATAATTCCAGCTGCACTGTACAAATGAGAATTCGTAATCACTGAATCTATTTGTTTAATTTGCTTATAATCACACATACTTCTCTATTAGCCTACGCATACTACTAGGCTTCTCTGTTAGGCCTACTAATGTTTTTAAGAAAATGAATTCTAATTTTACATTCTTTTACTATTAGCCTACATATCATTTTATATTTTTCATTTACAATCAGAGTACGTATAATACATATAATTTATTTTACATATCATTTTATTTATTGCATTTCGTCTAGTTATTAATACTTCCAGACTCTACGTTGTATTTTTAAAATTAGTTGAATTTTTAAGAATTTCATTTTCGTTGTTAAAATTTTACCTCGCCGGGCTGTAAGTCCGTGGTCTAAAGTTGTTGGTTGTAGACGTTTCGGCCGTAACTTCGAGGATTGTAGGAAAAGGCTGTAACACTGACCAAGTTTACTGACCGTGATAACTTGGTCTGTGTTGTAGCCATTTGCTACAAGCCTATGCGCTGAAGATGGTCGTCGAATGTACGGGCGAAACGTCTGCAACCAACAACTTTAGACCACGGCCTTACAGACCGGCTAGCCAAAATTCTAACATTCACGCCAGCCGTGAAAACCTCAGACACCAATTTATTTTCGTTGTTGGAATTATAATTTGCGGCAGCAATTTATAATTGCTTGAGAACGTAAAACTTTGTGTTTTACTACTGATGACTGGGGAACACTCGTACAACTCTAAGAATGGATTGTGCAAGGTCCAGTCGATTGTGCATTGCTGCGCGACCACTAACGACTTAATCGTACCATCCTCAATTGTTCGTTAACGTGTTTATGTGTACTGTCAAAAGAAGCGGTCAGCCTGTTTTGTCGTGTAGGCCTATTGAGTGGAAGATTAGAAACTACGGAACAGTATGCCTACAGTATATACGCTCGTTGCTAGCGTATTACTGCCAGGCAGTAATCATAACTGATAGTGGGTCAGTATTGTAGTTAATTTTTATTGCATGGCCAGTAACTGTCACTTGTGATTGTAACAAACGTTTTAGATTATGAGAGCGGTAATATTGTAGTAGTACACAACCCTTGTGCCAATTTTTTCCACCAGCTTTTCAATCATTTTACAACACACTACGGACATTTTCTTAGGAAAACGTCAGCATATGTTACTGTATTACGTGTACGACTTAACAACGGGAGCTGAAGAACAGAAGAGCTCATACGAACGGGGTCATACGAAATGCGGGTGCTAAAAAAAATAACGTGTACCAGAAAGATTAGCAATGAAGAAGTTCTTGATAGAGTAGGTGGAGGAAGACAAATAGGAAGGATACTGTAAAGCGTGGAAGATATGAGGCTACCTAAACAAGTAATACGATACAGACCTCAGGGAAGACATGATATAGGTAGACCAAGGAAGAGATGGCTTCAGTGAAGTCGGAACAGGCTGTAAGCCTTTACCTTGACGTGGAGAAGAAGATTGTAAAGCGAAGAAACGAACCTACTGGCCACGTTATTAGTATTCGGCAAAACAGTTTGGGGATTAATTAAAAGGAAAGCCAAGTCTCCGGTATATGGATCAAATTATCATCATCGTCACCACCACTCCAAGGATTAGGCTCGTATGCGTTCTGTAAGTAGATATATTTTTTACTTAAGCAGGTTACTGGCCTGCTGTAAAACCCCCAACCTGGAGGACCACGAACTTTGATTTCGGGTTGCTCTTCCCCTAGAGAGTTGCTTTCACTTCAGACGAGCTCTCTCTGCCCGATCGCAATAGACTATCTCAGCCCATGTGTGCAGCCGTTGGCCTACTGTAGGTTCCTCTGCTTCCACACTAGATGCACACCTTGCTGCCGATGTCCACCATCCTGCCAGACCAGGACCCAGGATACCCCTAGCTTGCCCTGACCGAACCCCCACCTCTCGTTTGCTTACCGATCCACTCCGCCGAAGGGATTGGCTACCACAGTGGATTGCTCGGCGTAACAGGGCCCACCAACGTGTAGGAAAGAGTGGAGTTGGTTGGAGAGGCTAGTGCATTTCTCTTCAATGAAAGCATATGTTTGCGTCACACCTCCTTTTGGACCCCTGGAGCAAATTATAAGTTATATAAATTGTAATTTCTACGAAGAAATAAAGCGCAATGACCGAAAGAGATCCGTATACAGTACAGCAAACTCAGGACGGAGGGCCAAAACAGAACAAGATTTAACGTGTTCTTGTTTATGGCTAACGTCTCCCGATCATTTTGGTGGGCGCAATGTTCGAAATGAGGGATCAGGTTGAAGATCATATCTGAGCTTATACTTAATTATTTCCATCTTGCGTATTACTGTATTTCAGATCTACGAGTACAGCAACTGTAGGAGAATCTGGTAGTTATGAATTCAGAGTGATTAAGTCGTAGGCGCAAAAAGACATCCGTTATTTCATTGAAGAATGCATTTTTTTGTCCCCTCTGCAGAAAATTTGTCGATTATTTCCTGACTAAAATCCGATACAGTCGTTGCATTTCTCCCTGAATAAAAATATGGGTTTAATTTTTATTCTGTTTCGGTCTGTAGTGGTGTTTTGAGACCTGTTTGTCGTATTTGACGTTGAGGAACGATTTTCTGATCTGCTGTTCAGCAATTCACTTTGTAACATTCACTAAACCTAAAGTCGACATTATTACTGGTAGTTAATAAAGCCAGTCGAATTGACGACAATACAGAAAAATTCTGAACTCGAACATAGTGGAGATATTGAAATTACACTATTTTACTTACGTGTTCCATAAGGAAATGGAAGTATGGTTATGGCAAAAAAATCGTGTTCGAGATAATTGCAGATTCTGATTGTACTACCCTCAAAACATGAAGAAAAGTCATTTTTCGAAATGTGTGTGTGTGCGCGCGCGCGCGCGCGTGTGTGTGTGTAAATGTTTTTTCTATGGCAAACGATAAGAGCCGCAAATTCAAACAGAATCAAATAATTTTTTGCATACAGCCCTGAATTGTAGAGTACCCAAGACCTATTGTTTTTGGTGAAGATCGGTTAAGGGAAAGGGGTAGTTTACCTGCAACGTTTTATGTTTTAACAAGGGTAATTTTTTCTATGACGAACGATAATTGCCGTAAATTCAAACAGTATCAAATTTTTTGTATACCTCCCTGAATTATAGAGAACTCAAGGTATTTTGATTTTGGTGAAGATCGGTTAAGAGAAAGGGGTAGTTTACCTGCAACATTTTATGTTTTAACAAGGGTAATTTTTCTTATGACGAATGATACCTGCCGCACATTCAAAGAGAATCAAATAATTTTTTGCATACGTTTCTGAATTGTTAAGTACTCAAAGTCTGTTGATTTTGGTGAAGATCGGTTAAGGGAAAGGGGTAGTTTACCTGCAACACTTTATGTTTTAACAACGGTAATTTTTTCTATGATGAACGATAACTGCCGCACATTCAAACAGAATCAAATTTTTTTTTGTCCGATCCTGAATTGTAGAAAACTTAAGGCCTAGTGATTTTGGTGAAGATCGGTTACGGGGAAAGGGTAGTTTACCTGCAACGTTTTATGTTTTAACAAGAGTAAAGTACGTAATTTTGATAAATAAAGTATCCTGATACAAAAGGTCATAGTAATCCACTGTAGAAACGTAGATGAAATATCTATAAATGAAGAGGCTAGTTGGACGGGGTGGGGGTAATTTTGTATAAATGAAAATGATAGTTGAAGGGGTGGGGATAATTTTTATTTATATGTCATGTGTACTACGTTGTCGGCAACAAAGAAGTAGTTTGTTGTTAAAATTCCTTCCTGGGCTGTTTGGACTTGATCCAATGTTTTCTACAAAACCAGACGTTTCGGCAGTGCTATCGACTGCCATCATCAGTAAAAATTGAGTGCACTACCGTGAGGTGGTATACGTTAGTGATCACAGTACTGTGGTTAAGGCTGAAGAAAGAAGTAGTTTCTATGGAAATAGTTCATATCGAAAAGTATTTTAAATATAAATCTTAGAACACGGAAGTCATGTATGGTTCTCCATACCGATATTTAAGCAGGTTTTACATTGTTTGATATTCGATTCTTATTTTTGTTCGTCTTGAATTGCTATCAATAACTGTGTTATTTGTTTATGATTATTTGGTTGGGAGGCCGTGTGGGACCCCAAAATGTTTGTTGAGTGAACAATAGACCTGCAATAAACATGACCCTTGAGAAGTCTTAGGGAACAGTTCTCCAGCCTTTTCTCCTACCTGCAAGTAATGCCTTATACACTCATCATTTTGGAAACAGAAGAACTAGTCCTTATATAGTGAGCCGATTTCTCTGAATATAGTCATCGTTACTATAGATCACGTACACGTACACGCTATTTTACCGTTTACAAATGCACACACTTCCGTATATACATCTCTCTCTCTCTCTCTCTCTCTCTCTCTCTCTCTCTCTCTCTCTCTCTCTCTCTCTCTCTCTCTCTCTCTCTCTCTCCCCCCCCGTAATGTACTCGCTACTTCTCTCACGTCTACCCTCAAGCTACCTTCCCACCAACACCCTAATATAGGTAAAGAAAAACATTTATTTCAATTGTGGCCCATTTGCTTGTTTGCTGGTTTGCGATGCACTCTCGACGTTTTGTACATTCCCTGTTACACTCATTCATAATTTAGGATAGAATTCTTAGATAGTTTGTTACGGTGCTCTGCTTATTTGTCTCGAGTAGGTTTACTACAGTTTTTATTAACATATATAAGTTAATATTTTACAGGGGAATTTGTTCGTCATGTGGGTGCACACAAACAATTCGGTCTAACGGGTACGAACTACACTAATTATTCTTAATAATTTATTTTTCACTAAGTAATGTTTTTCTACTGAAATAATAGATTTTGCCAATCACATTGACTTAGAGTTTTGAAACTTCTACAGACACTTCAAAATATGTATATTTTGAACAGCTGAGTTAATATTTACTAAATTATTATTAATGTATTTAGAATAATATTGTTTGATACAATTTTAAATAGTACTCAGTATTTTTATACAGCTACTAGACATTTATACGGCTCAGTACTAGAACTGTTTCTTACAACAATGACTGTGGGCAGATGTGTCAGGTATAGAGGAGGTTGTAAATACCCTTCTTGGGTTTATTTTTATTGCACCCTAATTGCTCACTCGAGAAATTCGTTCTGGCCCCACACGTGTCACTTTTACCCATTTGGTTTTATAGGATGCGCTTAAGAATCTGAGTCAATCTCTACCGTATACGGTAGCTCAGTAGCTGGTTGCGACCATAAAACTTGTAGACATGCGCGTTAGGTATAGACGACAAGTTTCCCGTTACACACAGGCACTCCTGTGGAGTTGCAGACGTGCAATGCGCTACCGGATCGCCGCTAGTTTGGACATTCCTTCCTTCGATCGTCTGCTTTCAAGTTGTGAAAGTACCGGATGTTACGTGTTGTATTTGTATTCATTTTAAACTGAGTGACAGGAAAGAAAAAATAAAATAAAACGGAAACCGGTGGTGGTGGTAGAATCTAAGACGACGTGGAACTGTCTTAACTTATCACTTTCATTTCATATATTTGCATAACAAATGTATCTAATTAGCGCTTGTAACTTTCACACAAGCTCGACGCTGTATTAAACGATAAGTTTTGTATCGTTAAACAGCCTATTGAAGACGTTCACTGTGTACACTGAAGCACTCACTGGTGTGTATTTTATTTTTCTAATCAACATGAATTTTAATGCAGGCCTACAACGAGAATACAGTTTGCCTGCTTACGTGAGCTTGGAATTGGATTCAGTGAAAGCGGATCGGAGACAGAATTATACCGTGCCATACGTTATATTCAAATAAATATTATGTTAAACACAATTGAATATTTCGAAGGCTTTCACGGCCGGAGTCAATGTTATTAAAATCCATTCCCGGGCTGTTTGACCGTGGTCCAGTGTTTTGTTCAAAAACAAACGTTTCGGCAGTACCATCGACTGCCATCATCAGTGTAAACATCGAGCTTCACTAACGTAGGATCGTACAGGTTAGAGACCACAGTACGGTGGTTAAGGCTCGATTTTTACACTGATGCTGGCAGTCGATGGTACTGCCGAAACGTCTGTTTTTGAACAAAACAATGGACCACGGCCAAACAGCCCGGGAATGGATTTTAATAACACAATTGAATATCTTTTTTCTGGGATAAAGATATAAAGTTCATTGTATCTCAAGGTCCTGACTTGAAGTAATGATTTGACACTTCGTTGTTTTCCTTATTTACGTAAAACATTGGCTAGCGACACAGAAATTTTGTGTACGCTGAGGCACTCAATAAACACATGATATAATAATAGGTATTATTAGAATACTGTTGTCAGTGATAACAGTGACGATGAATTACAAAACTCGTGATTCGTAAATCCGAAGACAGTAGAACGTCGACAGTCCGGACGTCGGAAACCTGGAGCGTCAGAGGTCCGGGGTCCGTCCACAGAAAAATTCGATTCGTCGGAAACGGCATCGAAATTCGAGATTCCAATAGATCGAGAACGTTGTGCTGAAGGTTATTCAAATTATGTCTTTGAACAAATAGACTTAAAACCAACCAAAAACAAAAGGGCCGAGAAATGTTAAAATGAAATCATGTCGTTATAGTAGTTAATGGCAGGTTTTGAAGACTACTTCGGAAATGATGTAATCAAGGGTAAGAGAGTGATGAAACTGACCATCTTTTAAATGAAACTTACCAAATTTTAAATGATGAAGACATTTTTAACCCCGTAGGTCAAGGTCAAGCAACCTAACGAAAATGACGAAAGTGAAGACATCACTGATGACACCACCTCTGGACTTCACACATTGAAAACTGGTTTCTTAACTACCCAGTGCTGTACTACCCAACTTTTGATATAAAGAGATTGAGTGACTTGACCTCAAAAAATGCATTTCTAGGCTTCTTAAAAATATTACAGACTTTTTTTATAGAGATGACTTGCATAATTAAATTCCTTCGAAATTTGTGATTTCAGAAACATTGTACATAATACTTGTGTCAGAGTTCTGTGAATAAATATAATAGAAATGATGTTTCCTATTAATAGTCAAACGGTGCGTTTTCATAAGTACCCCCACTACTTGAAGTAGTGGTTTCTGCCTGATATTGTAGTAAAATGCGAATGAGAATATAGGTTAAACCAGACTGTGATATATGAGTAGACATATTGATATTGTCTCAAAGTGTGACTTCAGATATTCCAGTAAAATCTTTGGTGTTGAGGGACACGGGAACTGTAGTATGACACCCCTGAAATGCGGGATGAACGTATACTAGGAGATAAATGATTGCAAACGTAAGTGTTGAATTTGGGGAACCGCACAAAGATTAGAACAATTTATGAGCAAGAAACCAAGAGTGGAGACCAAAACTCGTACAAACATTTGAAGCAATGGAAAAGCATGTTTAAAATGCGTTATAAGTGTAACCACGTAAAGCATCGTTTTACGAATTACTTAGACAGTGACTTCCAGTTGTTAGTTACAAGATGGAGGACCGGTCTACGTTAGTTAGGTTTCTCAGGTCTAAGACGTGAAGATAAAGTAAGAAGACAATGCGTCAGCGCTGGGACCCTGTTGTAACACGGAACTGACTGTTACAAAATTAGGAATGACGCTGACTATTCACTAATTATTTCTGAGAGAGTAGTATCATATATTTGTTAATTTTTACTTAAGCTTCCGATGTCATCGTGATGAGCAATGCTTGACAGTTATGACGATTCGTTTTATAACATTTACTCTGTAGTTTGCACTTTAAAAAGTAGATGTAGTCAGCGTTTTGGACGCGACCTACAATACGCTGGACAAATATTAATTGTCCGATGGCATTGACACATGAGGCATTAATCAACGGTGATTCACAATACGTATTTCACGTCAAAGCACCTGTCATTCCACTGTATCCGTTTGAAGCAGGATATCCTGGCTCTGTGCCGTCCGAACCTTAGTTCGTTGGGCCCCAGGTCGGATCATTTCGCACTCGCACAGAGAATTCACTGTCAGTTGATACGCTCTGTGCTTTCTAACTTTCTACATACTCTTGATATTAATATATGTAGACTTGTGTAAAACAGGAAGGTATTTATTGTATGTTACTGTTATGTGTTTAATCAGGAGAGAGCATTCGTTCTTCCTCAGCTTAAAAAAAGTTTACACGCATGTTTTTTTTCTAATATTATATACCGGATTTTATGCTTCCCTTTAGCAATCTAGGCAACTTGTGGTACAGACCGGGTTTGCGTACTCTAGTTACAGGACTATGCTGTCTTCGTTAGAATCTGAAATAAATCGTTTTCAACGCTACCTTTATACAAAGGTAATTCCTGCTATACTGAATTCATTGGCATTAATGTAAGGGCAGTATACGATCGGAAAACTACCAGGAAACATGGAGTCGATTGTTCTGTTTTGTGCCATTAAGAGTCTTTTTTTATTATTTTTCTTGTTAAACTTATGTAAATGAAAAAACTGACATTAAAGAGCTAGTGAATCGCTTAATGAATCTGTTAGAGAAAAGTGTTATGACCCTCAAAACGGTTGAAATTATTAAGTAGTTTTGGGTTTATTAATAAAATTTACATGTCGAAACGTCACAGTACAAGTGGGCTGGAGGGCGAGACAACTGCATTTCACAGTTGCCACAACTTCCCGACTGCCGCTTCATAATGCTGTGCTCAATACAACTGCCTGGTTTAAACTTTTTTTAAGGAAAAAAGCACCTCTTCCGCGTTTCTTTCGTTCTTCGACCGTTCCTAGATAATGATTCTGCCACTTCGTTTTTCCTCAGTTGGTAATTAGTCAGACACTTTCGCACCGATGAATTTCGAATTCTATACAGCTTTCTCTGACTTTAGGGAAGATATTTATGCGGATCAAATACATCGAAAAACTTGATTCCTGATCACCATTGTTTACAGACACCGAATAATTTTGTTCTTTTCGTTTAACTGGTCATAAAAATGTTACATTGACATTGACTTCAAAGGTCGTTAAAACTGGTCAGAAGGGTTAATGCATTTCTAATCCGTATCCTAAATACATAAAATGTAAAGCTTTCCCGTTAGTACACTCTGTTTTGTATTAACACTTTAACAAGCTAGAAGATCCTCTGTACAGGTTGTCATTATCGAGGAAGTTGATGATTGACGTGTTTGCGTACTCTTACTTCGTTTCTAACAGCAAGACGTTGCAGTGTCGTCGATACTAAGGCCACTGTTACGACTTAACCGTGGATCGGTCTACTTTACGTAAACCTTTATTCTGGGAAGTCTTGTCTTCTTTTCTTGTTACACTATTTGATACAGCCACAAAACTGGATGCCGTAACTATCTGCTTATAAATCGCTGCTGTATTGACAGATAAGAATTTCGACCCGAGATCGTATGCTTCTTTCTTTTTTTACATCTGTAGTGCATTTGACATAGTATTGTAGTGTCAGAGATCATACCCAGACACTTGGATGTGTTTTCTTAAGGGGTGCTATTAAAAATGATAGTGATTAGCGAAGGATTGCTAAGCTTTGGATAGTGACGCTGGTAATTCTGGTCAATTTATTAAGGTCTTCGGCTGGTGATTTGATGATGCGCTTTACATTATTTTCTACTGCTGGGATGACAGCGTGCCCATTGTTTGTAGTATTGACCCTCACGCGTATGTTAGAGCCAAAGTGTACGCTAACGACGCTGCCCAGTAGTACTCCTGCTGCTATTCCTTTTAATTTAGAAACTCGTCCTTCAGGTTGATGCTGACCAATCTGTTGTATTTCTGGTTCCAGTTGTTTTTATAGCAGTGTGTTTTGCTTCTGAATTAACCTGTTAATAAGTAAATTTAATAAATAAATTGAGGAATATTTGTGGTACGATTCATAAAAATAAAACAAGACAGCACAAGGACTAAATTTTATAAGACAGTTGCAATACCCAGATTGACATATCCGAGTGAGTGGTCATGACAAAAAAGGAATGCGGCAAGATTCGGAGTGCTGAAATGCAGTTTCTTCGAAATACTTTAAATTATACATTTGCAAGATATGATAAGGAATGAGGATATCAGAGCAGAACTCGAAGTAAAGGATATTAATGAAATTATTTCAGTTTACAGAAGACAATGGTAGGATCATCTGCAAAGGATGATAGAGGATCGATTGCCGAAAGCGGCACTGAACTATAAAGCCACTGGTAGAAGTGACGTGGGTCGTCCGAGGATGAGGTGGGTGCCGGAACAGGTTTACATAACCTAATCCTTGACGAGAAGAAGAAGAAGAATTCACTTGTTATTCCATGTTACCTTGTACCGAAGGATTGAAACTGGATGACACCGTTGTTTTATTGGTTAAACAAAACGTCTGGCCTTCCACTGTGAATCTTCTGTCTTAAGATTCTTCCGTAATGAATCACAGGTGTTGCGAAACTCGTTGTGTAGTTTTTTATAAAGTTGCATACATCAGTTATAACTCTTTCCAGAAGGTCAATGTTTATATAGCAAACACTCGTTAAGAAACGTATCAGCTAAAGATATAAACTAAACTTAGCAGGTGCGATGACCTTGGTTAACAGGAAATCGTTGCAGTTGCCTTCACTTTACTCGCTTGTTTACAATCCGTAAATAATTGTGTAGCACGATGTGGCTGCGTACCTTTTCATTGATGTAAACGACGTGACGATAAGATGGAAAAGAAGTTCACTCTAGCTTATTCACGTTACCCCATCCTTTACAATCCGTAAATAATTGTGTCCCACGATGTGGCTTCGTATCATTTTCATTGATAGAGGTTCATTCTAGCCTTAACTCTCAGAGCACTCTGGTTACACTCCACTTTGCTGACAGCCCACTAATTGTCCAAAATTAAGATACACTAAACATTCCGTAAAAAAAACAATCTAATCTGTGAAGTCTACAGTATGAGGATACCAACATGTAAGACTAATATTATGGCATTTAGAGCATCGGAACCTATTAAATAAGATATCGCAAATTAAGTACGACAAATAACAATAAACAAACTCAATAAATTTCAATATATATTTTAACAACAAATAAAATATTAAAGAAAGCCAGTAGAAAGAATTAAAATTCTACAACACCCATTACATTCGCAGTATACCCGGTTTATTGTGTGGAAATGAAATCTATATGTCATGTGAATACAGCATCAAAATTAAAGCTTCAGCGGTGGCAGCTTTAAGATGCGTGATAGATGCACAAGAATATATAGAATAAGAAAAAGAAGTGACGTTACAAGGAAAAAATTAAACATACGTAGCAAAAGTGATTCATCAAAATTACAAGGAAGTATATACAACCGCACATAAAGGATGCCGGAAAATAGTACCAAAGGCAATAGTATTTGCATCGTTAGGGACATCTAGAAAACAGACTTTCTACAGACTAGTACGGTATAAGAAAACTTTGAAGACGGTACAAGCATTTTTCCTAATCCCCGAGGTGCAGGAGAAGAGCACGACGATGTTGCCACAGTTTTAACGAATCCTCCTGAAAGAATTTTTACAAAATCGTAACGTGGATTGGTACCAGTAACGCTGTTCCAAATCTAAACTATTCGAAGACGTCTATAGACTGCTTTTCATTCCATGCAAACGTGGGTAGGTTGTCAGCTTGGATGGCAAGGAATACCTTCATCATAGGCTACTATTATCGCACGGGTTACTTTAGATTAATGATTTCCAACTGGCGGCCCGCACCTTATCTTGGAAAACCAGTTTAATAATTACTCTATTTATTTTAATTAATTATATATTTTATTAAATACATATGAAAAAATATTTCACTGATTCACTAATAAACGTATAGTACATTTCACTTTGTTTCCATGTAAAATGTACTTGCGATAGTCCTCTTTCATTTTCATCATATTACAAGACACAGTCTACTTCCTTTCATTCCTATGCTAGTCGAAACAGACGCGCTTGCTGTATGTTTCGTCCTTGATTCGTAGTCAGTCGCATCTGTTATTCAAAGTTACGTTTAAGAAATTTCAACTAGAATTATGTCATTTACAAGCCGATCCCTTCTTGCAGACCGGACAAGAAAAGGGGCCAGATTTCTTTAAGCTGGTATCAGATGAACGATTTCCAAATCTGCGATATTTCGGACAGAAAATGACGTTGCTTTTTGGAAGTACCTATACCTCATCCGGGAAAGCGTGTTCCCCACGATGAAGTTAATCGAGACCTACAGCAGAAGTCGCCTCTTCTCTGCTTTACCTGCTGAGATTAGCAACAATTCAGCTCGATGGAGACATTCCTGTTTCAGTGGCTGCAGCATACCTACCTCAGTTTTCACATTGAATATTTTATGTAAATATACAGTGTTTAATATCTTCCTTATATCTTCAACTAGCTGTTACCCGCGGCTTCGCACGCGAATATTTGACTTTTAATAAGTATTTTAATATAATTTTTAATCAGAATGATCACAGTTGCACACCACTATGTAAAAATTATCCCAATTAGCGCTTTCAAGCTTCACAGCCCATCGTCAGATTGGAATAGACACAAAATAAGTGGAAACAACCCCTTCACCCCTCTCCCCCACCATGCTCACACACAACAAGCTATAATATGAATGACCCTTCCCCACCCCCTAAACCCTGTCACACCATCTGTAGAGTTACATATTTTTTCTAGCAAATTCCTTGTGTTTCAGTGTTGTGTGTGTGTGTGTGTGTGTGTGTGTGTGTGTGTGTGTGCGTGTGCGTGTGCGTGTGTGTGTGTGTGTGTGTGTGTGTGTGTGTGTGTGTGCATCCTTTTAAACTACCCACTTCCTCTCCACACACGTGGGTCAGTCAACACCCTTATTTTAAAACATCCAAATAGTACTATGCAAAATAATTCTTAATATTATCTATCTGTCCTCTATCATTTACTTCTTAATCATGTTATAAAATATTTCTTCATTATCAAATTTAATTTTAATATTAATTAAATTGTCTAACCCTTTTTCTCTCTCTTTCAATATTTCTAACTCCTCTCTAAGCTTCCTTTCAACTGTGTTATTTACTACTTTTACAATTTCGTATTCTTCCAAAGGATTAACAAACTTATGGTTGTCTTCTATGAAATGTCTTGCATATAACGAATTGGTTGTTCTATTACCTTCTCCACGTTTGTGGTCAGACAACCTGCATACGAATTTCCGTCCTGTCTCTCCTAGGTACACCTTGTTGCAGTCTTTACATTTTAATTTATAAATTCCGCTTTTCTGTAATACTGGAATTTTTTCTATATTCTTATTCCTTATCTTATCAAATACCGTTTCACATTTTTTAATAGCTATATCTACTCCATATTTATTAAAACATTTTATAATTTTTCTAGTATGTGAACCTATGTATGTCAATGACCCTGCATAATTCTTTTGTTCTGGTTCTATTTTATCTTTTTGTATGTTAACCCTTTTCATAACTTTATCCACTATGTTGGTGTTATAATTATTATTCCTTACAATTCCCTTTATCGTTCTTAACTCCCTATCTTTTGACTCGGTCTCTTTTAAACACTTCTGAGCTCTGTAACAAAATGAATTGATTGCCGCCATTTTATATCTATATGGGTGGTAAGACTCTCTTGGTATAATTATATCAGAATACGACTCTTTCCTAAATATCCCAAACTGTAGTTTCTCATTATCTTTAATTTCTATGTTTAAATCTAAGTAATTTATTTTCTTACCTCCTATCTCTTCTTTAAATTGTAAGTTTTTATCCTTACTATTTACCTCATTTATAAACTCATGCACTTCTTCTATGCTTCCTTCCCAAATTACTAATACATCATCAACGTATCTAGACCATAATTTTATATTGTTTTTATACTTAGTGGAAGTTATTAATTGCTTTTCAAAATCATTCATGTATATTTCAGCAAGAATAGGGGATAATGAAGACCCCATAGGTAAACCTTTTTTCTGTATATAAAACTTGTTATTAAACCTAAAATAGTTCTGATTTACACATTCTTTAATTACTTTCATCAACTGCTTTTTATACCTGTATTCTCCCATATTATTATCGTTTATTAACTTAATAACTTTATTTACTGTGATATTGGTAAACATGTCCTTAACATCCAGTGATATCAATTTTGTATTTACATTAATCCTAATATTTTCTAATTTTTCTATCAATTTTACATTATTCTCTATGTTGTATTTTGTCCCAAATTCATATTTCTCTTTCAGTACTCTGCTAACTTCCTTTGATAATTTATAAATAGGTGCATTAATAAAAGAAACAATCGGTCTAATTGGTTTTCCTTCTTTATGTATCTTAACCTGACTTTTAAAAGTTGGTGCTGTTGGATTACTTTCCAATAAATACTTTTTCTTATTTTCTTCTATAAATGTTATCTGTTTCATCATTTGTTTTATCCTTGACTGGTACTTACTTGTATAATCATACTTTATTTCCTCGTATGGTCCTTCCCTTATAAATTCTTCCGTTTTCTTTATGTATTCGTCCTTTCTCAGTAGTACCATTGTATTTCCTTTATCCGCCTTCGTTACTATAATATCATTCTTCTTTATTTTATTCTTTAGTTTAGTTACAGTTGATTTGATTTTTTGTTCATTTTTTGAATTATACAAACTTCTCTTAAATATTTTATCTACTACATTCCCTACTTCCCACCTTATTCTTTTTTTATCATTTTCATTTCCTAGTTTTTGTACTATGCTTTCGCATTCAATAATCGTTTTTTCTTGATTTAATTCTGGTGGCGGTGCGTATTTTAAGCCTTTTGCTAACATTTCTTTTTCTTCTGTATTGAAATTTACCTCTGTAAGGTTTATTACTCTTTTTTCATAGTTATTCTTAGAGAGGTGTTCCTTTTTTACTTCGTTCTTTTTTATTAACTTATTTAACTTATCTACCATTTTTTTATTTTTCTTTTCCAATTTCTTTTCTACGTACCCCAAACCAAAATTATATAATATTTCTTCTAACTCTACATACGAGTATATTCTTAACAATTCTATGTGTCTGTCATATAATTCCCTATTATATCTATTGATTAAGCCGTAGAGTGACCTTATTTCCAGTTTTATCCACAACTTCTCGCTTTGTTCTTTTACTTTTTTGGCTACACTGTTCTTATTTTTAATTTTAACTTGAGCGTACTTTGGGATGACATTATTATCCAGACATTGTTTATTAAACCATATTTTACTTAAAACCCTCTTCAATTTAACTTTTAACTTAAGATATTTAAATACTTTACTTACCTTATTGTTGTCGTTTATTACCTCATTGTTGTTGTCCATTACCTGTAGTCGATTGCACATCTTAACAGACGTTTAATGAAGAAATTGGTTTAATAAATTTCTTCATTAAATTGGTTTAATAAATTTAACAAATTTCTTCATTAAATATAATTTTTATTGTCTATGTCTATATGGCGTTCTGTCAACTCGTATAACAATTTTGTACTCATTAGTCAAATTTTCTTCGAAGCTGTTTTCAACACTTGTACTATTTTAACTTGTACTAAATTATTATGTTGGTGCAACACCCTTTGGAGATTTAAAAGTACCCGTTTATAAAGCCTTTGGAGATATTTATTAAGTACCTGTTAAATCAAAAACGCTAAATTCTTTATTTTAAGTATTACGGTCTTAGAAGCATTTTATAACACATTAAACGTTATGTTTTCCTCAATCATGGCTTTTATTTATTTCAGCAGTAAACTGAAAACCAAAAACCGTTGTCACCTAACCTCACAAATGAAAACAACGCGTATTTTCGCTTTGCATTAAGTAATAGGACAATTTACAATTAGTACATTTCTTCTTTTCCACATCGTAATATATCGATACAATCGCATATTATATAAAACATCGAAAATGTACTGCAGGAATGGATAAATGTACAGTTCCGATGCCGCTAAATAGCTTTTGTTTATTTACTTGTTACTGTGGTAATTAATTCTGGTCTCCATGGTATTGTTGACATCTTTAGTAGTAGTGTTTAATATATTTCATTACTTATTCATTGCATTATCAGAAATGCGTATAAACATAAATTTTATAATCGTTTAAGACAATTACTAAATATATAGACGTATCTGTATACAAAATTACAACATTTCAATAGAATCGCATATTAAAAACATTAAAAACTGCAGGAACGGATAAAGATACAGTTCTGATGCCGCTAAATATCATTTGTTTATTTACTTGTTACTATGGTAATTATTTCTGGTCTCCATGGTGTTGTTGACATCTTTATACGCGTCAGCGAAAAGGCATAATTAAAAGGGCCTAAATTGTGCGAACGAGGCAAAATATCAAATTCCAAGTTAGATAGTATTTTTCGCATTGTGTCAAAGGTTACCTGTGCAAAATTTGGTGGCAATCGGTGTAACGGTGTGGATTTGTATTCAGTACCCATAAATCCTCAGACTTTGAGTTTTATATGTATAGATATTATACTAGACATAAAGATTGTATTGCATAAAATATATGTACTAAAATATTTTAATGTGTAAATTGTTTATTTTTACTCATTTACAATTAAATAGGCCTATTGCCGTCTTTATTTTTACGTTACTTGTCGAAAATTGATCGCTTATGATGCGTCCCGCAGGATAGGTTCCTGAGTTTAAGTGTGGCCTTCAGGCGCTTTTAGGTTGAAAACTACGGACTTCGATACACGTTTGCACAGGCTGAGGCGAACCGGGAGTTGTGAAATGCATTTCATTTTATGAGTGCTATCCAGAAATTGGCACCGTGCCCTACAAATTGTAGGAAACAGTTTGAGCCTAATTTCAAAAGTATACCTACATTGCGACAGTCTGTACATTCGGAGTAGGAATGCAATAGGTAAAATCGCTTTCAGTTCTTCTCAGTGTTAAGTCTTACTTGTAAGTTGTAATCTGCGCAACTGCTGACTAATAGCTAATGGCATTACTATATGATAGTTTTTAATGTTTTTAAGAAACAATTATTTTTAATATTACAATAGCAGAACTAGTGGTCGCTGTTAACGGCAATAAACAAGATAGCGTGTGTTATTATAATGGAAGTAAACATCACCGATTTGATTATTGGATGCTTCTTACGTGTTGATACAGATCGTACATCCTTAGTTTGATCTAAACAAAATGAGGAAAACCAAACCACAATCTTACCGCAAACCCACACATTGATTATCGCCTTATCGCAGCATTAGTCATGTTTAAATGTGAAACGTTTTGTCATCTAAGGATAGTAATCTTTATTGATATCGTAATTTTACTTCCATGTTCCGTAAGGAAATGGAAGTATGGTGATGGCGAAACAAATCGTGTTCGAGATAAGGGCTGATTCTGATTGTACTATCCTCAAAACATGAAGAAAAGTCATTTTCCGACTAGTGTCTGTGTGTAGATTTTTTTCTATGGCGAACGATAACTGCCGCAATTCAAACAGAATCAAATAATTTTTTGCATATGTGCCCGAGTTTTAGAGGACTCAAGGCATATTGATTTTGGTGAAGATCGGTTAAGGGGAAGGGGTAGTTTACCTGCAACGTTTTATGTTTTAACAAGAGTAAAGGATTTAATTTTGATAAATAAATTATCCTGGAAAGGAGGTCATAATAATCCACTGTAGAAAGGTAGATGAAATATGTATAAATAAAAAGGGTAGTTGAATGGGGACGGCGTAATTTTCTATAAATGAAAATGATAGTTGAAGGGGAAGGGGATAATGTTTTACATGTGTACTACGTTATCGGCAACAAAGAAGTAGTTTGTTGTTAAAATTCCTTCCCGTGCTGTTTGGCCGTGGTCCAATGTTTTCTGAAAAACCAGACGTTTCGACAGTGCCAGAGACTGTCATCGTCAATGAAAATTGAGCGCGCTAACGTGATGTGGTGTAAGTGACGTCAGTGACCTCAGTACTGTGGTTAAGGCTGAAGAAAGAAGTAATTTCTATGGAAATATTTCATTTCGAAAATGATTGAAAACATGAATCTTAGAACATGGAAGTCATGTATGGTTCTCCATACCGATATTTTATATCCATATATCTTACTACGTTATCGGCAACAAAGAAGTAGTTTCTATGGAAATATTTTATTTAAATTGTCAGACATAAAACTCGATTTACAAGGAACACACCTAACTTGTGTTGCTGGAAACCTGAGTTATTCTATATATAACATTATATTAAACGACTACCACATAATAACATAAATACTGAAAATAGTTTGAGGGTGGGGGATACTTGTTTAGAAATAATCAAACCGAATTCAAGTAAATGATTTTATATATAAATCTTAGAACATGGAAGTCATGTATGGTTCTCCATACCGATTTTTTAAGTCCCATTCAGTACGTAATTGTTGAACTATACGTAGCATAGTATACATTCCTTGTATTACTGACATGATTAAAGGTATGATTATAATAAAAATAATGATAAAAGCAGTGAACTGTTAAAAATGTGTAAGACTCTTAAGTGATAATATCGCCCAATAAAGAAATTCTCCCTGCTTTTGTTTTTTGTGTGCGTTGTAAAGCTGGAGTGAATTCCACTGCTGAATGACGTTTTAATTTCTTAAATGAATTTAACTTCCCTAAGGGTAGGGTGCTGATATTTTCAGGACGTCAGCGTTACACGTAGGATAGCGTGCAAACAACATTATCCATTGTTTCCACGTCATAAAATTTTAACAGTGATGTCTGACACGATTAGTTGAAAGAAACTGGAACGGTCCGTGTCTGGAATGCCCCTGTGGCGCGTCATTGATTCTGTCCAGCCGAGTAGAAGTAAGGGTATCAAATTGGGCGTGAGCGAGTAGTTAATCGCTCCACTCCTCTCTGGATCTCTTACAGTCGGCATTAGTTTTAATTTATTAGCTCGGTCTCATGCCTTACTAACCGCTGCGCGGGACAGAGATACACGACTTTTTTATCCCGCTTTGATTTCTCTTTTCCCGTTCCAGTGATTGGATACCTGTGGTCTGCCATAACTCAAAGGCATGGCCGTGTTTTACCGAACAGTTCCAACTAAGTAACGAGATAATTTACATCGGAATCTAACGTGTCCGTTACACAACCGGTATACGGTATGTACAGTGATACATTATGTTGTATTAAATGACCGCTTCAGCATGGGAGCTGTTAAGGTTTAACTTTCGTTTTAACCGCCTTATTCGATATTGTCGTATTTTGTCAATAAACATTGATTACACAACATATTTGTATCGTTATCATTCAGACGTTGGATTTATTTCGCCTAAATGTTAATCAACTCGTTGAGTTCGTTATTATACTATAATGTGTGTATAACATCCTATAAAGCTCTTGAAAGTTACTATCGTCGGATTGTCGTAGAGAAAAGCTAAAACATTAAACGTTCTTCCTCGTGAATGATTGTGAAGCAGCCTACAACCAGTCGATAGGGCGAAATAAGAGAGCTACATTGTATTTTGTTTCCATCATCATCATCATCATCATTGGTTCAACAGCCCTTTGTAGCCCCTGGCCTTCTTCAGAAAATTTCGTCATTCTTCTCTGTTCATAGCCATATTCTTCCAGTTTCTAATTCCAAGAGTGCTGATATCCTGACTCACCCCGTCCTTCCATCTCAGTTTTTGCATTTCAACTTTCCTCTTACCTTCTGGCTTTGCATAAAATATCTTCTTAATAACTCTGCTTCACAAGCACGTATAATGTGTGCAGCCCATTCTAATCTTTTTAATTGAATAAATGTGACCACATCAGGTTCATCGTACAAATTATAGAGCTCTAAATTAACATATCTTTTCCTTCAGGCTTCCCCCCCCCTCTTCCACTAGACCAAAAATTTTTCTGAGGATCCTCCTTTCAAATATTAGTTGCCTTTTATCTGTGATGTAGGTAGCGACCGCGTCTCTGATGCATAAGTCAGTAGGCGCACTAGCACCTTATACATCAGTAGCTTGGTCTTCCTTTGAATATTTTGTTTCCATAACTTCCAAATAAACGTTAGCGTTGTACGTATGCTTATTTATGAAACTCGTAAATAAGTTACTTGTCTGAGCGTTAGTGGTCTAACTTCAAATTGCAATTACCCCGTAGAAGACACGTTCGCACGTGTATGTCGTACATAGTACTATATTTCTTCAAAAAATTAGAATTTTAAATAAGAAAGACGTTCTTTAAAAAATTCTAAAGAAAGTATCGAGATTTCTAAAATGAAAGCCTTTAATGAAAAATGTTAGTACCTTCTTCGAAGAAAGAAAAAGGATATAGTTAAGAATTTAAGCACTGTATACTACAAGGCAAACATTTTCGGATAAAGTAAAATACACTTCGTACTTCCTCTTCCTCTTTGTCGCCTTCTTCCATTTATTTGATTATTCCTACAAAGTTGTGTTACTAAATAACTTATACAACTAAGAAAATAGCAAGAAACTTTTTTAATATATCCCATAATGTATTGCTTGTGATACAACATCCCTTGAACATCGAATTAAACAACAAATGAAAAATACTAGTATGCTCCCTAAGGTGTACAACTCGCTCACTATTTTAAAGGAAGCAGATAAATTATATCATTACTAATATAAGACTTTATTAGTGGACTATTTATATTATTTGATTAATTTCGATATTAGAATTTCAATTATTACAAAATTTACCCTTTGCCTAACGCTACGGACGGTCTTTTAAAACATTTTCATTTTGGACCACTCACTTCACTAATGCGGATACTGTAACTGTGGTTAGTTACAAGCATGAGTCGAAGTAATTGTATAGGTACGCTTACGTATTTTACAGCATTGTCAGTACTCGGTAACGACTCGCTCGTAGAAATTAAGTTCATTGAGTCAGTTTAGATCTGGATGAAATCGGAAATCCTGATTTTCGAGAGAGGCTGAGACATTAACTGATTTGAGAAGTGTTAAATATGGGAGTAAATAACATGTAGTTTATTTAGGTTAGGTTTAGGTTGTGCACACACACTGGATGTCGTAATATGGGAAGACATGCTGTTTCTGTGGGAAGACAAGCACAGTGAACGACAATTGTTGTTAGTCTGTTATCACGACGGCGCATAAAGTGAAACACGCCGTAGAACGGAGGGAAGAGAAAAGAGCTGCTTCTGACCAACTGTATAGTAGCCTTTTCTTGTTTACAGTGATACACCTCACTGAGCTGTCCAACTTATATAAATGGCATAATACAGATTTTGAAGAGAGTGCGCACGGTTGTCTGAAGATGATCGGCCGATGGGAAGAGAGAGTATTATACATTCCTGTTCAGCGCTTTATCGTTTAGAGACAGTTTTGTTCAGCCCATTCCCCGCTGCAACAACTTCTGTTAGTTGTTTTCTGCATATTAATTTTCATCATCAAGCAAACAAGTTAGCGAGAGAGTTTAATTCCGCCAGTGAGCAAAGAACCAAACGATTGGCAGGCACGTAGGAGATCAGTAGGTATACGTACAGCTCCCGCCTTTAGCCTGTGCGCGCGGAGCTTAGGCGCCTGTAACGGACGGGGGGTGGAGAGGGGCGCCTTTTCTACAAACATCGGATGACTCATGCGGCATCGCGAGTGAGAAATGGTCGCGAACGCTGGAGTGACTCGCCACGATTTATGTTTTCAGAGTGAGTAGTACGATTGTGGCCGCGCGCACAGGCTAGTGGCGGCAGCTGTATGTCCAGTTGATGAGTCGAGCACGGTAGACTGTGTGGGCATAACAAACGACTAACCGCCTCTTCGCACGCCAACTCCTTTGTCTCGTTACCTGTCGCTCTCCAGCTGTATGCGTTTTGTAATGAAAACAATTTGTTATGCTGCTTCGTATGACGCATACGAAAGTTCAATAGAGTTATACGTTACGAAGTGTTTCAATGCGTCATTGTTGAAGCTACATAACTTCAACTACATGTATCGGACCTTCAAGGTAACTCGAAAATCAACGAGTAAAGAGACACGTCTGAAGTTCTACAAGGTGATGGCCGTCCCCGCACTTCTTTGTAGGTCTGATGGTAGGACTTGAACGAAATCCCACGCCAGTCCTATTCAAAATCGAAATGGGATTTCTCAGGCACGTGGCAAGATATACTCGTCAAGATCGGAAAAGAAATGTCGATGTACGGGAGGAAAATAATATTACGAGTATACCCAGATAGGATTGTCCAATATCGGCAAAAATGGTTGGAACATCTTAACCGAATGGACGACTGCCGCATCCGCAAACAACTATTGAATTGTATTGAAGAAAGTTGTGTTAGTGGTTATAATCACAAACAGAATTATCACTGTTGCACACCACTATAGAAACATTATTCCGATTAGCGCTTTCAGGCTTCTCAGCTCATTGTCAGATCGGATTCCACGCCGATCTGACGATGAGCTGAGAAGCTTGAAAGCGCTAATCGGAATAATTTTTCTATAGTGGTGTGCAACAGTGATAATTCTGTTTGTTGAACTTTAACTAACTGAATTTTAAGCCGAAAGGACGGAGAGGTGTGGGGCGTTGGCATAACCAGTTTATAGTCTGTCTGCTTGCGACCGGAACACGCCTTCTTTGGTTTAATCGTTGCCGAAGATGTTAATGATGATGATGTTTTAACACGTAGTATGTCTACGTAGGGAGGTGAGAAGAGATATCATTCCTATGGAATCAGAAGAAATGAAACAGAAATAACGTGATTCACGGATATGCGACATATTCATTGTAACATGAAGCTGACGACTTTCTTCCTGTCGAGAACTTTAAAATGTTTTGTTTGGCCACCGTTGCTGTGTTCTAACGAAACGAACAAATTAAAAAAAAAAAGATGTGTTTTACGTCTTTGAATATGGGCATACAGAAGAACGTTTTGAATTAAGTAGACGAGCAGAATAACAAACGTTACAGTAGGAAAAAGAATAAACACGCAGGCACAGCTTCTTCAAGCCTTACCCCTGCGGCTTGTTGCGTCCCCTGGCCGTGGTAAAGCTCACAGAAGAAATCAGCCATCTGTAGCCTGTTGCAGGTTGAGGCAGTTACCTAGGCCGGCGCCGGCTGGCCGACTAATCCCCATTAGTCACGCCTTGTTGACTGCCCCGCTTAAACAAGAAATAAATTTCCTCAATCTGTGATGTAAATTAAATAATCAACACTATTATCATCATCATCACCACTAGACAAAGAAATCAATGTTTGTCTCACGTCAGTCTACTTTTAGCCCTAGAACGAATTGTGTTTGATTTCAAACTCTCTCAGGCAATTTTAATACTATTTATATGAGACATGTAACTTTTAGCAATAAATCTTTGATAATAACAGAAGTACACAATTGTATGAAAGTCGTTAGTTAATAGACGTTTCCTTATGACGAGACAAACGAGACCAGTGCGTTCACTTGGACCGAAAGCTGTGGATTACCTAAAGAATATAAACGTCAGGTTTCGCCGTGAATTCTACATAGCGATTCATTCAGTACTCTGTGCCGTCTTTCTTCCTGAGTCGAGACAGAGATGAACATTGACTAATGTGTCTAATGCCAGTATATAATAGCTGTAATTGCTTTATCAATTTTATTTGAAAAATGAATATCAGTATAAACTATTTAAAATGGTTCCAAAACGCAGAGAGAAAGTTATTAAAACCGTCATATAATAATCGAAACACCATTTCAAAATTTGATTTATTAATATATTTTTAACTTAATTTTTATGCTAATTAATTAACTTTGTAAATTACAACTCCGCGATTGCATACTATAAATTCATTATGGTCATATAAAAATTAACCATAACTTCGCGTAAAAACTGCCAAGTTAATAGCAAGGCTTTAAGTTATTTCAACTTTTTTATAACTTTTTGTTTTTTAGAAAACTTCGAATATTATCTCAGATCTGCTGATAAAAACTTTACCATTAAGATTGACCGAGAGAGTTTGAAATCAAAACCGCATTTAGTTTTAGGGCTAAAAGTAGGTCGATTGGCATGAGACAGACGCTGCTGATTTCTTTGTCTAATGAAGGTAATGACAATAGCGTTGATTATTTTAATCTACATCACAGATCGAGAAAGTTTTTTTAAGTGGGGCAGTCGAGGAGGCGTGACTAATGGGGATTAGTCGGCTGGTCGCCGCACAGCTACTCTTACGGTGAGGAGGGAGCTGTGTGTTCGCGCGCGCGCGTGTGTTTGTGCTGATAACGTGTCTATATTCTTATCTAGCCTATGCATTCCAGTCAAGGCCGCTGTGTTATACCAGCGATAGGGGTAGGCAGACAGACCGAGCGCGCGATCGCAGTATAGCCGTTGAGATTGTGAGTCTCGAACTTTACCGCCGAACTGTTTTTTGAATTAAATGGACAGACAGAGTAACAAACGATACAGCAATGAAAGGAACAGACACGCAGCCACCACGTATTAACACAATAAAACAGCGGTCGGAAACTTTTTTTTTAACCCGAGGGCTACATTATTTTCTTGCAAAACTTTTCACCCCCGGATCGTTCGTGTTAAAAATTATAAGGAGGAGTTACAAATTAAATAAGTGAAATATAATTTATATCTCTGCACAGTTAGTATACGTTTTTTTAATCAACTCATTATCAGTGAATGCTTTGCTTGCTTTGAGAATTTCATACGATAGTCTGTAACTCATGAACTTAAAAATACTCTGTGGTTATGCAAGTTAAGATTTAATTGATTAAATTTATCCTCGCGTACTTCCCTAGTTAATTCGTCAAATTCTCTCGCATGTTTTCGTTTTGTAATAATGAGATATATTGTATTCTTTTACTTTCATTTACAAGTTGATTGCAGATAACACAATTGCGTTACCATTGTTTCCAATTTCAAAAAGAAACTTTTCAAATTCCACTTTTCGTTGAAAGTACGACACTCGCTGTTGTCCACTTTCTTTTCTATTTAACAACAGTGTATTCACTCGCAAACGTGCTCGTAAATTTGCCCCAACGTAAACATGACCTGTGAAATGCTGTGCTGTAGATAATGTTACAATATAAGATTGGTGAACCGAGAGGAACTGGCGGGAAGAAAGGATCTGAACGTGGAACGTAAAGAATACGCCAAACTCATAGACGGCAGAAACTCAGCTCACAGAGAATTAGGTACCCAAGCACCAGTCTCCAAGGAAGAAAGTCGACAGCTTCATGTCGCATATTCGTGAATCCCGTTATTTCTGTTTCAGTTCGTATTCTGATTTCCTCGGAACGGTATAAATCGCTATCACTTTCTTACGTACGTGTTAAAACGTTTCACAACGTATCGATCTATTAAACCTCCCTACCTCCCTGTCTGGTATACGAAGCATGATAGATAACAAACTGTTACGTTTCACGACAAATCATGTGCAGTAATTCATAAACTTGGAGAGCGGCGATGACAGATAACGTGATGAATGCCGTCTTGGCAGACAAAGGCTGTCTACGGAGTTGACGTGCGAAGAGGCGGTTAGGCGTACTGCTCCGCAACGAAAATATCGCTGACGTGCCTTTTAAAATCGCTAACGTAATATTGTGGGAACTGTTTGTTTATATATTGTCTGTTCAAACTGATGACTAATGTTTCAGTGCGTCCTGTTCGTTTCATTGTTACGTGAAAACGTAATGAGGGCGTAAATTTTTTCAACAGACTGTAATGTTGCGTGGAAGTATTATTATTTTGTGAAGGTTCTGCGACTTGTAAGAGAAAAGATACTTGTGAAACAAAAATTACAAACAAGTTGAAGAGGTCGTGTAAAAATAAATTTATATCGTAATTAAATTCTCGGCGTTGAGAAAAAGTTCTTTTATACGGTAATGGCTGACATTCAACTAAAATACTTTTAGCTTCTCTAAGTCGGGTCGTCCAATCTGTAGAGTGTCATTCCATATAAAAGTGATTATTAAAGAACGTGATTTGTTGTCGACTTGCGCGCGCGTCTGTATGTGTTTGTGGAATTATATTTAATCTTGTCGCTGAAAGGCGTACGTTACAGAAATTAGTTTAGACGTGTCTGAGGGGAAACGAGCCCGCGGTAATCGTATCGTGCGAAACTGTTGCGGTAAAACTAATACGTTTACGTCAGTTGGCACACATGGTGTGGACGTAATGAGACGTTCTCCTCATCACGCCTCCAGCGTATGTCCATTAGCACTTCGTTCCGCAGACTAGATTCAATCACGAGACTGTCGCACACGTTTTATAGCTTTCCACTCACGCGTGTCTTTGTTAAAGTGTCGTTTCAACGTCTCACTGTGCATTTATAGTTCTACGCGTCCGAGACCGCTCTTCACGGTACGCTGCACGCAGTCTAAGCAATCATAACTTCCGGTAACCCTCATTAGGTATGCTTATTACGTCACAGTTTACTCTTGAGTTTGACAAAATACTCTACTTTTAACATACCCTTTCAAAAGTTAGTATTAGTTCTTCAACATTTTCTTTCTGCTGCCTCTAGCATTATCTAATATGTGATTTAAGCAGTGGCGGCTGGTGTTATAGTTGCAGCGTTGCACAACCACCAATACAGAATGATTAAACTATAAAATAATATACGAAAACATTAAGCAGCTAAAAGTGACGTAAACAGCGGAGAGTGTATCAGATTCTACGCGACAACGTTCGCGTACAATTCAAATGTGGCGCGCAGGCTGGTGGTTGTAGGCCGCTTGCAACTTCAACAGTAAATGGCAGAGCTTGCTACACAAACATATGGGAAGACGTGCTCTACTCTTCGCAATTGTCCTATGTTCCCAGTGTTAGCTTGGTGGTTTGGTGGTTGCAAATTTTCTGCAACCCTCCACTAGTAGCGCTGTAGCGCAACTTTGTGTCACGAAATCAGCACAGCCTTCTTGATTTATACGTTATGTCAGGTTTAGTGTTTTACGTTGGTTCAAGGTAAACGTTATCCGTTCTTTGAGGTTATAAAGTTATAGTAATATCTGATGATAATAGTTGGATTACTATCGAAACATTTGTAATGTACAAAATAAAAAATATATTCTTGTTAAGTTTTTTTATTATTAATAATAATATAAAATAACAAGAAAATTTTGAGCGTATATGAATAGAAGTAATAATTTTGTATAACTGTGATTATGATAGAGTCTTTTAATAACCCCTCTCCCATCGACTCAACCAACTACTCCAACCACCAAAATATGGAACAACCAGCCGTCACTGGATTTAAGCGATATTAACACTGCACCGAGTACTTTTACATACAGTTATCGAAATTGGCGTGATTTTAAATTGTGTCTACGTTGCGAAGATAAGTCGGAAATCGCTGATCTAGTTTGGCAATTAAGGTGTGCAAAATCCAAATCTATTTTGCTGATGCTGTCTTGTCTTGTCATCTCCTCCGTTTTGACCAATTTACTGTAAACTACTTCCCTTCCTGTAATTTTTCCTACAGAAGTATTAGCCTACTCATTATCAATCCTCTTTTTTGCTCCGTAGTATGAGGACAACAATTATTTGTGTAATCTGGGAATTGCGTTGACGTAAAAAGCGTGTAGGTAAGCCATAAAACATTCTCTGTGAACTAATCTTCTTTCCTTAAAGAACAGCGACGGAATGATTGCTGTGCTCGGCCCACAGTGAAATATTCACTAACTCTGTACCTGACAAACGACCGTCCACACAAATAATTCATCGCTTTCAAAGCCGATTGATGTGATTTAACTCGTATGGACTGGAATGGGTACCATACAGTTCTACAGCGGACTTGATTAGTTCACTTACAATTAGATTTCGTAAAACTTTACGTAATAATTTGCGATTTTCTATTGTAGCGTATTTATTGTTCATAGCCTAAAGGTACCTTACATATGATTTGCAATAAAGTTTTAATTACTTACATTCTTAAACACGATCGATTTTGGTCATAGACCATCGTCATATACAGTCCACTCGCTGTCACAATATCGTAAAACAGCCACTATTTACAAAAACGAATTCGTAGACATTGATTAATGAACGTGATACGTACCTCGGTGTCCAAAGTTGCTCGAGAACTGATTTTGTTACAGAGTGTTTATGTTTACATTCCGTTCTATATATTATATCAGCTGATTACTGTATGTTGATTTTCATTTTGCCGCAATATTTCAAATGTGATACGATTTTTGAAGTCCGCCATGATGTTCAATAGATTTTCGTACTCCTCTTCTTTTACATGTTTGTATATTCGGTATTGTTCATATATATTAGATCTTATTTCATCACTGCATGTTTTCAATACGGTTAAATGTTGCTCTATTGGACTATATTCACAAGACTGTTGTTTTATGTGTTTGGCTACTGTTGAGTTCGGATTTGAATGTTGAGAATGTTTGGTATGTGTTAAAAAATCTTGAAGTGAATCCTATGTATTTTTTGTTTCACCACACATTATATTCTGTCGAGTTAGCAGGCTGACATTGATATCGGTAAACTCCAGCTTTTTCATAAATGCTTTTCTTTTTTGTATTGCTTATTTTCATATTGTTGTAGATTTCATTGTTCTGAACGCTAATTGATAGTCGTATTTTGCAAATGTTCTAGCTAATTTTTGAGAGTTGTCGTCAGTGTAATGTGCCTATATAGGTTTTCTTCCTCTAGATTGATATGTTGTTTGTTTTTGATTTATTTCATTTTTGTTTTTCAATGATTTTATCGATCATTCGAGGCTGATAACCATTGCTTTGAGCTATTTACTTTATAATGTGTATCTTATTTTCATACTGTTTCTTCCATAGAGGATATGTGAGGGCTCGATATACCATGCTGTTGTATGCAGACATTTGTATGATTAGGGATGGTTGCTCTCTGCGTGAATGGTAATATGTGTTTGAGTATCTTTTCTGTATATAGAGAAATTATGTTTGCTTCCATGGGGTTTTGTGGTAAGGTCTAGGTACCATAAGATTAAGATTTTAGGTTTTAAAATTATATGCACCATTAGTAAACATTATAAATAATGTATATTATAAATACATCACATTATCATTAGTAATAATTTCGGTTTTATGTATTTTCTGTAACAATATTGTGTTTTCGTTACACGAAATAAGACTGAAATATATAGGAATTTTTTGGGGCGAAAATGATATTTGGGTGGGGGGGGGTATAAACCTTTGGGCTGTGCCCTTACACACGTATTTTCAAATAATAAGCCAAGTTTGGCTCGTAATGCGCCAAATAATCATTTTCCTATCAAAACGTAAGTGTATATACTAGACTGTAAATCGAGATTTGTTACGACTCAGTAATATATTTTGAATAGAAAATAGATTGTCTGGCATTGCTAAATTTGTTTATGCTAAACTGCGTTTCATTTTTCCTATGAAGCGGAGCGTATCGTAACGTTTGTATTGTACGGCGTCGTCTGATTGACAGAATATCAGATAAACACCAATCGTTACACACATCTATCGCATGGTTTCGTGATGTGACATTTGCAGAGCGGGCGTATTTCTCCGCCTTGGGAACACAGCCGTTTCGTTTATTATTCAACTTAGACCTATATAAAGCAAATGTCACATTCAACGGTAGATCTGATCCTTACCGTATCGTAAACATTTTTTTGTGAAGAAAATAATTTGTTCAACACGCTCGCACTTGCATTCAGTGCGGGCGGGCGTGGATTTGGCAAGATCGTAATATTTCTTAAACGATGTAGGTTTACGCTTTCTGCGAAATTGTGTTGTTAGAAAAGTAAAGCTTTTCACTACAGAAATTGTTGATTTAAACGATGCAAAATATTTTTTTGAAATGTTTTAGAATTTCTAAATTTCTGTGAAAATTTTTGTTGAGTCTGCTGTATCTATAGTATCTATAACGGCTATTTACTTAATAAAGAAAGCCGTATCCAATGTCCATCGCATATAGGCTATATACGTGACTTGTCTCCACAAATTCTCCAGTAGTATTTGAAGCTAAACGACTGTGGTATTAGGCCTACCAGTAAAATGTACAGCCCTTGACACAGAAAGTCGGTTCGTCAAGTTTGTGCTCACAGAGAACTACAACTTGGCAAACGAAAACAGAAAGGATTCGTAGCCTATAGGACCCAAGTTGGAGAGGCGACTCGCGTGGATATTCGGGATAGGGGTTACAGTGTTATTGAAGCGGACTGGACGCATGTAGCGAAATATATTGCAATGAAACAAATTGAGGATTCATAGACGGTATTAGAACTAATAATATATAACAGAGTCTTATCTGGAGATAGGAATTTACTAAACTAAAACAAATTTAAATCTTGTTTGAAAATTCTTTACACAAGTTATTTGTTGATTATATATTGTCTTTAGATTCTAATGAATGTTTATTTGAACAATTTGAATTACTTGATTCAATTACTTGATTTGAGTTACTTGATTGAAGAATTCCTTCTTGTAGTTCGGTTAAAAGCTGCTGCGTTAACGTTGACCTCTGGTCTCCTGCCGCTGTCACATGCGATTCACTCATGCATGCCGTGTATCTGCCCGATATGGTTTTTGTTTACAAATCTCAGTTTCGATAAGTGGGTTAGTTAGTTATTATTTAAATGCGGTGTGTTCAGCATTCACCTTCCGGCAATCTAGATCTGTCCACGCGTTCATACAACGCGTACTCCGATGAATACAACTGTCCCTAATTGGAAAATCTTGACTAACGCGAGTTATCACTATAAGATCTTCACATAACTTTGTTCTACGCTCTAATAACCCTTTGATTTAGCTTACGGGTATCTCGTAGCTACAATCTAGGACTGTCGTCACCCTTATAGAGAACGTGTACTGTCGCGAAAAACTCGCACAGAGTGTACGTCTTATTAGGACGAGTTGCACAGGAGGACTATCCGAAATTTCCTCTACCAGAGCACATCGCAAATGAAAATTGGAACTCCTGATTGGTTGAAATCTAGAACACGTGATAGATTTCTACCTTGGTAGCTAGAAATCGTGTAAGACTATGCCAGAGTCTGCAAAATCTTGTATAGATTTTATCTAAACGTTTTATGACTTTTCTGCAGATAAGGCTTCCGTAGAAAAATGAATTCACCTAAAAAATACATAGTAAAATTATATTGAGTTTATGACATATGAAAAATGTAGCTCTTTTTATGACGCATACGCTGTCCACGTTTCATTCCGATACGTTAATTATTATAGGAGTTATTCAGGAAAATACGAAGAACACGCGCACGCGCGCACAAAACTTGCACTTGACATGACAGAGAATAGGTTTATGGGCATTTTGACATATAACACATAATTACTCATCTCTTATTTCAAAACTTACAGCTACTATACAAAAATTTGAACAAAATCAGTTTAAAACATGTCTATAACATCATAAAGTGTGTAATAGCGTCTAGTCATTTCTAAAATGACTTTTACTGCAATAGTTTTATTGCAATACACACATTTAGCCTAAGAATATAGCCTGAAAATTACAGGTTAAATCGAACCGTATAGTGAATAAAGTAATAATAATATAAGGTAAGTAATATAAGCTACTCGAGGTGTAGTGTGTGAGAATATATTACTTACCATGCTTTGCGCACAATACATCTTGCGAAATATCGTTTGTCCTCCGCCAGATCACTTAATTAGTTTGAACAAATCGTCTTTTATCGAATTTTTGTGTTCGGACTTTCTCTTCAGGTTTGCTAAAACCACTTGAGAAACATCAAAGTTACAAAACCGTCTTTCGCGATTCGAAGTATAAACGTCTGTCGGACCGCGGGCGTCAACCGTTGGTGTACGGTTTTGCGTGCCTCTGATCTTCGGTCGCATTTTACTTAAGATTTCCAATAAAACTGTTATTTATGTGAGACAGCCATTGTTGTTAGATTGAAGTACTAATTCGAGTACCACAGATGTACTCAAAACATCTTGCCGAAAAGTCCCGTCGCTACTGTAGCTGGTGAGGAGATCGAGGTTCAAGCCGTCTTAAAGCTAACAGCACCAGAAGTGATTCCTCCAATCGGTTTGTGTATGCAGGTAGAATGCTCCTTTCAACATCTAAGTCCAACTGGTTTGAGGATCACTGCAAGTGAGCCACTCAGCAATTTTGTGGTTGGTTTGATGATATCGGTTACCTCGAACCGATGGCGACGCGGGCCGAGTAAGTCGTGACAGCTCCTGGTCCGTTCGAGGGCCAGGTCGTGCACCACTGCTGCTTCCAGCGTGACTCCAGTGACCGCTTCGCGGTGCTCGGTGTATACTCAAGGGAGTGCGCCTCTTGAAAGAAGGATAGGTACACTCGACAGGAGACACCCAGTCACGAATCACAAACAACTACAACCTCCGTTCACGGCAGATTTATAATACTATGGCTGTAATTGTTTTTACACGTCTTGCTTCTGGTTCTTTCAGGAGAAGGACTGTGGGTATGTGGGGGCAGTTTTCACTGTGTGGGAGGATATGGGGAAGGGAATCCTCCCCGATCGGTTCACATAGGTATCGTAGAAAGACTTTGCATCGAACAAAGGGCCACGCCCTTACACTCGGACAGTTCCAAAGCCCCAAGACTAAGTTCTGACCGTGAAAGCTGAAACTATGAGAACAATTTTTTTTCTGTAACAAGATACGGTCGACTCACATGGCGGGGCGCAAGGACAGTACAAGTACGTGGTAACAAGGTGCGATTATAAAAAGCGATCTGCCATGTGTAAACACAAATTCGTCGTATGTTGTTCCAAATACGTAATACTTCTACGGCTCTGCAGTTAGGTATGTTGTCAGACGTTATGGTGAAACGGAGGCTTTTGTGTATTTTAAAAAGATTATATCAGCAGGAGAACGCCGGCGGCGCTAAGACACTGTTGTCACAGGCATTGTACACAACAGACAGCGATATCACCGTTGTATTGTACACACGGACACGCCCGCTTGTATACACAACAAACATTTCACGAGTTTAGTATATTAAACTTTCTTATTGATTTAATAATACTGTAGCCTATGTACATTTCGTCGTGTCGGCAGCGTTACATCGCGATAGCGACTACAGACGGTCTACGTAAAATAACTACATCATAATAGTGTAATACCGTTGTAACACATAGATATCTCGACTTTTTGCAACCGATTATATACAAATATAAATAATAATTTAACTTGGAACACAACACTTCCCGTGTGTCTGTGTGAATACATACGTATGTTTAGATTTACTGTAATTTCGTAATAAGTAAATTCTTACACAAGTCTAATGTGCTACTATGACATCGTAATAATACAGTGTACAGTGGCGTATCGAGAATTTGGCCTATGGGGGGGTCCGGGGTCGGGTCGGTTTCATACAAAATAAGTCAAGTCTAATCAATATTATAATAAAAACAGATTAAAGACTAATCTTTAAAGCAGCTGAAATCAGTCCCATTAAAGGAAACTGTAATAACACGCATATAACGGTAGTAAACATAAAATACGCATTATTGAAATATTGTTTTTCAAGATAGGCCTACTTACTGACTAAACTGGTCTTCTGTATTTTATATTCAAACATATAATGCTGGATAATGAACATGTTTCTATATTTAAAAAAGAATTGCACATATATTACCGTACACAGTTGAAAAATCAGAAAATAGCATTAAAATTCAGAAAAATTAAGAGATTAAGAAAATTCGTCAATTTTTTCGACCCTGTGGGAGGGGGCCCGGTCCCGTTCGCCCCCCCCCCCCGTTAATACGCCCCTGACAGTGCACAGCATATTTTATGATAACAGTGTTACAGCCTGATCTTGTACAACCTAGTAGTGGTTGGCTGTAGATAGCGTAAAACAGGAGTGTACTAAGGTTTTTGTGAATTGCGCGCGTGCCTAGGCTCGTATTGTTAAATAGTCCGCATATCACCTTCTTATGGCGCATAAGAAGGATCTTGATCCGCTCCACAATCCGTTGCCATCGGATTCTACCCGTGAATTCTAGTTTTTCATATTGTTCCTTAAGTTCTTACTCGTTATCCTCTTATAAAATATGACAGTTACCTAGTCAGGATATGGATTGTTCTGTCCCCTTTCTCGTTTCTTAGGAATTTCATTAGTTTTAACCGTCATCGATGATATTGTTATTTGATGAGATAGGAAACAATGTGACGCACTGCACCCATCATGTGAGCAGCAGGATTACGCAATGCTCTCGCAGGTTTTTGATTGTTCGAGATGGGCTTTCCAGTCGTTGGTCGTATATTCTACCTGCATCCAGATCAATCTTATCACGTAATTCTGCCTCGACCAAAAGGACGGCAGTCGGAAACCTTTCGATCTAATAATGCGTTCTTAAAAACGCGGCAGTTCCCGAAACTGTCTCTGTGTGCCAATAAGATTGCACCGTTATTAAGACGAGATTACCGTTTTGAGTCCACGTTGCCGCTGCGTTGCCACAGTTACAGCTTGGCAACTCTTTCTGAAGCCCTGGCTGGCAGCGCTAGCTCCGCGTCTGTGGGGAGGGAGTAACCCTACTTTGGAGTGAGAGAGAAGGCAATACGAAAGCGCTGTTGCCAAGTCAACAGTGAGTTACAGATGTGCCAGTTACAGCCACAATGCTCGCCTTACGGACCTTTACCGTGGGACGACTTGGAATGGAATGAACATATTGTAGTATCTGACAGCACTGCACACGAAACGAGCTCCTACTGGCTCGCGCGGCAACAAATAGAGTGGCTCGAGTAACGTGTGGACTGGAAGGGCGAAGGGAGGCTCTTCAGCTTCGAATTTCGTCCGGGGACTCGGATGAAGTTGCTAGACTGTAGTGTCCGCCAACCGCAATCTATCACCTTCAACGGAGCCTACACGTTGTGTCGTCGTTATTCTGCTGTCAGTTTAGCCTTTGTTTAATGATGTGCAGAAACATGTCTACACTGACGCGAGGTAAACGATTTCTTAATAGTAACGCTTCATAATTATATTTTCTAAGATCCTGACGATGAACGTTGAAACCATGAAATAACAAGATGGGAAAAGTGAGATAAATTTTTGTTTGATGATATTGTGCACACTGCTAAGCAATATAAAAATAATTAGTTACTTTCGCGACGTTTAAAATTTTTGCGTGTGAAGCACGATTCACCACAACATGCCAGTCAGTAAATAAGGTAAACATTTTTGAGCCTCTATGTGATAAAATTAGGAATCGCAAAGTCCTAAACATGTCATTGTAAAACGACTGGACTTTAGGTCTTTCTGACCGCATCGCCTGGGATGTTGAACGCTCGTTTGGCGTAGTGTTCGGCACATTGTACAACTTGGGAGTACACTTTTTGACTAAGAGGGAATGACTTTAAATACAGTCATGGCCCCCACATTCGATTGCGGGCCCTGCAACCAGGATCAGGCTCGCCCCCCCCCTTCGTGTATTCGGATGGTATGCTGTATTTCAAAAATTAATTTTTTTTATTGTATTTTAATACTACACAAATTTTATTTAAACTGGTCATTTATGGAAAGAATAATTAAGGCTACCATTTCAATCTAAAAACCAAACTTTATTGACAAAATAATAAGATTAACATTATGGGAAAGATAGGAGCTAAGCAATTAAAATTAACAGTTAAAACTAAAACATTACTAAGATAGGAGCCACTGATAGTTGAAATACTTTATTTCAATATAACTTTCCTAGCTTTCTTTTCACTAAATTCAGTTATAACATCTGAGAAGTCGACAGTTTTGGCTAACTCATTTTCAATTGCCAAAATTGCGAGATGGTTCAATCGGGTTTGTCCAGTTGTGCTTCTTTGCCAAGTTTTTAAAGAATTTGACAATCTACTGAAAGACCTCTCAGCCGTTGATACTGTCACTGGAATAATACAAAAAAGTTTAATAGCTGTACAAAAGTTCAAGAAAATGGGCTGGAGGTTTTTTTCATTTATAGAGTTCAAAAGCTTTAACGGGTCCTTTTCCGAGTGGAACACTGTTACAAAAACATTCTTCATATGAAGAGTTTCTTCAAAGAGAGCTTCTGAGTCAGCAAAGTCTGAAGGGTAATATGCGACCAGATTGGCAGATTTAAGCTTCAGCTCCTCCTTGTCTAGATCCATGAATGCTAAAACTGGAGCAAAAGTTCACAAATTTCTTTACAGCTAGCAAATCTGGTTTTCAAATCAGCCATTATAAAATCCAAAACAGGGAAGACAACTGACGATTTGAAATCCTGTGAAGCTTGTTGCTGAAGTTGCTCTGGCGTGCTTTCTGGAACACTGGATTTTCTTTTGAGAGGGAATTCACATTCAGGTATAATACCAACTGCTTCGGCGACGTGTTTTGCTTCGTTGAGGATGGTTTCCCATGAATCCCTTAGAGCCTGCAATTCAGACAACAAGTCTTTAATAAGTTGAGTTTCAGTGTTTAAGGAAATTCCTTTCCTTTGTATGATCTCATTTCTTTGATCAATGGAGGCTAAGATCTTGTGCCAAAACGATGATGTCAAGAGGCCTTTAAAAGACCCAAAGTACCTCTTCAACGCCAAAGCAATGTTTCTAGCTGCTGGTGTCAATGCAGGCAAATCATTTTCTTCCAGAAGCAGGTCCAAAACCCTGAGAATCGAAGGATAATGTTTGACGATCGGTCGTACAGCTTGAATTCTTTCACTCCAACGAGTCTCGGAAAGGCTTTGCAAAGACAAAGGAACGTGTTGCTTCAATAATTCCCAACGGCCAGGGCTACTGGAGAACAAAGAATAGAAACTATCAATGTTACCGAAAAATGTCAATACGTCATGGTTCAGTTTTGCAGCATTTACACCAACTCTGTTGAGGGAGTGTGCTCCACAGGGAGAAAAAATAGCAGACGGATTTTTTTCAAGTATTCTTGATTGTACACCTTTAGTGTGTCCACGCATGTTAGAGCCATTGTCATATCCTTGAGCTCGGCAGTCGGGAAGTGGGACTCCAATATTGTCTAAAGTAGACAGTAATTCGTCAGTTATTACCTCACCTGTTTTCCCATTAAAATTCATGAATTCAATGAATCTTTCACATACTTCAAATGTATTTTTTTCTTCATTTTGAAAAACGTACCGTAGAATTAGTACATTCTGCTCCTGATGGGAAATGTCAGGAGTGGCATCAACAATAATCCCATAGAAGACAGACTCTTCTCGTTGGTGCAGAATAGTTTTCAATAGTTTTTTGCCACAGAGAGAAATAAATTCATTCTGCGAGTACCATGAGAGATAGTGAGCTTGACCTATCATACTTTTTTTATTCAATTGATTTTCTTTAATCTTGGCTAAATGTTCACGAATTACTTCGTCGTATTTCCCTAGTAACTCTAACACTCCTAAAAAGTTTCCATTGTGAACATCGCCGATCTGGGTATTTTCACCTTGGAAAGCTAAACCTCTACTTGTTAAGAATAATGTAGTGTCCAGAATTCGTTGAAGTATAGCTTTCCATCTTGTTGCTTCACAGTTAATAATCTGTTGCAGATTACTGTCGACTCCATGTCCTTTCAATGATATCTGAAGACTTTTCCATTCTAGGTAGTGTTTTCTGTGGTCAGAGCTTCTTTCGTGCTTTGACAATATTTTGTATAGTCGTTTGTATGGTTGTTTTTCCGGGGAAAACCCTTCTTTTGCAAGTTTACTTTTGTTTTGGTTTGAATAGAATATGCTACAAGGCAAACAATGAATGCTGTTTTTCGTTTCACTCCACATTAACCAATCACGTAAAATTGGTTTACATGCTCTGTTTTCTGTTTTCATGTACAACAATGTTTCAGGGAAATGTTTTCCTGACGGGTCAGCTGGAAAGGATTTTGAACTGGCCTGAAAAGCTGAAAAACCACCGTAGCACGATATTATTTCCTGCCGTAGTTTATCACTCATCACCGGTGGCCACGTACTAGGACTAGGATCGTCAAAATTACATGTTTTATTGTCATCAACAGTATCCTTACTAAGACTTGGATCAGCACCAGCACATTTGTCATTACTAGCTTGACATAGGCCTACAGTAGGAGTAGAACCATCTTGGATTGAAGAAGGGTGAGTCTGAGTGGCTGGGGTTTTACTGCCATCATCAGTATCCTTACTAAGATTTGGATCAGCACCAGCACATTTGTCATTACCTCCTTGAGATAGGCCTACAGTAGGAGTAGAAGCATCTTGGTTTGAAGAAGGTTTAGTCTGAGGGGCTGATGTAGGTTCTGCCATAAAACCCGGTTGAAATTCTTGCAATTCTTCTTGTTCATTCCTCTTGAAAAATTTCTTAATATCCTGGCGACCTTTAGCGGATTGTTCTAATTTTTCTTTCTGAAGCTTTCTTTTCAAAGCTCCAGATTTATGTTTATAGCTTGATGCCATCTTAAATTATTATTTTTTCATAAGAGTGTGTGAACCTAAAACAAAACACGACGGATAAAATAATAATAACAAGATTTAATGTTTTTTCGAACCTAAGCATAAGCATACATATAAATATTAATATCTTTTCAGCTTTCTGTTGTACATATCCCACTATCTATAGAATATGTTTAAATTGACGATGGTGGCCAATGCTGTTTTAACCTTTATGTAAAAATTTGCTGTAATTTTTTTGTTTGTAACAAAATCGATTCCGTGATAATATGTAGCTACGATCTAAATTTCTTTTGTCACAAAATTCAAATTTATTTGCGAGCACTCGTTCAATTTTTATGCCAAATGTAAACAAAAACAATACTAGAAAGATAATTTATTTATTTAATAAAAAGCATGGAAACCACAAGGGTCAAATCATGCATGCATGACAAAAAAAGAAACAAAATATAAACAAAAAAAGAAACAAAATATAAACAAAAACGAGCCAATGGCCACTTCAGTGTGTAACCTGCCTCACAGTATTCTTATCTCTTGAATACTGCAATGAAAAACAATCTAACGCAAAAGACAGCTATCGTTGTAAACAAACAGCATTAACTGTTTAAATATATTTTTGCTTAACATCATTACCTGTCAATAATAAAAGTAGAGCAGAGTAGAGCGCAAAAATTAAACAGTTCAGTACTTGTCAAACAGCATCAAGAGGCTAACTGAGGACTGAGCGAACTGACGAACGTATGCGAAGTGTCAATTTTTAGAACAAAGCGGAGAGATAAAGCTCGATTAGCCGTGGCGGGGGAAGTAGGGGCGGCGAGGTGCCTGGTTGAAGGGGAAGGTAGAGGGAGTGTGTTAGGCCCGCGCCGGCTGTTATATGTAAACAAAAGTAACTAGTACAAACACACTTAATTAAATTGTAACTAACATAGAATTTAGGAATAATATTATTTTACGAAACTTGCCTTTGTCATAATTATATATTCGAATTTATTTATCTTCGAAACCGTTAAATATTCTCTCTAAAAATAAATTTAAAAAAAAATAAAATAATTATGGCTAGGCCCGGGCCCCCCGGGGGTCCGGGCCCTGCACCCACAGTTGCGGCAGCCCCCTCCATGTGGGGGCCATGAATACAGTACTAGTTCACGTATCACGCAGGATGTGAATGACAAAATGTAATAGGCCTAAATGTGCTGTTATAGGAAGTTACTGAAAGTAAGATGGATCGACAAGGTTAGTGTTGATGAGATTCTGATTAGCGTTAGAGAAACAAGTAGTGTTTAGCAAAATATTGTGAAGCGATGGGTTCCACTTATTTGCCGTATTATTCGTGACGAGAATTTGATAAAAACAATAATTGAAGGGAAAAGAGGAAGAGGAAGACCGAGACTCAAATATATGAAACAGATATAAGTTGTAATTCCTATGACGAGATGAAACGGAAAGCACAGAGTAGATGGGTGTGGATAACTGCTACAAACTTGGGTGTGGTAGATTGCTAACTTAAGGAAGGAAGAATATGTTGTAACGTAGGAACGTCAGTAGTGATTCGCCGAGTGCGACAGAATAGCTCAGAACGAGTCCCAAACTATAGTATGAGTAAGGGGTTGCGCCGATGACGGAAATTGATGAGCAAGTTGCTGAAGTAGTGCGTCTGTCAAACTTTGGTATTGCAGAGTTATAAGTAGATTACGTTGTAAATGGAGTACCGCAAAGCGACGCCGGTACCGATATACGGTCAAATATTGTGCAAGTTTCGCGTTGCAGAGTTGTATACTGAAAGTGGTGTGCCTACTGTTAATTTCGATACTTTCGTAAGACGTCGTTTAGTAAACGTACCAAGGTTTCTAATGATAATGTGATGTATTTATAATATACACACACTGGTTGTTTACTAATGGTACCTATAATGTCAATCTTCTATTTTGGTGTATTCATTCTTCATAACCTAAAGATACCATACATATGATTTATAGTAAAGTTTTAATTACTCACATTCTTAAATTCGACCGATTTCGGTCATAGAGCATCGTCAGGACATGTACACTGTGCACTTGCGATCAAAATATCGTAAAACAGTTACTATTTACAAAAACGAATTCGTAGACATTGATTAATGAACGTGAAACGTACGTTGGTGTCCAAAGTTCTCGAGAACTGAGATTTTGTTACAGAGTGTTTATGTTTACATTCAGTTCTATATATTATATCAACTGATTACTGTATGTTGATTTTCATTTTGCCGCAATATTTCAAATGTGATACGATTTTTGAAGTCCGTCATCATGTTCAATAGATTTTCGTGACCCTCTTCGTTTACATGCTTGTATATTCGGTATTGTTCATATATATATTAGATCTTATTTCATCACTGCATGTTTTCATACGGTTAAATGTTGCTGTATTGGACCATATTCACAAGACTTTCGTTTGGTGTGTTTGGCTACTGTTGAGTTCGGATTTGAATTTTGAGAATGTCTGGTGTGTTCAATAGATCTGTGTTTAAAGGATCTTGAAGTGAATCCTATGCATTTGTTGTTGCAAAAGCTGGAGTATACCAATATCAATGTCAGCCTGCTAACTCGACAGAATATAATGTGCAGTGCAACATTATCAGTTCAGTTCTCGAGAAACTTTGGACAACAACGATATACGTTTCACGTTCATTAATCAATGTCTACGAATTCATTTTTGTAAATAGTAACTGCTTTACGATATTGTGACCGCAAGTGCACAGGGTACATGGCCTGGCGATGGTCTATGACCGAAATCAGTCGAATTTAAGAATGTGAGTAATTAAAACTTTACTATAAACCATATGTATGGCATCTTTAGGTTATGATTATGAACAATGAATACACCACAATAGAAGATTGTACCAAGGTTTAATTTAACATTTGTATTGTATAATTTAACTGAAACAGAGTAATATATCAGCGTTGTAGATTTCACTGTATGCTTTTAATAGACCTGTGGTCAAAAAGATAGTGTATTATCTAAATGTCCATCGTCACTTAAGTGGTTGCGATACACTGATGTAAGAGAATTTTAAAAAGTTTACATTTTTAAACGTATTGGTTAGGAACTTACAGCGTTTCAGCAGTAGTCTGGCGGATAACCGTAGCCGTCATTTGAGAAAGTTGAATTACGTTTTCTTCATCGCGTCTCGGTGGAATTATGAAAAATAATCGTTCCTTGTAAACAATCAAAGAACAAAGAGGGGCACGAGAGAGCGTACGCACGCACAGCTAAAACAGTTCAGTACGCTTGAGGCGTCCTTACGCGACTCTTCACGATACGAAACGAGAACAAACTTTTGTAATAAATTCGCCTTGACGTTTTATCTCAAATTAGTACTCGCGTCAGGACGCGTTGTAACAAATGAAATTTACAACTTTGCGAGTATGAAGTCGGCCAAAATGTGTGTGTGTTGTAGCGAAATAAAGGGAGGGGTAATGGAAGGAACGGTAAGCCGGTGAGGGAGGACGTCGTATAAGCCACCTAGGCAGGATGACTTTCGTATCTCTTTTGACAATACAGATTGAAACACAGATAGCGTCTATACGACCTGAATACCAGATGACTTTGTGGCTGCGAAGTGTAATACTGTTACAAAGAATGGCACCGAAGGAGAAGGAAAACAATAAACAAAACAGCTAAACCATTTGGGACGCTTTTACTTAGAAGGAACGCTTGTATTTTACTTTGCGGAGTTTAGTGTAGCTCCATCCGTGGCCGGTGGGTGTATTAATAGATCCGACTTGGGACTGTTAGCGTGAGAAGCGACGCGTCGCGTATGCACACACACGCACGCACGCGGCGTCATTCTGGTGTTGTTCAACTGCATTTTTATTCATCCCACGTAACTTTCTCTGTTCACGGCCAGCACCACCAACGTCTCTGTGGGAACAGACGCTCTCGCTCTCTGTTTAAATATTTATACAGTCACAAGGCGTAACAAACAATGTCTTCTACAAAAAGGAAATAAAAAAAGAACTACAAAGAGTCGTTAAATACTGTAAGGAGATGTGTCTGATGCGTTTTCCCGAATCAGGCTAGTGGACGTTTGCCATTGTTATGTGGTACTTAGCGGTATACTGTATTACATACAGTATGTTGACTGTTACGAGTAAACAAGTTTTACTGCGCTGTTATATGTGTGTATTTGGTCTTTGAAAGAAAGTAATAGCGCAGAAAAGAAATGGGTGTCACTAATGGCATTCTATGCAACAACAACGGGATAGGTCTGTTTACTAACAACATAAGAAGCAGATATGGGGTTACAGCGGAATAAGTTTTCAGTGCTTCAGAAATCCTTCGAGAACCCTGGAAACAGTGGCGGGTATTCTAAAATGAAAGACGATATAAAACCAAACACGTCCTTACGTACATGGTGTGGAAAACTTATTATCAAAACTGATATTGCAACGGAGCCAAATACAGTGGCATACGAGGACTATTCAGAAAGTAAGTTTCGATAGGGTATTGAAGGAAACTAAGGTTATATTTACAAAACATTTTTATTGCTATTTGAAGTACACACCTTAAACTACGTTTCTATGTAGTTTTCGTCATTTTTGAGACACTTCTCATACCGAGGCACCAGGCGTTGTATACTTTCGTCGAAGAAATTTCCACCTGTGATTTGAACCATGTAGCCTATTAACAGCTTGTTTGACATCGTTGGCCATCAAGGAAGGATTTCCCATGCTTGAAAAAGTGATATTCGCTTGCCGTGAGTTGTAAGGCGGATGATGAAATTATCAGCTAAACTTTGTGAGATGTGTTCCAGCGGCAGTGTGTGTGCAGTGCCAGGATCCATCGCAATGGCCCGGGTAAGAATCCTACGTCGCTACATGGATCGGACTAAGCAAAAAGTCGTATCCATCTCGGTACTATTGAATCGCTCACTGCTTCTTCTCCATAAATATCGAAAATCTGACGGTGAATTTCAATCGTTTTAATGCCTTTCGCATTCAAGAACCGAATCACATACCTACATTCACACGCAGCGGGTGTCTCGAATTTCTTCGAAATTATAAACACGTCCAACGAAGCTTACTCAGTGCACAGTTGTTTACAAATGGCGTTGTTGGCTTGCCAACGAATCAACAAACTGGCCTCGCATGCGCAACAGCGTGACGGCATCGATACCGCGGCAATATTTAAAAACGGAACTTATTTGCTGAATAACCCTCGTAAATGAAAGTTAGAATAACCAGAACGAAAGGAATTTACATAGAAAACCGAAAAAGAAGTTTACAACCAAATCAGTTTCTAGACAGAGATACTCGGAGATACGATGTCCTTCGTTAGCCTACTCCCAAATATTACTACTTTTCAACTTGTTGTATTCTCCCTTTCCTTGCCGTGACTGTTAAGTTCTCCCTGATATCACTTATCATAACTTTTGTTTTCCGTACACGTGTCTTCTTCCAACACTTCGTCGTTCCTTCTTCCAGTTTAACAGTTCGCTATTCGCTTTTATCCTTTCCGTGTCGTTAGTTAGAATTAGCGTATCGTCGGCAAATCTGGTATCATTTATTTTCTTCTTTATTTATCCATTCTTCGTTATCTAAAATATTTCTCAACGTGCCCTCAATGTAGAAATTAATAAGGGTTAGCGACAGACAGCAACCTTACCTGCAGTCTGCTCAGCCAATTGGTTAAACTTCCTTTAATTTTACAGGTATTTTGTCTTGTATATAATGCTTTGATCAACCTTCTGTTCTTCCAAATCCATGATCATTCGGATTCAACTGACTGGATGGTGTTTCACAGCGCTAGCGTTGTTGGTACACGATCGTGGATGGTGCAATGTCTGGAATTCACTATTGTAGCTTATTACGCATCAGATAACTCTCGATGTTATTTTTTTGTCCTATAAATTCTTTCTTACAGTCTGGCTCGATTACATTATTTCGCGTTTTGAGTCTTCCTGGTACTGTTCGAGTAATTTGTCACATTGGCTCACACTCTGTAACTCGTTTTCTTAACTAACTTCATCCGTGTGGAACAAGGACGTTTTCAGGTGAAAATTGTTGTAGCGATCGTGGACGAATGCATTGTACAATGGCACGACATAGATTGTAAGTAAGGAATGCTAAATACACTAAAAACTCGTTTATCCGAATTTGATGGAACCGCGACCGTTTCGGATAAACGAAATTTTGGATAAACCAAAACTTCTATTTAAATAATAATACATATGTAAGTACAGTAACTTTATTTAATAATAATAATTTAAAAGTTACTTACAATGAATATGAGACAATAAACTATGAAACAGCACCGCACTATAAATTATAGTTTCTACAGTATTGGAACAGTCCTATTGCTTGTTCGTACAGTAATCAATCATAGTTTGTTGTCTACGCTTTGAAGCTCGTTTGCTGGCTGCCCGATCTCGAAGTCGTCTCATTGTTAGAAGTTCTGCAGGGGAAGTTTCGTCTTGTCGCTCCAAATACGAAAGGACAGGAAAATGCTTTTGTGTATTTTTAAAATTTACTAAAAATTGTTTCGGATAAACGAGTTTTTAGTGTAGATAGAGAAGATAATAAACTGGAATGAAAACAAAGAGCGGGCAGAGGATTGAGATGACGTCCGTCAGTAGGCATCAGACGACTGAATCAGCAGAGCAGACGATAGAGAATCATGGAACAATTATAGAGAGATTAAGAGACGCCCGTGCGCTGAAATTATCAACTGTGAGCTGATACATGATGACTTCATGAGTATTGCTATGAAGACAATACAGTACAATCTGCGACATGAAACCACGAGACAAAATTCACTTAGACCGTAGCGAATGAGGGTCAGTAGGGTGGGTGGTGTGAGCCCGGTGCAATATGTGTCGCGCTTAATTGTATTATAATTGAAGTTTTAAACAGTAATTAAGTTCAAGGCGTGTTTAGCTGCGGCACTGCTTTGCTTGTCAACGTGTACAGTGTACAGTGCGGAGCGAAATGAGCACGCAGTAATTACAACACAGGTCATACGCGGCGCATGTACTGCACTCGCGCCTTTCACCGTCAATACCTACACCGTGCATTCGACTTTTCGTTTAATATGCGTTAAAATTAATCAACATCTCCCGCAACCACGAAGGAGTAAATTAGTTTAGGCGAGACAAAAACATTAAGCAAATATTTAAATCCAGTTCATAATCGACGCTGCAGAATAGAGCATCGTATAATATGCTGCAGGAACCTGAGTAAAAGCGAAAAATTATGGCAACGGAGGTGGAGTATTGGAAAAAGGGCGATAGTTTAAGAAAGAAGCAGACCGAGAAATGAAGAAATTCTGAAAAGAACCTGAGTGCAAACAGGGGTGCTAAAGTAGCTTGTATAGAGACAAGATACTGGTATGGTAATGTTAGGAGATCAGAGATTAGGGGGATAGGTTGGAGCTCAACATACAGATAGGATTGAGCGTGTCCAAGGAGATCGTGGCTCATATCTCAGGGATGAGGAGGATGGTTGTATGCAGAAACGATGATGAGAAGAGAGACCGTGGTGACACCGAGAGGAGGCGAGAGCTGGTTTAAGAAATGAAGACAGTCCTCATAAGGAGAGTAAGGAGGAGCAATATTAAACAAACTTTGCTTTTTTGTTCGTTTGTACAATATACATACATCTGAAGTGCAGTAAAGTGGGTGTAATTTGTTGGAGCCGAATTGAATTCTACGTTGCCGTGAGTGTTACCTTCTGTCCCCTGCCAAGTGTTACGTACTTCCTTCTGCGCTCTACTGCCGCTACTTTACGTGTGAACGAAGACAGTTTCACTAAAATAGTGACATGAATTTTGCCTTAAGTGAGGAATGCCTTTACCGGAACCATGTGTTAAGATATACATGTACAAACGGTGGAATTCACAGAAGATTTCAATTTAAGATCTGTTGAGACATGTTGACCCTCTGTAGCGTACATGTCGTGTACAATGCTGATTTAGCATTAATAATAGATTAATGCTAAATGCTATTACTGAGTAACAGACTCAGTAATATGTAAGCGATTTTATTGTTAACTACCATGTTATACGTATTTTACTCTTTTTTACAACGTAAATTTTGATCTTTGTAAATTACTCGTACATAGGAGTTACCTAATAAATGATTTACCGTATTTTCTCGTGTATAATGCGCACTTTTTTCCCCAAAATGGGGGTGCACAATATACATGAATAGTATAACTTGTGCTACATTGTAGATATGGTCAGATTGTGCATTGCATAGTTGGCAACGTCGCTTAAAACTGGCAGTCTTGAGCCTAGTAATAGTAAAACGAAATTTACCGGTAATTTGGTGCGCAGTTTTCATCCCTTCTCCATCACTTATTTGCTCACGTTGTAGACTTATAACAGTACTCTGTTGTAGCATTATGTTACTCTACTTGTTTGTTGTCGTTAGTCTGCTGTTTTTACAATCGTTCAATACCTCTATTGCGTATGTTTACAAGAAACATACTGTATATTCAAAATGAGTGAAAGAACGTGTGTATCGTCCTATGCGGCTCAGTTTAAATTATCCTTTATAACATTCAGAAAAGAAAATGGCAATCGCGCCGCATCGCGTATAATTGATGTAGCGAATCTAACGTTCGGGAATGGGAAAACAAAAATGAAAATTAAGTGTTACTACTTATGATCGCCGTTCTTTCTTTAGTAAAAAAGCTAAGTTTTCAGAATTAGGAAATTACCTAGTCGAGTTTTTATAAAAGTGGATTTCGCCGTTACTATTGAAATAATACGGGCCCAAAGTTTGCCTCGGAGTACGAAAATAAAATTATTGAGTTTCGTCGACTTATTGTATAAACGAAGCATACGAACAGTTTCGATTCGTCTCAAATTGGGAATGCAGACCAGTAATTTGTCGTTTGTGATACGGCAATAGCTACAAGTATTGACAAAAAAGTTGCGAAGTCTGTGCCCATCAGATCAACAGGACACGACAAACAAAGGAGTATCAGAAGAATTAGAAGATGAGAGTAATTCATTAAAACTTTCTTCAGAAACAGATGATGTTATTAAATGCAAATGCAAATAAATGATGTGTGCTAGTGAAAAACTAAAAATATAACAAACTAAACAAAAACTATGACTTGTGTAAGCTTTGAGTTGTTTTAAATCTTATGATTTTAATATTTCCATTTTATGTTTACCAATAAATAGGTATGGTAAGTACATTTTTTCTATTATTTTGTATGAAACACATTTTCTGCACAGCCTAATATTCAAGCAATGTATATTTTTCTGCGTCCTAATAAATTTGTTCAACTATTTCTCATCACAAATATGGATGCGCCTTATACACGAATTACATTTTTTTGCGAAATGTTACTATAAAACTGGATTGCGCATTATACACGCGAAAATACGGTATTAGGTATACAATCACATACCCGTCGGTACAGTCGAGTAGTTGTATCATGGCTCCATTTATAAAACTTCACGTCCCTTGGATGAATACAAAATCTGAATATGTGAACCCACGGCGGCTCGGTCATCTCTACACCATTGAGGGTAAGTATTCGATTTGATATAGAACCGTACGTTCGATGAAGTCGTCTGATGTAGTCTATGTCAGATGGGAGGGTGACGGTAATCCTCAGAGCGTTTCTGACCGCAGTTCTGGGATTCTTAACTTATCGCAGAGACGCAACGAAGACAACACAACACACAGATTTACGTGTGCATCGAACCCTTTATCGGAAAGCGCGAAAATTAGCCTGAGTTGAAAACTCATGTTGTGAACAAATGATGACAACATTTCAAAAACCGGTAGTAATTTGTTTTAAACATCTCGTGTTGTCAACAGATTTTCCGTGTTTAAAACATACATTTTGTTTTCCAATGAAAGGTATAGATGGAAGGAAGTTGTAAACATTTGTTGTAAACTTGTGTTGCAGCGCCTCTATGGTGTTGAAAACATTGAAATTTTTTTAAAACTACCATCAGATCTCAATTCACCTGACAAAGGATCAATGTCATCTCTATTTAAATCCTTCAAAAGTTCACTTCCACTATAATTAGCTGTCGCTTTTAATAACGGTCTGACCCAGTATCTTCTTGGTGTCCATTGTTTCGCCAAAATCATACAAACTGCTGCAGCAAGTACAACAACAAGTACTCCTCCACACTCGATATCTTGAAGTGAAACTGGAGCAAGACTGAAGTGAGGTCAGGTCACGTTTGAGTCCATAAACGTAAATGTTCAAACAAAAATAAAGACAAACTAGTACTGTGGTTTGCAACATTGGTTGTCATCATATAACTTTACAACACAAAAATTACAGCAGACATTTGTTCACAACAGTCGGTGTAAACGCGGTTAACTTATATTTGGGATTGATTCCATAGTAGTTCCTCTTCAGCGTTTTCTCTCATTAAACAGTCATCCGTGTACGAGTGAGGACTGTTTTAGTATAAGCTGTTGTGACAGTATTATTAAATGCAGATAAGGATGCATAATGAGTGTTTCACACGTATTCGGTTTAAGGGGAAGTGCTTTCTCTGAGTAATGGACGGTAGAGTCTCGACCAGTTCAACTTAGAGAAAATAAACAGTCTCTCGGAAACTTTCCATGCAATAGTAATTTCCTTTTTATTTTTAAATGTATAAATTAACTGTCTGCCTTAGATTATCATTTGTTTGTTTTTATTCAGTCGTTAATTGTATTGCAGTCAGATTGTACGTGACGTGTCCGTACTGTGACTGTTGTCCGACGTCTAGTTGAAAATTTGGAATATGCAGTTCTACTCCCGTTTTATCCGCTGTGTTTCCACTGACGCCTGTCTGTTACTGGTCTCTCTTCACTTTCAGCACGTCGGAATTCGAGGCCGTTCAGGAACGTACGTACACATTCCCTGTTTTTGTCGTCGTTTTCGTTTGTCACTTTCCTCTCTCACACTCAACATATATCAGAGGTTTTAATCGTAATTGGTCTTCGCAATATAATTACCACGGTTTGCCATTCATATGGAATGACTTTATTTATAATACCGATATTTCTTTTTAGTCCTCCCGCAACGTTATACTGACATGTTCCATAAGGAAATGGAAGTATGGTGGTGGTGAAAATATCGTGTTCAAGATAACGACTGTTTCTGATTGTACAACCCTCAAAACACGAAGAAAAGTCATTTTCCGTAAAGTGTCTGTGTGTAGAATTTTTTTTCATGTTGAACAATAACTGCCGCAAATTCAAATAAAATCAAATAATTTTTTGCATATGTTGCCGAGTTGCAGAGGACTCATGGCCTATAGATTTTTGTAAAAAAGATCGGTTAAGGGGAAGGGGTAGTTTAACTGCAACGTTTTATGTTTTAAAAAGAGTAAAGTACTTAATTTTGATGAATAAAGTATCCTGAAAAGAAGGCCATAATAATACACTGTATAAAGGTAGATGAAATATCTATAAATGAAAAGGGTAGTTGAAGGGGGAGGGGGTAATTTTCTGTAAATGAAAATGATAGTTTAAGGGGAAGGGGATAATTTTTTATATGTGTACTACGGTATTGGCAACAAAGAAGTAGTTTGTTGTTAAAACTCCTTCCCGGGCTGTTTGGTCGTGGTCCAATGTTTTCTGCAAAACCAGACGTTTCGGCAGTGCCATCGACTGCCATCATTAGTGAAAATCGAGTGCGCTAACGTGAGGTGGTGTACGTTAGTGACCACAGTACTATGGTGAAGGCTGAAGAAAGAAGTAGTTTCTATGGAAACATTTCACTTCGAAAATAATTTTAAATATAAATCTTAGAACATGGAAGTCATGTATGGTTCTCCATACCGACATTTCTTATCGCTCCACAAACAGAGTAAATTTCAGCGGAACTCGCGGGTGATCCTCGTGACTTTAACACATCCCGTGGGAGGCACGGTGTTAACCTATTCATCGTGGAAAATGAGGACAGTAATTATTAGGTCTACTGTAGACTTGTAAGAATGACACTGATAGATACCAACAGTGCAGTTGTAGTGGTAGGGAAAAGAAGTGTTGCCTTTAAAATATCAAGAGTTGTAAGGTAAGCTGATGCATTATCAGCTTTGCTTTTTAACATAGCCTTGCATAAAGCAATGAGCAGATTAGACTTAAGAGGCAATTTAACATATAAGCTAACTCAAACACATGCCTATGCAGATGATGTAGCCTTGGTGGCTAGACGTCTCACAGCTCTTAGAGAAATGTTTGAGGTCCTGAATGAAGAAGCCCGTCCTTTAGGACTTCTTAATGAAAATAAAACGCACTATTTGAAAATAACAGCACAGGCAAGAAGGGAGTCCCATAACTTAGAGCTAGATAATTACACTTTTAGTGGTGTACATAGGTTTGTATATCTTGGAACAGAACTCAATGAGGAGAACAAAATTTCACAAGAAATAAATAGAAGAATTATGGCTGTCAACAGAGCATGTTATGCAAATCTTAATCTTCTCAAGTCCGTTTTTCTCGTAAAACCAAACTGAAAATCTACAAAAGCTACGGAGCTGAAGATGGCCACTTGGCCACTCACGGCTGTATCAATAAACTCGTTGATACTATTTGAAAGGAAAATAGGGAAAATAGTGAGAAAGATATACGGCCCAATAATGGAAGCAGGAGTGTGGAGATACCTTCGAAAAGCTGAAATTGATAAAATATTGCAGCTCTAAGATATAGTGGCCTTCATAAAGACAAGCGGATAAGTTGGCTGGGACGTCTGGAGAGAATTCTACGGGAGAGACTGCCCAAGCAAGTGCTAAATGGAAACATGGAAGGAACAAGAAGAAGGGGCAGACCCAGAAGGCGATGCATACATGGGGTGGAAGAAGACTTAAGAAGAATGGGCGTACACAACTGAAGGAACGTAGAAACAGAGAGAGAGAACTGGAGGCGAGTGGTGGTGGACGCCAAGGGTCATCCAGACCTGTAGAGCTCCGGAAGAAGAAGAAGAATTACTGTAGTTTTTCCCATCGTTAACGTAAGTTAATTTTTATTAGACTACCCATCAGATCTACATATTGACCTTGTTCCCAACACACAATTCCTTTCTTTACCGTATGTAAATCTGCCGGGCTACATGTGGCCTACTGCGTCAGATCCATTTCAACGTGAAACTCTTGTCATGACTTCCAGTCGGGCCCTAATTCTGCTATCATCGACTGCGTTCTAGGCGAAGTGTTATCCCATTGTCGTACTTGTGTAAAATACTATTAAAATAACGCAGTCTGATCCACATTGATCCTAAATCCCGTCAAAGTTATAACTTAAACAAAATAAAAACTAAATGTGTATCGTTTGAAACGTTACCCGTAAACGTTTGGTGTTTGTCGTGTTTCACTGTTCAAAATCGTAAGTGTGAATGTATCTTCTTAGCGTAGAGAAGAGTAAATATTAAGTTTCAAAGTATTTCAACGTAGGCCTAGGTTATATAAAACTATAAAATTCATATAAGCTAAGTATAGACGTATACATAATTTCAAATGTCTAAGTGTTAAAGTGTTTAGCTTATTTCAGGTATACGTACAAATATGATATTATCTTTGATAATAATAATAATATGCGTTACACTCTTTGTATTCTAATGTTTATAACAATTTTACGTAGACCAGAGAAAAACGGTTAAGAAAAAGCTACTTTGAACATTTCAAATTTAGCACCATACGTAGTAAATATGGGGCTTCTATTCCCAGACGTCAACAGCATAACACTGATAAAACATATATATACCACACACTCAAAGGCACTATAATAGTGACAGCGACAATAACATGAACATTCTACACGTACACACAAAAGGCCGAAAACTAGACACTCTAGAACAATTGGAAATATACAAACACACGAAAACAAATAAAAACGACATCCTAAACGAACAGACACAATTCAAATCACACGCATTATTCGAACATATCACACCCCACACACACAACATCGATCTTTCGAAAATCGATCCGTCGCCAACAACAAGACGGACAGTGCTACCAGCGGCAACCTCTGAAGAAGCTTTTTAAAAGTGAAAACCGGTTCAGGTTATAAAGTAAATCTTTTACGTTTTTACCCATAAAACGTTTTGTGTTCCGAGTCGTAGTGAAATTTATTTAGCACTATAATACGTTAAGGGGAAAAGCTATGCATTCGCTAACATGAAACACAAAACAAATTAACACCTGAACAAATACAAATCAATAGAAAACATAATGACATAACTTTTACAATACCAATTATCGAAAGTATTTACAAAACAGAATTATTCACCACAAAAACTAACCCAAAATGTCAACACGGAGATACTTCCCCGAAATCGCGAACTGTTTGATCTTTTTCAACATATCCTCTCCTATTACGTACCCCTTCACGTCCGGAATCAGCATTATTAAAATCAATCAATACCGGGCTGTTGGATCGTGGTCGATTGTTTGAGTTTTCATTATTTCTAAACGTTTCGGCCACATCTCCGGAGGCCATCTTCAGTAGACTAGCGTTCAAAAAGGTGGCAAGTCGAACGTATCTCACTGTTCCTCTACGCAAATGCGTATTCCTCTACAATGTAGATATGGTACAACAAAGTTATTTTTTTTTTAATTTTGTAGTTGTAAACCGAAAAATCTATTAACAATGACAATATTAATATTGTGTTAACGTTAATTATAATTATTCTTGTATTTTACGTATTTTATTTTATTACATATTTATGCATTTTATTTTCATTCTCTTTAGTTTAACTGTTCTATGCGGTCCCCGAACAGGAGGCGAATTTGTTTTTATTCACCAGCCGTATATTTGCCTTCTCAGACGTGCTCTATTTATTCTTGATAAACAAAATAATATCCTGCGCGCTGCAATTTCTTCTGTAGAGTGGGATGTCTAGAGGAAAGCGATCGGAAATTAGGAAAATTCTTGTGAAAACCATTTTGAATCACTAAGCATATAGAATAGTTTTTTATATAAAAACGGCAACAAGTGAATTACCGTTAATAAAAACTTAATTGATTTGGAAAAAAGTACTGTTGTTAAAAATATTAACGAAACAGTTAGTTTAACTGTTGTTAACCATTTAACAACGCGTAAGTAGGGGGACCGCTGATTCCAACTTCTTCTGCAGGGGTAGAAATAATTTCTGTAATTATTTCTGCGGGGGTAATTGTATTATGTAATTTCATGAATATGGAACAATCCAATAATTTGCAGCATTCACAACAAATTAAACGTTAAGACACGCGCGTTCATGTTCGGGTAGTTATAACAGTGGGCTCAGATGATAAATTCTTTCGCGTGAAACAGTTTTAAATGTAACAGTAATGGTCCTGAAATACGTTTCTGCTTAAACATCCGCCTCCAAACGCGCGCGGATTTAGTCTTACAAGTATGAAAATTAAATAAATTCCATCCTATATAAAATAATTTTTTTAATAATTTTAAAACTTTAATTAACGTAGACGTATTAAGTACGGCCGATTTTAAAATATGACAGCGCGCACAGTTAAATGTTTATTTCTAAAATAAGTATTCAGATCACGCGCGTTCTCGTGTTAGATGTAAATCAAATAACAAAATCCAAATGTTAATTTTTTTAGAGTAAGAAAAATGAAAAAAGAAAACTCTTCCTCCCTCCCACAAGACTGCCCATTGCACGCGTGTTTCACTAACTTTTCTGAGTGTATTCATTATTAATGTTATTTACATATAAAGCGATAAGTATTTTCTTACGTGAGGCTGGTTTTTGGCGTTAAAATGTTTTCCCGTAGTTAGTCATTTTGATCCGTTCCTAAAGTTTCACACACACACACACACACACACACACACACACACACACACACACACACACACACACACACACACACACACACACACACACACACACACACACACACACACACACACACACACACAACTTAGGATATCTTGAGGTTTAATCAAAATCAAAATTATCACATTTAACATGATTTCGCAACAATATAATAAAGCACGGGCGGCTATAGTAATATTGTATTGAAATGATGTAATTATAACATTCGTTATAAAAACTGAGAGTGTTTTTATCAATGATGGTGTCAAATGCATCCGCTGAAAGGCGTTTTGTAGAACTGAAAAATCGCAAAAAGTTATTAAGAAATATTATGAAATAAGACTGTGAGTAGTTTAAATCGTTTAAGTACCTCGAGAAAGATTTTTTATTAGTAGAAGTATTAGTAGTAGTATTGAGAACGTTGTTGGCTTCCTACAGGTGGAATCGCAAAAGTCCTAAGTTTTATTCTGTGACTTCCTATGAAATGTGCAAATGTTTTCCATACTAGTTTACACAAATGTTTATACATAAAGTAAAATCGTTAAAAATATGTTACGACCGTCTCCTTGATCGTCGTATGGTACAGTGGAAAACAAAATACAAGACACCAGTGGAGTCACTAAAAACCAGCTTTAATTAATCACAATTAACAGTTTGAAATCAACAAGTTATTCAACAAGATTATACTCGTGCAATAATAATTCAGTTAAATTTGTCCACTCCAAATAATAGTGTCAACTAATAGAGTCCCGCACAATATTACTTTTCACTAATAGCCACTTGAAACGGATTGAGTAATCGCCCGAAGTAAACTGAAAACTAAGTTGCAGGTATGGGCTATTTATAGTCTGCATGATTCCATAGTATACGTCCTTAACAAGCACTCGAAAATTCTAGAGGATACTTCAGATTGGCCGTGGCAGAACACACGCCAACAGGGCTAGTCGAGAAGCTTGTAGAACGACACCGTCGAACACACGAAAAAACGTTCCGCATTACGTAACAATATTATGTAGGAGGGTATATAAGAATATACAATATAAAGGTATTTACTTAAATTATTGATAAATTTTCGTAGAAAATTTGAAGTTTTGCTGATAAAGTGGAATTCTCGTTCAAAAGGTTTGTATTATAGCAGAGATTACATGGTAATTACACAAAGTGTGGCGCTGCCTTTATTCGTGTGTTGGTAAATTTTGAAAGTGTTCTCACCTCTCACCTCGTGCGTCCCTTTTAGTTGGTGTACTTAGTTCACGTGTAGTGCGAATCCCTTGAAGTATAAAATGGTATAGAATTAATTAACTAAGGTTCACTCATGCATGTATTTCTTCTCACGTTTCTTCTGTGCTTTGACAGTCTCTCCGCGCCATTCTTTGTTTTCGTCTCCTTTCAAGAATCCTTTTGACTACTTTATTCTAGAATTTTCTAGATCCGTTTTTTATTTTTCTCAGTTTTTTCTTCTCAGTGTTACCATACTGATCTCTCTCTTCCATTCGTTCAACTCAATTGTTGTCCTTCTTTAAATGCAGGATAGATCGTATAATCTTCTCTCTATTTATAGTTCTGTTTTTCTTTTCAACTCGGGTAACTTTTATCAGGTCAGCTTGTATTCGTTGTCGTAATTCCCTACAGGTGGACACGCCGGGGATCGCATTTTTCTTTGTAAAAATAAGCTTGTAGTTAACTAACTTTTACCATTGAAAGAAAAAAAAGTTATAGACACAGATGCATGTTTCATTAATAAAAATTTATGGAAAAGATTCTTATGGCGCTCAGAAGCATACGTGGGTTCAGATTTCTTCAGAATTATTTGAAGAGTGCCCTTTTCTATTTGAAAGAAGAAAACAAAATATCCGGAGCGCTTTAATTAAATTATATAAGCTCTCCTATGATCAAGGTGATGACAAGGACGGTGAAGGTATTTGAAGGTCATTTAGAAATTATCGTTTCAAGACAGAAACTGTGCTGCGAAAAAATTGAATTTAAAAATTGTCTCTCGTTATCTTAGCGGCAGTGTACTGCTCACAGTTTTTCCAGTACATAGAAATCTGTTTGACAATGTTTTTTATCAATGACGATGTCAGATGCATCCGCTGAAAGGCCTTTTTCGGAACCGAAAATTATAAAAAGTGTTTTACGAAATATTATGAAAGAAGACCGTCCAAGTATTGAGAACGTTATTAATATTGAGACTTTTTGTTCCTCCTAGCATCTTAAAGCATACTGCACTACTTGTTGGCGTATATGTTATGTATATAGTTTCTAGTAGATATTGAGTTTCGGTCGTAATAAAAACGCAATTTTTACGCACCTTTTTTGCACCGTTTCAAAAATTTTTAACCCCATAATCATGCCACAACATAAAATACAAGATAATTGTAAACTTAATAGATTTTTTCCAAGTTCCATGATATGAATACTGACAGGTAGGCCTAACAGTTTCTTGTGTTCTATGTTGTAGGCATGATTATGGGATTAAATAAATTTTGAAACTTTGCATATAAAAACTGCGTTTTTATAACGACCGAAACTCGATATCTACTAGAAACGGTCTATGAATAATATTCTTATTTCCACACACACACACACACACACACACACACACACACACACACACACACACACACACACACACACACACACACACACACACACACACACACACACACACACACACACACATAAAACTAGCGACAACTTGGAAATTCCTAACTGACAGTTCACAAATTAACAAACAACATATGGCCACAACACATTCACCCCTACGCTCCAACCCCCCACGGCAAAAACACAAGAGAAGCAAGATATAAAACCCGCGCTGTAGTTAAATACTTATATATAAATAGTTATATATTCGTACTCTGTGGTTAAATAAACATCAGTACGCCTTGAAAATGTTCCGGGATTACGAAACGAAACGTCGGCAATATAAGCATCACATACACGGATTTACCCAAAAACCTGCTACAACACACGCGCGCACACACACACACACACACATATGCATATATGTGTCACATACATATACATGTGTGTGTGTGTGTGTGTGTGTGTGTGTGTTTTTATATATGTATATGTATGTATTTATGTATGATAGAAAGAAATAGTATATTACAGTAGAGTTTACCGAATAAGATTTCAAGAAAATATTTTAAAATGAAAAAATTAATCATAATGAAACCAAATTTAAAGTATTACATGCCATTATTAAGAAAAAACGTTCAATAAAAACTGCCGGGGCCCTCAAAGGTCTAAAATACGGCCCTGCTTGTATTTAACTTTCATATTTTCATCCCGCGCTCCATACTGCTAGAATAAGAAACATGTTGCATAGTTTATGGGTGCACGCCTTTATTGGTGACCCATCTCATAAAATTATGCACTATATGTAAACACACATGTAGGGATGGACCGTATTAAGTACCGTTAAAGTAGTGAGCTTGTATCGTGCCGCCGAGCTTCAAGCAACACTGTCGCGAACGTTCGTGACGTATGTGATAATAATAATGTGAATCCTTACACCATTGATGGAATGACCTCGACTCGACATGATTTTCGCTTTCAACTTTACCATTAGTATATGTGTGGTAATTATAGCTACTTGGCGATACTATTCCGTACCGCGAACAGCTGACTCTGTAAACAGGCTATTTACCTGTTTGCATTGTTGTTATTTACGTGGTACGTTGTCGATAATAAACTGCAGAAACATATTTACCGCTTACATATAGCGTGCCCATTGTACATAACGGCCGCGTGCCGTAGAGTGTACATCGTGTGATGTGTTCCTGTTGCCTTCGTGGATTGTTTGGAGTGGTAGCCAGACACGCTGTTGTGGCTTTGGATTCTAGAGTGTGATGTTTACATTGTTCAAGAAAGAAACCGATGGACATGCAGAACCTTGAATGTTTTTCCCACTGTAAACAATTAGATGGACTTTTTATGACTAGAAAAAGGAAACAATTGTAAAAACTATTTCGGTCATTAGTGATAACACACTAGTAAAACTAAAGACATTGGATTAATAAAACTGGGGAGGTAGAAGATATCAAAAAACAAAAAGATACGAAAACTAACGAGACGTTACTAGCTATCAACGCGTCAATTTCGTTGGTGTTGAAACAAGTGACAAGTTCTTCAGTAGAACGAATCAAACGTTAACACTTCGATAAGAAAGTAACTGAAGCATCGACTTCAGAACCAGTGATTTATGAAATGATGTTGAAACAAGCGACAAGTTCTTCAGTAGAACGAATCAAACATTAACACTTCGATAAGAAAGTGACTGAAGCAGATAAGCATCGACTTCAGAACCAGTGATTTATGAAATGATGTTGAAACAAGCGACAAGTTCTTCAGTAGAACGAATCAAACATTAACACTTCGATAAGAAAGTGACTGAAGCAGATTTTTATTTTTATTAAATATTAAATAGTAATAAGTTTGTATCGGAAGCGGTATTATTTGTGTTTGTTGCGCGGTGCGGTATTGCTGTTGTGTCGGACTCCTGGCGCGATGTGACGCTTGTCAGACAGCCTTTTTGTGGCAAAACTGACGTCTATTCTGCTTGGCCACATTTTTATAACCATAAGGCATGGAATGTGGGGCGTTGCGAAGACACTGTATAGACGTCTCGCGGAACTTGACCACAAGACCACGAGAAAGGTTTTAAATTATTGTTACAGCGTTCTTGTAGAGTGTCTGATGTGATCTGCGTGTATGTGTGAGTGCGCGCCGAATGTTACTTCAAGAAAAACATTCGTCAGTCAAATCTACCAAACAAACACCGTTGTCCGTTAAATACCGAATTGATTGAGTATGTGACGTTGTTGAATGGTATGCTTTGGGTTATCATTGATTACTACCTGTTAATTAGGGGGAGGATGTATGAGAGTGAATGCAATTAGCGGCGCAAATCATGCGGTCGGAGTACGTCAGTCACCACACTGAACGCTATTTGTATCACGTTGTAACCTTTGTTTAACCTATAAAAATAGAAATTGTACAATAGTCGTGTGTGCGCAGCCATTGACGGGGGCGGCGACGGTGGGAGTAACCGAAGAGGGTACAGGTGTCTGTCGTTCCGCCGCATTAGAGACACCTTTGATCTGATCTCAGAAGCGTTGTCGAGAGATTAACGTTATCGATCTAGGAGGCTTCGTGACAAACCGTACAGGCCAGTCCCACATGCTTTCTACTGACAAAAGCTATTCTAAACAAAAGTAAAGCGGTATTCTTAGTTTAGCAACCGACGCGCCGTTATATCAACAATGGTGTACCCACGGAACTTTAAATGTTTTGATACAACAGTCGAGTTCCGAAATTCCTATGTTACCATTTCGCTTACATTGCTCAGAAAAGGACGTGCTTTCTTACACCAGTAAACTTCTGCGTTGAGTTAACGATTCTAAACTGATAATATACGTTACTGTAAACAAAGAGCCCTGCGAGCTACGTTCTGAAAGTTTTCTATCGGTGGTTTGAAAATTCTAGACTTCAACGAGTTTGACTTTACAAGTCAACAGTCTGAAACATTTGAGTTCGAGGGTGATGAGAAACGGAACTTCTTTACCGCGACGCTGGTTACTCGATTTCTACCCCAATAAGAACAGTCAGTCTGAACTGAAAATTCAGTGAATCCGTTGAAAAGTCTGTTCGTTATCATCACTTAGTAAGTAATTGAAATCAATAAAACTGAAAGGTCAACCACGTCTGCGACTGCAATGTTGAAACCCCTGCCTTGGGGTGTCGTCGCAGCTCTGAATCGTTGTTATATGTCACCGCTGGTATTTTTTAATTAGTACCGTAAACGTTGTATAATCTTAAATTGATAAAATAAAATTTTCTTATAAAGTTACGCTTGGAATTTGTAATCCATAATAATCTTTATTTTCGAAAAAGAAAAAAAAACTTTTGATCTGGGGGCATACAGAAAGCGTGCATACAATATGCTTGCGTACAAAGATTGTGAATCAGAAACTAAGTTTGGTTCATCGTTACGAACGAACCACTATTGTACAAAGATTTTATGTAGTAGTATATAGTTCGATTAGATGAAATTCCCTTAAAATTTTCTTAACAAGTGTATAAAATTACAGTTGGAATTTTTAATCCGTAATAATCTTTATTTTCGAAAAAGAAAAGACCCTTTTGGGGACATACGGAAAGCGTACATATAATATAATTGTGTACAAAGATTTTGAATGAGAAACGAAGTTTGATTCATCGTTACGAACGAACCACTATTGTACAAAGATTTTGTGTAGTAGTAGGTCTATGTAATTCGATAAGATAAAATGCCCTCTGTTTTCACTGAAAGAAACAAATGCTATTACAAAAACAAAATAAAAATAAAATTAAATGTAAAACGTAAATTAAAGTGAAAAAAATAACGTGGCCTCAGCCGAATAATATGAAGTGTACTAACGAGAGAAATGCCATCCCGTTGTCTCCTTGGTAACGACAACGTGTCATATAAATCACATACGACGAGATGTTTATTAAATCGTACTGTTTTTCGCGGAAGGTCCCGTATTATAACTTATGGAATAGAATATATTATAAGGCTTATAAGTTGTACAAGAATATTCTTTTCCTGTCTTCACCGAAAATGAATTTTTCGATTACCCTCGAGCTCAAATATATCCCCGACATTAGTTTCGCCGAAATTACAGTTTCACTTCTGTGTGTGTGTGTGTGGGGGGGGGGGTTGAGCATGCGTGCTGGGTAAAATATTAAAATAAAATACCCTATTAGAGGAAAGAATGGGTAAACAGAGAACTTTAGTAAGAAAAATTACTAGTGGTGGTTACAAAATTCAGACTAACGTCATTTACTCGGTAAGATAACGCTAGTCTTACAAGAATCATAACGGCAATCGGTTATCTTTGTAGCTCATCAAGTGGCCAGCGGAGAGATCTTACGATGTCCACTTATTACATGGCAAACATTGCTTTGTAGAATTTTGTTTTTGCATTACTGCGAGAGCACTGTGTACTTAAAGCGGCAGTTTCCAGAACGCTGTTCACATAGAACAGTTACTTTGTAGGCTTTGTGTATGTCCCGTATCAAAAAAAATTTTTCTTCCAAAATACGGATTATTATTATGGGTTAATAATTCCCAGAATTAATTTTATAAACAGTTACTCATTTACGAGATTTTGCTGCGATTACCAGGCAACACGAAATAATAATACGGGAGGAGAAGTTTACGGGAGGGCACTGTAGTCCTTGACGCCCTGACAGGCCACCTTCGTAACAACAACTTTGACTACCTTCTTTATGTACTTGCCTTTGAACGTTCTTTCCTCAACATGCATCGGCTGTTAATTTCTTATAGGCGTATTCTGAAAGAACTTGATGTTAGATTGCTGTCCCATTCGTGAGAATCACATTTTGTAGTGTAACTTTTCCCAAATTCTCAATTGTAACCTTGACATGTTAACAGTGAAATCCTGCTAATTGGTACTGTTAGTTTAAAATATCATCAAAAGTTCATTGTAAGTAGTATATTCACATTCTGGAGACGATGTTTCCTGTAGATGTTCTCCGCACTGTCCAGTATGAGTAGTCGTTCAATATTGCGTCCATATTTGTTTTCAGTCTTGGCACTCCTGGGATGCCTGTCTGGCAGTCCATTAATATGCGCTGTAAGGTCTCCTCATGCTCATGCTGATGACATAGTAGACAGATACCAGTTTAGGTCAGGTTGAATTTGTACAAGTATGACTGGGTTACAATGTGGCCAAGTCTTCCTCTGGAGCCGAAAGTTTGAATACTCCTAGGAATGTTTTAAATCGAGTACAAGGTTCGATACACGACAGAATTACTATTATCTGACAGCGCGTTCAATGAATGGTATTATTTACTCTTTTGTAAAGAAAGTTAATTGCACATCATTCTGTAGGTTTCATAGTTTCAGGGCTGTAGAATGTGGAATGAAATAATTAAACGCGAATTATCGCAGGACAATTGTAGGATAGCGCAATGGTCAACTTTTGCAAATTGCAGGCTTTTTGCGGAAATCCTACGCTTTTTTATAGTATGCCAGTTTGTAGAAACGTTTGTCATTACCCAGTACGTCAGCTTTTATGGCACCTGACGTAATACCGTAATCATAAATACCGTGTAATAAAAAGGATAGGCTGTTTTAAATCACTGGTTCTCTATAAGGTTGTCATACCGACGTGAAAACATGTTTAATGACCAAGAAATTCACCTTAATCTTCTACATTTATTCAACAGTATCAAAACAAAAACGATGTAATTCCTTCACGACATATTTTGTGACCACATTTAAAATGAAATTAAAAATTACCCGACTTTTATTCATAAACCGTAATTTATTACATTTCATGGTTATTGGCACTTAGAGAATGTAGTCTTTGAAACAAACAGTTTTGTAATTAGCTTCGTCGTTCGCCGGATAGACAAGACCCAACGCACACGTAATCTGTTTGTGTGCACTGATTTCACTGACTTATGTGTTGGACAATTGTGTCGTATTCTGGCGACGTGCTCTATCTAATTTCATTTTACATTTAGCTGTTTGTTCTATCAGGTCTATGACACACACGCCCTTTTTTGATAATTAAAACCGAACATAGATCTGGATCTACGAGGTCTGTAAATTAAGTATTGAGACTAATTCAGAAAACCCTTTTATTTACAATCAAACTATATCTAGACTCTATCGCCTTCAAAATAGTTACCTTGAGAAGCCACACAGCGCTTTAGACGGGTTTTCTACTCTTCACAGAAATTTTGGCACTCAGAAACTGCAATCTTCTTCAGCTGGTCGGTTAACTTTTTTAAATGTTGTCTATCGTCCTAAAATAGTGTCCTTGGAGATGTTTTTCAATCTCGGGAAGAGAAGTAGTCACAGGGACTCAAGTAAGGTAAATAAGGGGGCTGAGGAACAACAGGAATATTTTTCTTTGCCAAAAACTCATTAATCGCGAGTGCTGAGTGACAATGTGCATTGTCATGATGCAGCATCCAGGTGTTCACGATGGCTGGCCTCCCGCGAACTCTTTTCTACAGCCTTTCAAGAATTTCTCGGTAAACATGTTGATTGACAGTCTGTTCTGTAGGCAAAAATTCCTTATGGATAATGCCATTACTATCAAAGAAACAAATGAACATGGTTTTGATTTTTGCTCATTTTTGCTTTTTTGGGACGTGGTGAGTTTGGTGTGTGCCACTCCTCGCTCTGCCATTTTGTTTCTGGATCATACTCAAAGCTGCATGATTCATCACCAATAATATCGTTTTTTAGAAAATCAGGATCATTTTCTATTTGTCCTAGAAGATCACGGCACGCTTCCAACCTGTTGTCTTTCTGTTCAAGAGTGAGGTTTTGTGGGACTAATTCCGCACAAACTTTTCTCGTTCCCAATTCGTTTGTCAAAATTTGACAAATTGTAGTGTGGTTCAAATGTAATTGTTCTGCGATGATTCTGACGGTTAGTCGACGGTCAGACCACACCAAGTCTCTGATTCGATCAACATTGTCGTCAGTTCTTGACGTTCACGGTCTTCCAGAGCGTGGCTCTTAATTGATTCCCGGTCATCTGGAAAAGCTTTAAACCATCTGAAAACCTGTGCTCTTGACAGCGCTTCATCTCCATACGCCTCTGTCAATTTTGTAAAAGTTTTAGTAGCATTGTCCCCGATTTTAACACAAAAACTCACTTCACGGAAAGCGTGTCTACCTTTCACGTGGCAACAATAGACAATAAATATTAATACTCAATATCAATCAACTGTTTATCTAACCATCTTACAGTGTTTCCAGTGTTTATGGAAACCTTACAGTGTTGCCATATTGACTGCTACATGATTAGTCTCATTACTTAATTTTCAGAACTCGTATATACCTCTACTTCCATTTAACGAATAGTTTAAACAGTTTTTTTTTTTTTTACTTAAAGTTGCTTTTTAAATTTCAAATAATACTATTGAAAATGCTAAGATTTTTTGTGCACGTATGTCTGTTCTGTGATTACCGTATATGTGTACGTAGCCTGTTTACGCGCTCGGCTTTTGTTAACAAAATCATCGCATCTGTTTTTGAATAATAGTTTTATAATGCAATAAACTGTCGGTCAAGTATCGAATTGTTTGTTACATTCGATTAAGCGCTAATCGATTGTTAATAATGTCATAATGTGCTCTCAACTGATTACTGCCAACGTAATTAAATTATGTTTCGGACAAACTAAAGCATACGCGCATCTGTCAATAATAATAATATACTACCGTGCCCTAATTTAACCCGACACATTAGCACTGCGCCGTACCAGTGATAAGATTACATCTTGCTGAAATATAAATTTTATGTAGAAATCTTGAAGTCAGGTGTTATGAAAATGTACAAAAATGGAATCATACGAACTGTTGTGGATCGTAATACTAAGGGCGTTGCAAAATGTGATCTGTACAAAGAATATCAGTGTCGAGAGCGGTCTGGGTACAGGCGAGTGACATTTCAGAAACGCGGCTTCCAGTAGGCTTCAGTGAACGTCCATATACGAGTTGTACCTGTTGCCATGATCATGAGGCGCCTCAGTAATTCTTTTAGTAATGTGTTAACGTATAAACACACCTGTATTACACAGACATACGTATCTAAAAAAATATCAGCATTTGGGAAAACATTTATATTTTGGAATATAATACTAATGACTTATTAGTAAATGAACAACCGCAGATTAGTAAAAAATATGATAATTTCTTTGAAATTGTAGGCTACATCAGATGTTTAAAAACCAACACTGAATATCGGGGGAGGGGGGAGACAACATTTAGTGTAATGGATGTGGGTATTATAATTTGGCATTCATATCTAAATCAGCGTAGACAAACAGCTGATCAACATTAACATAATATCTACGTAAATAAACAAAGAAACATTATAACTTGTAAATTAAAGTTTCATTTAACTCTGGAGACGTTGAACAAAAAACAGTTCAACGTAATGTTATAAGTAAGTAAAACAAACTAAACGCTTGGGTGTAAAAGTAATCTATTATAAAAAATAAAGAATTCGTACATAGTTATTTTGTATGATTAGTGCAAAATATAATTATATATCGTTTTTAAAAGTACTGTACCATCAAGATGTTTCTTCTTACTTGAGCATTATGCTGTATGCTTGTCGTCAGTCATCTTGATCTGTTGTTTGATGAACTGTTTCTGCTTGGCTTGGTTATTGCTGCGGTTACTAATAATGAGACTTCGTTAGTTTCACTATGATTGGGTTTGTTGGAAATTTCTTGTGAGTGTGTTTTAGTGTTATAAAAATTACGTCGTGCGGTAATAGTCGGCAGTGACAACCTGAGCTCTGGCATCCACAGAACTTGCAAAAACCGTGTTTTTGTGTTTATACGTAAATTATAGGTCAAAACTAGGTGCGGACGTGAAGAATTTGTAAAAAACCAAGTATGGGATCCAAATAATGTAAAAACGCGGTTTTTTCATTTCCTACGTGGACTCCACGTCTAACTTAGCTGAGTACGCGGTAAATGCGGTAGTTTTTTGACGTAAATAAGGTAAAATTGACGTTGTTAGGTTAACATGCAAACTAACCTAACAACTAGCCTTTCACGCTTTTTGTGAGATCCACGAAAAAACAGCTCTAAGTAAGGCCTATTAGGCTACTTCTATTACTAGGCCTTGCCTATTAATACGTGTCTCCCTTTCTGTGGCAGAACTCGTTTTCCACTAATTCTCAGTTTTTGTGCAGACCACTGGAAAAGCAACCAACTCGAAGCAGCATTCTCTTTCAATGCTGTATCGCTGTAAGTAGTTATGTATTTTTTCGCAACGTGCAAATAAAAAAATGCGAATTTTTAGCGCCCGCACCTAGTTTTGACTTGTAGTTTACGTAGAAACACAAAAAACGCGATTTTTGCAAGTTTCGTGGCTGTCAGAGCTCAGGTTGTCACTGCCGACTTTTACCCGCCCGTCGTGCTTTATTCGAATACGTTCGAACGTAAAATATAGGCAAAACCCGTAATGCTTAAGATAAAGTAAAAACAGCTCATTTAAGACGACATCCCCAGTAGAAAGCATTAATAATTTTTAAAATGGGCAGTAGTCATTTTCATAAATAACAGTATGAAGAAAATTACAGAACTATTCATTAATTTATATAAGATATCATACGAAACAACAGTATGGAGCAACATAACAATAACGAAACAGACAACAATAACAATATGCAAAAAGCAAATAACTCGCACAACAAAGACTTTCTAAACATTGAATGACTGGGAATTCGTGTCCTGTATTACGTCATGCGTGTGTAAAATTATCTTTGTTTTTTATGGTTGGATTTAATTGTGCAGAGAAGCTTTTTTAATTCTTTTTTAACTTTATTTAACACAGTATTTTTAATTCCCTTTTTCGTTATTTGATACAGTCAATTAATAATATTGATTATTATTAAATAGATCGGTAGCGACCTAGATAAATGTGCGAGATGTTCAAGAACATCGTTCCATGTAACAAGTTGATAACTTGTTACAGTGATCATGAAGAGTGTCTCGATTTTTTCGACTTCGACTATAGAACATGATAACGTTACGATGGTGATGATATGTAAACATAGGCCTGTGTAAGTACTTTTATAGTATAGCCTATGTTTTTTTTAAATTCGATTTTGAGCGTCAGCAGGCTTGTAGGTTTCTAAAAAAAAAGTTCCTTCTATATAATCATTGTCCTGCCGTTTCTTAATGTGAAACTAGGTCAGCTTTTGTTTATCTTTGTAGTAAACACCTGTGTTTCTCAAGTAAGGAGACTTGATAGTATAATTAAGTACAGTATGGATTTTCTAGTGAATAGGACTAGAGGTGTAGCAAATCTGGTTATTGCTCCAATTGCACATGTTTCCAGTAACCGTTATTGCGCCAGTGCTGTTAGCCGGGCCATGTAACTTGATTGTACCTCGATCCGAAGTAACTGAAACGTTATGTCATCGTAACCATAATAGCGCCAGATTCACTCTGTAGCCGATTAAACAGAAAGGTGTCTGCACAACAGGAGCTAACGGTATTCATTAAGTTACTTAATCGGAAAACCTTATTGCTTGGTTACTGGTTTTACAAAGTGCTATCAGTGTAGATCGTGTAAATTAGTACTTTCCACCTGTTATCTTCAAAATTCTGAAGGTCGTGTACACGTCACCATGGTAATACTGAGTATGTTTCCATGGTATAACAGCCCTATATTTAGGCCTAGAAGTTGTTGCCATGCATAACATTCGTTGTCCACATATACATAAACATCGACAACAACATGGATATTCTACACGTACACACAAAATGCCGAAAACTAGACACTCTTGAACAATTGGAAATGTACAAATATACAAAAACACATAAAAACGACATCCTAAACGAACAGACACAATTCAAATCACACGTATTATTCGATCATATCACACACACACACACACACACACACACACACACAACATCGATCCTTCAATAGTCGACGCCGTGGCCAAGAACAAGACGGACAGCGCTCCCAGTGGCATCTTCTGACGAAGCTTATAATAAGCGGAAACTGGTTCAGGCTATAAGGTAAAACTTTTACGATTTTATCAATAAAAAACTTTGTGTTCCGAGTCGGTACTGATATACTTATATTTACAGATTAATTACCCTTTTTAGTGTTTATATGTAGAAAAGTTCATTTTGTTAGTTGCAGGACTCAGTATGTGATTATTTTTTAGATTAGCGCGTTTGCATTTTTGTATGCAGTAAAGGAGAGGTCTGTCCGTGGTCGTCTGATGTAAATCTTTTTAGTAATTCCTTAGCTTCTGCAAATATTAATTTATGAAATAGTTTTAAGTAGGGTTTTGCAACGTGTTTACTCTCAATAATTTATTGTCTGGAACAAAGTTTTTATACTCAACAGAGTATGCAGTATGCAGTCAATAATTTCCTGTGCAAATGAGTACAAATGTTTTGTAGGCCCGTATTGTATTTTATTTGTAAGTGAAGCTTGGATCTTTAGAAAACGGGACGAACGCGAATCAGTCGGCGGAAGTGAAATGAAATGTCTTACGATACAGAAACGATGTCCACGACAAAACCTCATCCGTATTGTTGACACCTGAGGTTAACAGGAGATTCCTTCTGATCAAATGGCGCCACAAGAGTGGTTCCGCCGCACAGTGGTTCCAAATCTCAAAAACCTAGTCAAAATATGAAAGCGTTTGGCACCATTTACGAAATTTTGTATAGGGGAGGGTTTCTGAGGTCGCTGATTATGAAGCCGAATTGAAAATGAAGAAAAACAAAATGGCGGGACCACTATGACGGACAAGGTTGTCAAAAAGCGGATTTCGAGGACCCTAATTACATATAATTAACTAATATAACAAATGTAACAGTCATAGATAGTGCTTATGGACTTACAATAATGTTTAAGTCATTTTATTGCCTGTGTATTTGAATTTTTTTAAAAGATGGTTTGGCGTGGCATTTAAGTTAATTTCACCATCTCCAAATCACAAAGAACCGACTTAAAGATAGTTTAGTTCTTACGTACTTACGGATCTGACCAGTATTTTAGATACTAATTAGGTATATCTAATAAGATTATGTTATAGGTCCTACATATATCCCAGGTATGTCTAACAGTTTCTTTCTCAGGTACTTTTGGATATAACCACTGTTTTAGACAATTACTACGTATAACAAATATGATATATAGCCTATGTATATACATAATCTTATCAGATTTACCTAATAAGTAGGCCTATATGATATATAAACATTTTTAGGTAAATATGCAACAATAATACAGTATGAAATATTATTCAATATTATTAAGAATATTAATATATTAAATATTGTTAATATTATTTGTAATAATAGTAATTTATGTAAAAATGCTAACGTTTTAAACGTATTTAATTTAAGTATTTGCATTTTACATCACAAAAAAACTTTCAAGAAAAACAGAAGGGCCAGCTGTTTTGTATTCATTTTATAAATAAAGGTATAAGGTACAAAGTAATCGGTTTTTTAGCAGAACTTATAAACGTTTTTCCTTAATTTTTAATAGCTTCGCATAAGATTTTGCGAAACTTCTGATAAATTATAATATGTTAATTTGTATGTTGCTAGTTTGATATTTGAAATACCTGTTCTTTTACTATTTATTTTCATCCTAAATATCCGTTTTCCAAAAAGGAAATCGGTAGAACGTAGGAGTTTTAATATAGGCCTACTGTTAAACACAATGTTGCTTTTCGTTGCGTGCCGGCGCCAGATGCTACTCGTCCGAACGTCACTTTGTATACAAGCAGGTAGGCTATATGCTTAACAGATTCTCTCTTTCTGCACCCGGTTCAACCTTCCTTCTACCTCACCCAACAGTCTTAAATCCCTTACGCTGAAACTGCATTTTTCGACCTGAGGCTGTATTTCGTATTTCGATCCGCTCTATCTGTAACCACAGTGGGTCAAGTGAACAGGGGTTTATACAAGGTACGCGCGACGGTCGAAGAAATCTGAAGAAACACTTTACAACCTCAAAAAGGTGTACACAAGGTGCGCGCGAGGCAGCATTTTATTTACTTAATATATTCTCTTACTTCATTTACGTCTTGTGACTTCTAGTAGCTTTGCCACGCGTTTCAGAAAGATTATAGGGTATATATTCCTCCAACGATCTAAACTAGTTTAGATCGTTCTATTCCTCGTTTTAGATCGTCAGACATTAAAATTTTAATTAAAGTGAAACACATATGAACCATCAAAACTGATTCACATACACGCTACTTAATCTATCTTATTCGTTAAATTGCTGCTGAGTTATAGTTACTAAAAAACGTGGACTTCCTACTAACATACATAAAAATTCACGTTTGAGATTACTCTATGTAAACAACTGTTTGCTACTGAGGGTAACAGTGCTTGTCCCAAAAAATATCCACCCATTAATTAATATGCCAGTATTATAAATTCTAAGTGATTTGTCGCTGAGCGAGCGGCCCGTGGCAGTCCGCCAGGTCGAAAGTAATTTTAATCAGATTGTAGATTTGTTACATAAAACATTAAAGAACATTTCGTTGTAATAGTCTGACAGATTTCTCTACCTATTTCGCCCAGAGCGAGGTTTATGGAATATGTATGAAATAATTTGTTTTTTATGAAATAATAATATAAATTTATAAATTAACTTTCATATTAAATGACCATAAGACCTTTTGGACCTTTGATATATGTCTTCAATTACCTTTTAAAAGGTAAAGAGCTCCCTCTTGAATGGAAGACTGCGTGTGTTTCCAACCTCCACTAAAAAGGCAGCAGAAAGATGATACAGTATCGAATTACAGGTGAGCAAGTGTAACCAATTCCATCTCAAGGTATATGGGAAAAATTATAAAGCAAGAATTGAAAGCCAGTATGAGGATATGTGTTTCGTGCAGGCCAATCTGTAGCCTATAGATTATATGCCATTCGCTTTCGCGTGGCACCTAAGGGATTAGGAGACCCTTACACACACACGCACACAAATGCAGCTGCTCGCGTCCGCTCCGGCCGGCAGGTAGATGACTCATAACTGGGGCCCTAATTGAGTAATTGCTACTTCTTTAAAATATAAAATTTAACTACTGACATCAGTTTATTTGTAAACTTCGTGCAATTCCAAGAAAAATGACACCAAACACGGTATGATTATGATAATATATAATGTTCAACATGCATAGTAGTATTTTATATTTAATATACCGGGTACCATTAATTTTTTTTTGGTTACATTTCGACATCAAAGTGTGTTATATATCGTTGATTTATTTTTACATTTATTTTTAGTGTGTTTATACACAGCATGTATCAATTAAAATGTAAACTTGTAAGTGCAGAATTAAAATAAGCTTACTTTTTAACCTCACAGTTTCTTCATGTAAGTGCGGGTAACTGGTTGAATTATTTTTTATCTTAATTATTATTAATTCTACCAACTACCTCGAAGCTACAATGAACCGCTGTTCAGCGACATTTTGAAGTATGTCCGGAGTTTAGTTTTGACTAAGCGTCGTTATGAAAGATATTAGCCGAAACAACCCTATGACTCACTTCCTGTGTATAGGGCATCCGCTTTCGACGACAATGAATATGACTCACTTCCTGTGTAGTAAGTAAGCGCCACTGTCGGGGGTGTCGAAAGCATCAATATTGTCGGTGGCTTTCCTTAGTAATGTGGTCGGTGTTGTGCTGTACGTGGAGGTTTAAGTGTTACAGTTATGTCCTCTAAGTCTAAGCAAGTGTTACATTCGCAAGCAAGAACGATAGTTGCTTCGGTGATACAGTATTTTTATATGGAAAAAAATAATATGGGGCCTCTATTGGATGTAAGAAAAGTTTTGGAAAGAGTTTCATCAGCGTGTAATGTTCCCAAACGAACCGTCGCCCGGATAAATGCTCAATTGAAATCAGCGCTACGGGAGGAAACTGAGACCGTGGAAGATGATGCGAGCGACAGAGAAGACAACGTAGTTAATGAAGTTTCAGCCTGTAAGAAGATAAAAATAACAACGCCTAGGAAAACACCAGGAGGGCCACAACGAAATAGAAAAGTGACGGGCCTCGACGAGTTTGCGAAATCGGCCATAAGGCGGCACATCCTGCAGTACTACGAGCGGCGAGAGATACCATCCCTCGAGAAACTTGTGAGTTCGTTGAAGAATGCGAGTCTGTTCGACGGCGGGAAGGCGGCATTGCATCGTATTGTACGAGATTTGGGGTTCGTTTACAAGAAGTATAATAACCGAAGGGTTTTGATGGAAAAGCCTACAATCGCTTTATTAAGATGCCAGTTTTTACGTAAAGTCCGAAATGTAAATATTGAAAATGTTGTGTTCCTAGATGAAAAATGGTTAAATGAAAATGTACATAATGACAAAGGATGGACCGACGATACAGTTAAGGGGACATTGAATGCTCCCTTAGGCAAGGGGAAAAGATTGATAATTTGCCATGCTGGAAGCCAGAAAGGATGGATCGAAGCTCCCCCACTCGTGTTTGAGTCAAAGAAGACGGGAGATTATCACGAAGAAATGGACCATAAAGTTTTTGAAAACTGGTTTTTTAATACACTAATCCCCGCAATACCCCCTGCGAGTACGATAATCATGGACAACGCTCCGTACCATTCCAGAAAAATAGACAAAGCACCAACTTCAAGCTCAACAAAAGCCGCAATGATCCACTGGCTGAAAGAGAAGAAAATTCCATTTCCCCCGACTTCCGGAAGCCAGAAATCTACGATTTGGTAAAATTACACAAGCCTCCAATTCCAAAATATGCTATTGACACTAAAGCCACCGAATTAGGGTTCAAAGTTATCAGGCTTCCACCTTACCATTGCCATTATAATGCTATAGAAATGGTCTGGTCTTACTTGAAGGCGTACGTGAAGGAAAGAAATAAAACTTTCAAGCTGAAGGATGTGAAGGAACTTTTTATGGAGGCGGTCGCCCAAGTCACACCGGAATTGTGGTCAAGGTATGTTCAACATGTCAAGAAAGCCATGGACGCAGACTGGGAGAGTGAAGGATTGCACGACCAAAGTGTTCAGGAGTTAATAATCAATTTGTGCCCAGGCGATGATGATAGCAGTGAATGTGATTCCGACGATGACTCAGACGACGACATCGGTTGCTACCTACTGATGTAAGATTTTCCAGGTACGATTTGAGGACTTATTAATATATTTAAAGTTATGTGTTCACAGGATAGGGCTACTGTTATATAACATATAATTAAGAAAATAATCTACCCTGAAATTAATTTTATTTTTAACTCATGACTGACCGATTTCGGCACTAAGGCCATCGTCGGCGTCTTCTTGATTATCGTACTTGCAGGGGGTATTGCGGGGATTAGTGTATTAAACAACCAGTTTTCAAAACAACCTGGTGTTGACTCAAACACGAGTGGTGGAGCTTCGATCCATCCTTTCTGGCCTCCAGCATGGCAAATTATAAATCTTTTCTCCTTGCCTAAGGGAGCATTTCAGAGTACATTGTGTTCTTAATTATATGTAATATAATTATATATTAGAGTTTTTTAATACGGTGGACCAAAACTTTGTTATTAGAATTTTATGGTTTCAACTAATTATTCAATATGGAGAAGTTTACTCTTATGATGTACATGTAGTCCACGTTTCTTATTTTTGTAGGATAGAATTTTGTTTAGTTTTGTAAAAATTTTATTTTATGTTTGTAAATAAAAAAATCATTATATTGCATACAGTATTCGTGTGAAGTTATTAAAAAAAGTTTTTATTCAGTATGTATTTTTGTTATAATTGTTTTTTATCTATTACTAAAGGTTTTTTTTTTGTTTATCCATAAATATGGGCTATCTGTAAATAAAACCACGAAAAATATTTCATTTATGACCCACTTTTGTTAAGATGGGGTTTTTAATTTTGTAAAAATTTTACTTATAAGTTTGTACATAAGAAAAACAACATTGTATTGTATATAGTATTTGTTTAAAGTTATTTAAAAGAAGCATTTCTTAAGTATGTATTTTTATTATACATTTCTTAAGTATGTATTTTTGTTATACATTTCTTAAGTATGTATTTTTTGTTTGTTTTTATCTATTAATAAAGGTGTTTTTCGTTTATATATTAATATATTTTCGAAACGATCAAAGTTAAAGAAAATATTGCGTTTATATTCATGTCGTTTTTCGTGTGTTAATGTAAAATTTTAAGAGAAAAATGCCCATCACATCCAGGAGTAAAATATTTTTAGTACTGTATTACAAGTAGGCTTTTCCATTTTATAAAAATTAAAAACATAATAATGTGGAATTTAAACTAAAAGGCTAATATATTTCATCTTGTACTTATTTAACATTAATTGTAATGTTATCATTAGTAAGTTTTTATCATTGGTAACCGATTTTATATAATATTAAAATGCCATTGTCAATTTTAAATAAAACTCGTCTTTTTAGTACTGCAATATGTGTTTTTTTTTCTAAAATCCAAATATACTCCCTTGACGCTACATGGTTAACAGTAACTATATGTTGAGAGGACTCATTTTTCTCGCAATTTAACGAAGATTACGAAAATCATATTTTAATTTGGATTATCATTCAATTTAAATGTCATAATTTGTAACTGTTTCATGAAGCGCGTAATGTAATGTATACCTGCGCGTTCGGGCAAGGGTGTGTGGCCCGGGCGCTCGTGAGTGCGCGTGCGAGAGCAAGGGTCTGCTAATCCCTTAGGTGCCACGCGAAAGCGAATGGCATATATACCTTATTCCTGTATTGTATTGTTTTGATTGCGTATTTTTATAGTGTTTTCTACTGTACTACTCAAACTAACAGTATACTAAAGGTATTGTAACAAAAGTATGTGTGTTTTAACGTATAACTTCGAATAATTCCATATCAGCGCTTCCAACGGCCGAATTGCTAATTCTTGAATCTAACCACAGCGTATGTACTAATTTCTGAGCTTTATTCGTTTATATTGTAACGAAACAGAACGCTGTAGGAATAATTATAAATAATAAACGATGAAACCTCATTCAGGGATAGAACCAAGCATTATGATCACCAACTAATCAACAGAAACCCCAAAATTGAAGATAATGAATGGGCCAAAATTAACTCAACAACACCTACCATTGACCTGGCTATGACTAACAAATAGTAACCAGACATTACCCAGTAAGATAGGGCAGTAAAGCAATAAAAAAATAAAAGCAGTAATCAAACACCAAATAAATAAACATAATACAAATAATAAAGAGTACAACCACTTCATAGTGTAAAATGTGTATGAACTATATGGCTAAATAGGCCAATAAAAATCTGTCTTTTTATAAAAAATAAAGTGAAAAAAGGGGCACAACACCTTATAGTGCTATCAGTGAAAACAAACACATAAAAGGTGGCCTAATAATAGTCACATAGGCTACAGTTTAAAAGTGTGATGTTATTTAGATTAAGAAGTGGTCAAACATGACTGACAATAGTGATTTAGGAATTAACACACAAACAATTGTTTAGCAGTGTGGGACCATTTAAATATAGTGAGTTATAATTATTAAAATAAGTAGTATAGTTAAGAGTTTTGTTTTACATTATAAAAGTTTCATGTTACTAGCAAATCAAGTTAAAATAATATGGTATCAAAGGGTCATAGTCAACTGTCATCCATCATTCTAAATTGTTAAATAAGATAAAGGGAAAATCCACAAAATACTAAATTTTACATGACCAAACCAGGCCATGTTTGGTATCAAATGATTTATAATTCTGTTCTTATTAACCACATAGACATTGTATTAAATATTATTGTATCATGATAAAAAAGTAATGTGAAGACAAATTATAAAATGTAATGTATTTTAATGGTCTTAGTCATGTAACATTTGAACTTTGCATAATGGGCCAATAAGAATCCAAGAAATGTTGGTCAGTTTCCATGACAAAAAGAAGAAATAAAGCACTTGATTGTTAACCACGATTGAATACGGTTGAGGAGTGCAGATCAAAAATATTATGATGTAAAACATTTTAAAAGGCAAGAAACCAAACTCAGAAGAAAAAATTGTAAAACGGAACAATCATGAAGTTATTAAAACAAATCATGTAACTCAACAGGAACGACTACCAGTGAAATGAAGAAATTCTAAAGTGATTAATAAGAAGAAGCCTAAATTAAATTTAACTGAAGAACTGTAGGTATTCTACAAAATTATAACCAACCAATTCTTGTAATCCAAATACGAGTCATCACCAGCAACACCAACAACTCACACCACATTAATAACTGATAAACATTCTATAAAAGAAACCAAGAACATAATATAAGAAATAGTGAACACTAAGTGACAATATTTTATTAAAATACATTGGAATCCAATATACTCAAACCACAACGTGCAACACATCAGCCATGAATATGACGTCACTCAAGAACCAGAATGCATTGCGCACATAACGTAACGAAATATTGCAAGCCACATTTTTAAATTCGTAAAAAAAATTAAAGCCCTAAAAAAATTCATAACTATTTATAATATTACGTTAGATAATAAGTATTAAGCTATTTCTATTGTAATGTACTCTTTGTTTTTTATTAATTAATGGAACCTTGCGTAGCAGTCAAAAGAATTCACGTTTATATAATTAATTCATTTGACATGACCCTGAGATAAGAATCGATCATTGCTAACGTGTATATCGAAATAACCATTTTTACTAAACTGAATAAAATTTTCAAAGATTAAACAATAATATTACCAATATCATTTCCATGTGTTTTATTTCTCGAACGTAAGGTATAATTAAGATTCGCTCTACACGCACTAAGATCAAGAAGACGTCTGAGAGTGGTACAAATAACAAAAATCACGAAACCGAAATTAACCTCAACGAATGCGTTGAGATGGAAATCGAACGTATACATTAAGGAATTATTTCGGGACGATACAACCGCTACATTCAAATAGTGAAGCAGACGAACTGAAGAATTCTCTTCAGTCAATTGTAAAATTAATAGATAAGGAAGAGTCATCCAGAATTTAAAATTATAATTTAATAAATTTAACAAATACGAGGAATAAACACGTAACAATAATATCAACTGATAAAACAAATACACATAGAGCAAAAAGTTTTTATTAAACAACACAGGTTTATTACATATTAATAACAGTATTAATAATACACGGATAAACGTTTCGTAATAATATGCAACCACGAAAGTAACAACATAACAGATTATAAATCAGCGGCTCTCTTTTCTTTTCACATCTGGCCGTCACGCTCACCTTGTAGGTCTATGCCAAATTTTTTTACCGCCGCGCGCACCTTATAAAACCTCGTGAACAGAACGGGTGAACTTCTAGTATAACATCAGAGCAGACGTGTAGGCCGAACTAGAAACGTGGAATACGGTCGTGGGTTGACGCGACGCGACGTCGTGTTAAAACATTTTTTAGGCAACTAATTAATCAATACACTGATGCGATTTGTCTGTTAGGCTATGTTATGCCTCTATCACGTAACTGCGATATTATACAGTTGACTTGTCTCCAGCGAACATGGTCACGACAAGTAACGCAACCTTTCCTTGGCATTTGCCGACCGCTTGCTAATCGTGCTGTACAGAAAGATTTCTTGCTGCTCTTCTTGAACTGGCCCTTACGTACGACGCAGACACCGACGCACTGTCTGTATCCAGCCGCACACAGTTAAAAATATGTCAGCACGATAAATGTTGTTCCCCGGTCAATTCTGGTAAACGCTATTTAATACCGTGACACGATCCGTAAGAGTGGATTTGGATTCGCCGACTTGATTCGACATTTTGTATTGGCGTCGTGTTTAAAGTTTTGGTTTCCAAATCGAGACGTCTCGCGATGGAATTCGATAGGCGACAGAAATTCTTTGTTCTTTTACCTCTGGTATTTTACTGCGTCAGAATGTCCTATCAGAATGGTTTCCTACCACAAAAGGGCTTAAACAAGGGTGCAGCTTGTCACCTACCCTATTGAAAGTATATATCCAAGAAGCCATCAGTAACTGGAGAAGAAAAACATCAGAAATGGGATTTCAAATGGATGAGCAGTGTTTAACAACTCTCCTATTTGCCGATGATCAGGTATTTATAGCGTGTGACGAGGATGACACAGACTATATGTTTAGAAAATTGAAAGAGGAGTACGAGAAATGGTGTCTAAACATAAACACTACTAAAACAGAATATCTGAAAATAGGAGACATACAAGAAGAAGACCCAGATCTGCAAATTCATAGAATCGGAAAGTGTAGCGAATTCAAATATTTTGGAAGCATTATTTCAGAAGATGGAACAAAAAAATGACATCAAGAATAGGATACAACAGGAAAAATTGTTTGCTAAACTCGTTACTTTGGTTGAACAAAATGAAACTTCAAACTAAACTGACAATCTACTCAACTATTGTGGAGCCCATTTTAACTTAAGGCTGCGAATGCTGGCAACGTTCAGATAAAGAGAAAAAGATTATAGAAACTGTGGAAATGGACTTCTTAAGAAGTGCGTGTAATATTTCTACAATGCAACATTAAACGCTAAACACAACGTTTATGTTTCTGTGTTTATATTTACAGAAACGAATATATAAGAAGGAAAACAGGGCGCGTATTTACAACAGCAGAAAGAATAGAATGCAGACAGTTGCTATGGTATGGTCACGTAATGAGGATGGAAGAGAAGCGATGGCCAAAGAAAGCATTGACTTACACACCACAAAACAGGAGAAGAAAAGGAAGACTGACAACACAATGGAGAACAGGAATCAGGAAAAGCATGAGAGATCGAGTTATTGAAGATGATGACTAGAAAGATAGGGAGAAATGGCGATCGAAATGCGGGATGCGGCATAGACTGTAGGACCCCCGCTAATAAAAAAAATCTTTACTGAGCACTGTCTGTCTCGACTCCTCGATGTTATAAACTACAGTATGGCGTAAAATAGCCAACCACGTGAAAACAATTAGCTACACTTAAGAGCATTCTTAATATAATATAAACGTAAAAACTGAAAACTGATGAAGTCATATAGAGGAAGTGCGGGTAATATGGAATACCATTTACTTAATGTTAAAGTATATTTATATCAGCTTCCTATGAATTTCAAATTAAATTAAAAGTCTGTATGTTTTTAACTATCTCTGACATTTGAAATAAAATTAAACCCTCACAGCGTTACAGTGGATCTCTTTAGACACATGTTGGGAAATTGAGGGTAATATAAAATTGGAAGGGCAATATGGAATACTACATATTTTACACAGAAAATTGAGTTAGCTAACAAAATTTCTCAATAACATGTAAAAAACAATGTCTACATAATATTACATCAGGAATCAGGATTCCTGATTTCTTTAGTCAGAAATTATATTTTACGTTGAAAATTAGACATTGAGAAGGAAAGTTACAAGAAAATTTAGTATATTAACGAATGTAACAAAAGAGTTTGCAAAAGGTGTGTAAAAAAAATTATATGTACAACAAAAACAGTTATAAAAAATTAAATATTTACATCAGGATATTATTGTAAATTATGTTTAACATAGAAAATGGCGTATTTGACATGAAAAATTTTAATGTTCATAGTGACAAGTGTTTGCAAAAAGTGTAAAGCAAACAAATTTTTTAGGAAAGTCCGAAATGTAAGCATTTACATTTTTGCCACCTGCGTAATCACTATGCGCCCATAAAGAGCACATAAGGCACTTTTATCATCATCGGAGAATTTACCGTCACAAAACAGATATTCAGAATTGTGGTCAACAGGAGTCTTATCACCACCTGCGTTTCCAAGTTCCAGGTCTGACGATTCATCAGAATAGAATGTCAGGTTATCACTTGTGGAAGTGAGACCCATTTTTCCTTAATTGTTTCCTTTTAGGTAGATTTTTTGGGAGACGAGGTGATGTAATTTTTTTTATCAGTTTTTGGGGGACGTTTAGTATTGGATTCGTTGAGAGAAATCTGCAGACTCATCTTCAGTGGTGAAGCGGTGATTATTGTGCCCGTACCAATTTTTCGTTTTCTACTGAATAATTTTCTCCTTAGTTGAGGTGGAAAAATATTCAGAGATATGTAGAGAAGCCGTGTCATTCATTTTTTATGATCCTGATCCTTGATCACACGTTCTTATTAACTGTGGCAAATGCCTCTGGTTCTAAAACTGCAATTTCACCAGTCTATACTTTCAGGTAGGCTTGTCCTGGCAGTTAGAGTACATCATGCTGGCTAAGAACCCTACTGTTATGCCTCAACCACATTGGGATCTCATCACTGGCTCTGTGAAAGTAGTGACTCATGAAACTAGGGCATGAAGTAGTAACTGTTCTACATGAAAGATTTATCTCATTGTTGGAGCATGTGTGTGTGGTGGTAAGCAAATTATCTTAACGTAGTTAGCTCTTGTCATGTTTATGATATCAATATTTCGTTTATGGCCACTATGCCCGTCTAATACCAACAGAATTAGTGAATCTTGTGTAGGTTTAGTAGTAGGCCTATTAATAAAATGTTCAGACCACTAAGTTATCAAATTTGTTTACACCCTGCCTGATGGATGGTATATACCATTTGAACCTGGAGGTGCTAGTTTCATAAGTAAATCGCTTGTTATTTTTTTTTCTGGGAAAAATACTAATGAAGCTAAGTGAATTGATGTAAGCCGCCGTCGTCTGTCTCTGGAATCCACAGCTTTAATGACAGTGAGTAAAAGACGATTATAGAATACACTGTCTGCTACGTATGTTAATGTACGCCATATGTAGACCTGTAATCTTATAATTATAGCAGTATATTAAATAAATTAAACAGTTACATTTGGTCTTACGTATTTATATTTAGGTTAAATATGTACAGTACGTAAATAATAATTTAATTATAGCCCTACAAATGGTCTCTACCCAGTCCCCTTTTACAAGTTCTTCTTCCATTGGCTATAGCTTCGTTCAGACTTCCTCTCGTGGTCGCCATTAATTGCCGGATTCAGACATTCCATGATTTAAGTTGTGGCCCCTATTTCTGTCTTTCTGATGGTGTTGATGCAAGTGATTTTTTTGCCAATAATTATCAAATAGCTATTAAATCTGGCATTCTACGTAGATGACCAAACCATTTGACATTTATTCTCTCCACGATTATACCCTTTTCTTTCGTTATATTTCTAATGTCCTCATTTGGTATCCTTGACTCTAACACTCAGAGAATTTTCTCCGCTGTTACCAATTTTTTTTTTATTATGTAAATAAAATAATAATAATAATTTCTCACAGCCCATACTTCAGTAGGTTGCTACCATCCCTATAATCTTATACCATTCGTTGACAGTGAAACTTGTTTTTATTAAAAACATCTATTAAGCGTCCCGCATCATACTAAGAAATATTTCGTGTTATGTTAATTCCAAACACTAACATATTTTGATGTCTCTACAATAAATTCGTCCCTGGCTGTATATTCCCATTGTGAACATACTCCAGATTGGAAAACTTCACTACTATGATTGCCACGATTAAAATGACAAACCATGTGTGTACACCGCGAGCACTACATGCGTGCGCGTACCAGAGTGTATGCTGGTGTCAATGTACTGTCTGGCCGCGATTGGAGTGCGCAGGGTAGGTAAAGTGGGGGAATGTACTAAGTAGTAACAATGCATCTGCCGGTCTAGTGGTGGGGACGCCAAGCCGCGCGTTCCAATCGCGGCCAGACAGTAAGGCTCGCGCAGACTGCATCGCATGACGTGTCGGCTCAAGCGGTGCGGTGTGTCTGTACGCGCGGCGACACACGCGTGTGCGTGCGAGAATGCGTGCTGGAGTCAATGCAAAGCGCTCGCTTGCACTGGCCCCGACACGCAAACTGCGTGCTAGCATGCGTCCGCCAAACGGGTGTGTGTGAGTGTGATACCCGTGTCCTAATCGTAGCAATGAAAACAGTAAAATTCCCACGTATCTCGAGTATTTCAAGTGGGTAAACAAGCCACGAGATGAATTTACCTGCAGAGACGTCCTTGATCGTTGCCGATTTGAATTAAACTAAATAAATTAGATAAAGTTTTATGCATTGCCTAGAAACGGAAAAACTATTGTTTTTAAAACGTTTTTCTCCACTCGCTGTGGTGTCTGTCTGTCCGGGTGGAATCTTGCGATTGATTTTTAACTACCTTCCAGACTAGCTAGAGCTTTGAAATTTGGCACACTTATGTATCTCCGATGACAATACAATAATCCATTGAAAAAATTGTGAATTTTGCAAAATTGTGAAAATTTAAAATTTTGCACACTTATGTATCTCAGATGACAACAATACAATAATCCATTGGTGAAAATGTAAAATCAATTTTAATAAAAAAAATTAAGAAAATTGTCAATTTTGCAAAATTATGAAAATTTGAAATTGTGCACACTTTGGCATTTTGAAACCACTTTCAACAAAGTATCAATCTACTCACTGAAAACACAATTCAAAATGTAATATAAAACTTCACACATCAAAACAATAACAGTAAACAATATTTCTGCAGTAGTACACATGTTTTTCAGCTGTTTAACAAGTGTACCAACATTGGAAAGAAACATTATAGAGGTATAAATAAGTGTGAATGTATAAAAGACACTATTTACATTTTGTGTTACTATGGAAACAAAAATCAAAGCTGTATTGAGTCAAACAAAAAAATATTAATAAAAATACTTATAGTTATCCGATTTTCATGATTTTTATACCATTTTATTCAGAAAAGTGTAAAGAAAAATATAAAAATAAAACGCAATTTGCTAGCATATAAAAACAAAAGTGTATGCTAGTGTAATATTAACGTATTCTGAAAGATGCCTAACTCGCGTGTTCGTGCATTTGTGTGGTTACAAAGGACAGTTGTGCTTTAAGTACTTCTTTGTAAGAGCCGCTTCTTTGTAATAATGAAGGAGACGGCGACTCAAAAGAAGCGACGATTGGAGAAAAAGCGACAACACTATCGGCTCAAGCGTTCGCAAGAAACGGCTGAAGTTAAATTAAAGCGACTTGTAAATCGTAAAAAAACGTGTCACAAGCTCATGCTATTGAAACCGACGACCAACACGCTTATCGTCTTGCTAAAGATCGAGAACGCAAATCGCAAGCTCGTGCTATTGAAACTAACGACCAACGCGCTTATCGTCTTGCTAAAGATCGAGAATACACTTCTCAAGCTCGTGCGATGGAAAATGACGATCAACGCGCTTCTCGACGCGAAAGAGATAGAGTATACACCTCTCAAGCACGACTCTATGAGACAGAACAAAAGCGTAAGGATATACAGCAATGTCGCCGCGATGCTCGTGCTGAGCGTGCTGCTGATGCGCAAGAGTTCCATAAGGAAATCAACAACTTCTGCGATAGGATATGTGATATCTGCACAAAGCAGTGTTACGCTAATCAAGTGGTAAAATATCATATGATTGCTGCCAAATCATATCTACCCCCGGAACTCGCGAACAAAAATGTATTGGAAGTTTGCCATCGATGTCATTGTCATTTGAATATGGCCAATACGGATTCAAAGGCCAGGCAACGCTGTTCGCACTTGACATTTTCGAGGTAAGCGAGAAGCTGCCTTCTATGTTGCCTCGCGACAGTGATAATGCGGGAATAGTTGTAGTCACAGAGACTCTCGAAAATTTAAATATCTCTCGTGAATACACAATTTCACGCGAACGGGTGTATGCTGCGCTTAGCTGGCTCTTGGCAAACAATCCGCTTTATAAGGACGTGACAATCAACGAATTGCAAGACTCGACCGACAAGACATGATTCACGTTGTTCCAGCTGAGCCACAACAGAAGCAAGGTTATTGCAATGAGGCTCATAGCAACGATAATTTTGCCAATGATGATCAGTTCCAAAGTGCAAAGTGGTCGTTGGACCACTAATACCTTGAACCAGAATATGATTGAAGCGGATGGTTTTTGTGCGCTAATTCACTTTAAGACTGAAACAAGAGGTGGGGAGGCGTTTCCAATACCTCCTGATGGCTACCTGAACTACGCAATCTGGACGTAGTCAAGAACGATATTCTAATGTTTGACAATTCGTTCGAGCTCATTTATGACGACAACTGGCTATGCCAGGGCAGCTTGATGGATCGCATGAATGATGGAATCATCGGCCGAACTTTGCAAAATGCTATTAGTCATTTGTTTGCAGAACATCAAGCTGGCGTTCTTGTTGTTGCGTCAAAGTCATTAGGCCTCATGCACTTCAATGACAAGTATTACTTTACCGACTCGCATGCTTGCGGCATCAAAGGTGCAAGCGCACGATGTGGTGACGGTAAAGCATGCATCATTGAATGCGACACGATTGAGGAATTTGTTCGCATTTGTCGACGCACCGTTCACTCGAGAAATGAACCTTTTGTGATTTACTTCATCGACGTGCGTGTGAAGGGCATTGTCGTTCAGATGGATGAATGTTTGCGACAACATCAGCGTGATATACCACAAGCAACTCATGATGATCCCGTGGTTGATGTGCATCCTATGGTTGATACACATCCCACACCCGAAAAGCATATTCATGTTCAGACATCAGTCATGGCTCCTATCGATGTCGCTCAGCCAGATGTTGACGAAGTATTAGATGATGCATTTGTTGATGGCGAATATTTAAACGAAATTAAACGTAAGACGAAGGACAATATTGTTAACATAAATGACGAATTGAGAGCAGAAGAGTATTCGTGGTGGATGCTTTTTCCGTATGGAAACAATGGTTTGAAGGAGAACCGTGAAGTGATTATTACGCCATTAGATTACTTTCAATCGAGAATCTTTGGTCGCGATACACGGTTCCAGCGCAATGACTATCTCTTCTATGCGCTTTCGATGAACGAATATCTCAAAATTCAGTCCACTATTTCTGCTTGCTGCAAGAAGGTAAGAGGACAAGAGGGAGCTGTCGAAGATCTTCACCTCTACATGCGAAACTTACGTGGGTCTGCAGCATACTGGCGAATGGCGCATAACGAATTGATAGCGCAAATTCGTTGTCTTGGCCCACCAACTTGGTTCTTAACATTGAGCTGCAATGACATCAACTGGCCAGACATGCGAAGAGCTCTCTTGATTGCTGACAAACGATCGAATGAGGACCCAACAAATATCAGTGTTGACGAATCGCAGCGTCTTATTGAACAATACCCGGTTGTAGTCAGCCGTCATTTCATGAGGAGATTTAATGCCTTCATGAAATATATTAATAACAACGCGAAGATTTTAGGTGGCAAAGTTAGAGATTACTGGTGGCGTGTGGAATTTCAAAATCGAGGCAGTCCGCACATCCACATGGTTGTTTGGATTGAGAATGCACCTTCATTCGAGTCCGAAGAAGGAATTGAACTAATCGATGCAGTAATCTCATGCCGACTCCCATCTGAATCTGAAGATCCTGATATGCACAATTTGGTTAAGCGCAATCAAACGCATCACCACACTCATACAAAAACAACTCTCAAACATGTCGCTTCGCCTTTCCGCGTAAGCCGTGTCAGACACTCGCATTGTTGCTCAAACTTCAGACGAGTTCATAAGAAATGGCGGACGGTTCTGCATTCTGAAGCGACGAACTGAGGAAAAATTGATAAATAACTACTGCTCCGCGATCCTTCAATTGTGGGATGGCAACATTGACATTCAGCCATGTGGAACGAAAGAGGCAATCGCCCATTACGTTGCGAAATATATCGCAAAGTCTGAGCCCGTAAACTTGAATCAGGGTATTGCAGAGGCGATCAGACGAATTTGTCAAGAAGATTCAAATGTTGCTCGCAAGTTGTTTAAAATATGCATGAGAATTATGAAGGAGCGTCAAATTTCTGCATGCGAATGTGTATTCCGGTTGTGTCACCTTCCATTCCGCGGAAGTTCGAGAAAGTGCGTATTCTTGAACGATATCACGTCCTGAAGTTTGACGGCAATCAGGCAACGGGAGTGTGCTCCAACATCTTTGAGCGATACGAGAAGCGCCCTACAAATCATTCAGAATACAACTTCAAGGATATGAGTTTGGTTGAGTTTGCAATGCAATTTGAGCCATATTACACCAACAAAGGCGACACTGAAGAAAGCCTTGATGAAGACGATGCGGAACAGTCACAACAAAGGCGAAAGCTCATTACTCTCACAGACAAATCAAAAATGGTTGTACGAAATTTCCCAGCGGTCGTACGAGTGCCATTCTTCATGATGCACACGGATCCCGAGAACTACTTCTATAGCCTTCTTCTTCAATATCAGCCTTACGAATCTGAGAGTGCTCTGCTCGGAGAGTTTGATAATGCGCGAGATGCATTCCTTGCCCGTGAACAAGAATTGAGGAGAAGAGCAAACACATGGAGGCTTTCCGCAGAATAGATCGCCAACTTGAGATCGCTTTCAACCAAGCTCATGCATTCGATATTCTGCAGCGATCCCAGGAGTTTGTTGAAGAAGAGCTCGAGGAAGAAATTCCCGACCAAGGTATGACTGATGAACAATTCCAATCGGCTTGTGCTGCGATGAACATCAAGCAGCGAGAGCTCTTCTCTGCAGTCACTCGCAGCATTCAGGAGCAGCTGAGCGGAAGCAAACAACGCCTCAGGCTGTTTGTGACTCGCGGAGCTGGAGTCGGCAAGACCTTCACTTTTAATGCACTGAAAAATCAAGTCAATCGCTGCTTCGGCAAAAATGCAGTGAAAGTTGCAGTTTTAACGGGTGTAGCTGCGAGACTAGTCGGTGGATCAACTCTACATACTATGCTCAAGTTACCGGTTCAAAAGGATGGCTTCATTGTCTCCAACATGCCGATGTTGACGGGAAATTATTTAAAGATTATGCGAAAGCAGTGGAAGGGTATTGAATACATCTTCATTGATGAAATTTCGATGGTCCCTTACGAGATGCTTTGCATGATCGACTCGCGATTAAGACAGCTCAAGAATAAGGATGATGAAGCATTTGGAGGTCTCAACATCATGCTGTTTAGTGACTTGATGCAGCTTCCACCCGTTAAAGGAGCTCAGGTTTTTGAACAACCAGTACGATTCTTGCCAGCACCACACCTCTGGCGCTACTTCAGATTGGTTGAGCTTACCGAGAATATGCGCCAGCAGGGCGACACGTGTTTTGCCGATCTGCTCAGTGCTCTTCGAATTGGTGAGCTCAAGAGTCCCCACTTTGACTTGCTGCTGTCGAAGACGTTGGTGGATGCAACAGGCGAATTCGCCTTGAACAAGGCGATTCGCATCTATCCATTGAGAGCGCAAGTAGATGCCCACAATAATGCTGTTCTTGAGTACTACCGATCACAGGGACAGAGAATATACAAAATAAAGGCGCAAGATCATGTAGCCGATGCTACGCGCAATGTCGAAAATGTCAACTTGGACAATATCATCCCAGCCGACATCAACAAGACTGGGGGCTTGCCCAAGGATTTGGAGATATTTATCGGTGCAAAAGTAATGTTACGATCCAACATCAATGTCGAGAAGGGTCTTGTGAATGGCGCAATTGGCAATATCACCGAGATAATTTGGTCGTATTTCCGTCGCGACCAGATATACGACACAGATGTTCCCTCTGTTCGCATAGACTTCGGTAGGGATGGCATTCATCTGATTGAACCTCAATCTATTCAGTTTCCTGCTAAATTCAACTATGGAACGATCGAGAGACGAATGCTACCCATTGTCTTGTGTTGGGCTTGCACAGTTCATAAGATGCAAGGCTGCACCGTCGATTATGCAGTCGTGTACCTTGGAAAATGCTTATTCCAAAAGGGACAAGCATACGTCGCTTTAAGTAGAGTGAGATCGCTGTATGAAGTGCGAATCGTGGATATGGAGTGCAGTAAGCTCTCGGGAAAGATACCCTGCAACGAAAAAGCCATTGAGGAGATGGAGAGACTGCGAAAATATAATCCTCCAGATGATCCTCAACCAAGTTGAAGGAATTGTACTCAGAAGTAATTTCGAGAGATTGTTTAAATTATAATTACTCTGCTCTTTAATCTTGCTTTTGTTTATAACTGATGTATTATTGCGCTACTCATTCTATGTACTTATGTTAAATTTTGTATACTTATGCATTAGCCCTATGGGGTAAATCCCCACGGGTAAATATATAGTCTATCTGTCTATCTATCTATCTATCTCTCTCGTTCCAGCACTCCAGAACATATTTGTCGAGGACATTTGCAGGACTCAGAGACTAAAAATGATAAAATAATAGGCCTATATAGTTAAAAATAAATAAAAAAACGTTTTTCTAATGGACTAAAAATATCAAAATAATTATATTTTGGAAATACTTAAAACACCTGAGACCAAATATCAGCTACAATGAAAAACGTGGGTTTGATAACCATTTCAGAAAATACGATCGTTACTCATATCATAAGGTTTAATGGAATTCAGTAATTGTTTCTCTAATAATATATTCAGAGGTATGAGTTTGAAAATAGAAGTCATTCATGAAAATACTTGAATACATGGTAATACTTGAAACAACTGAGACCAAATAACAGCTAATACAATGAAAAACGTGGGGCGCACTCCAGTAATTGTTTCTCTAATAGTATATTAAGAGGTATGCGCCCCACGTTTTTCATTGTAGCTGATATTTGGTCTCAGGTGTTTTTAAGTATTTCCAAAATATAATTATTTTGATATTTTTAGTCCATTAGAAAAACTTTTTTTTTTAATTTTTTTTAACTATATATTATTTATATGCGGTTTACTGCTGTGCAAGGAATTAATTCTTCTCACATTACTCACCGGTCATAACACTTCTGCTTATAACCATGTTTTACGAGACAAAGGCTAACCGAGACTCGAGTCGGCCTTTCATTTTAAGTCTTGGGTCCTCTTTTTTTTTGTCTTTTAGTATACGTTTTATAGATTTTAGTAGTAGGTCTACATACCTAAATGTTAAACTCACTAGTTGTAGGTTTCAACGAAACAGAAACAGGAAGACGTACAAAAACGATAAAAATCATAGTTTCATATAAATTAAGTTACATAGAAATTAAATTACGATAGGCCTAACGTTTTCAAGCCTTTATTTTACTGAATTTACCTATTACATAATACAAACAAGATACAGCGTTTCTTTCTATAAACAAAGCGCCAAGTTTTGGAGTTTTTCTCACTCATCGTCGATCTACGATGATTTTCTTATTAATTTCAGTTTTGAGAAACTTTTATCACATGAGGCCTCAGACAGACGAATCGTTAAGACAATACTGTAGAATGAGACATAGGTTGGGAAAGGATCCATCGAAGTCCCGTTTGACGATAAACTGAATAACTTCCTTGGCTGTCCATGTAACAGCTGCTTATATGGTGGCATTGGTAGCGCGTACATGTCGTTGAAATCTTTTTATGTACGACTTGTTATTATCATAGTCACCATTACATGATTGAGCATTTCATAATAATACAAAATTACCAGCTGCACTCATGCATACAATGAAAGTGATCAGAGAATCTCTTTCAGCGGCAGCAAGGACTCCTAAATGTCGTTTGCCTCTGTGACTAATGTACGTGCCTCTTTGTACTACACAAAGCCATATTTCATCCACAGGAAACAGGCGATTAGCCGAAAAATTAAACTTTTCGTAAAGTTCTAGGAAATCAAATATTTTATTACTTTATTTTTACTAAAAGCTCTAATCCTCGGATATGATGTTCCAGTTTTTTTTTAAAGTACTGATAACACATGTTTGTGTCTGTTTAAGAATGCATTATCAGACTATATTTCAAATTATATTTTTTTAATATTTCACAATGTTTCGATAGTTTGAACTATCATAATTGAGAAGTGTTATTTATTATTAATAATAATAAAAAATATACAAGAATAGTGTGGGTAGATATGAATGTATATAGCAAAATCTACAACGTCACATGAATTTATAAAATCTTGTGTTACGCCGGCAGTACTTAGACAAGTTAGAAAACATTTTTTTCGTAAGAATATTGTTTAAATATAAACGTAAAAATTTTATATCGTTATCGTTAATGTGTTTCACTCTGGCCATAAACTCAGATTCCATTAAAGCAGAATCCTGGGAAAACCCAAGACGAATAAAATTTTTTCTTCGTAAAGCGGTAAATGAGTGGTTTAATTTAATAAAGCTTACGCATTACAAACTTTAAACATTGTTTATTATCTTACTTCGCTGGAGTGTATCGTTAAAAAAAACTTACCGAAAGTTAATTTTGTCTCTGCTGAGATAGAAATTTATTTAAAGTTGGTGGCAGTCAAAAAGTGGTGGTGTAATGTTTTGAAATAATTTTCCATTATACGCGTTCTGTTAATACCTTAGGAAAATAATTAGTACTACATTATAACCGACGTTTGAAAGTGACACGTTCGCAATAAATTTTGTACAACTAGTTCTTCTGTTTCTTTAATCCAGTTGTGTTGTGTTGTCATTTCATCACCATTCAGAACAAGTTCTTTCGCGACATTCTGGCTTCCTTTTAGTATCTTTACCTTCTTGATTCCATTCCAGTATGTATCGATGCAATAATGACATGGGTTCTGCGTGCAGAGACGATCCGCGTAGATGTCCATTTCGGCTGTGGAGGAAATTGAAAATGTTAAACGGGTTGACAGTGGTGTGTTGAATGAAGAGTTACAGGAAAAATCTCCTGAAGCATGTTAAAAATAAACGAAAACTAATTTAGTCTGCTAATTCTGAAGATAAAATTTGTGCAGAAATTAATAATTGTAAGGTAAATAGATAGCTAAAAACTAAAAAGAGAGAAGACGTAGAATGCTGACGGATCTGAACAGTAGCGTGGCGTCCATGTAACCGGTATTGCCGGTGGCAACAGAACTGGAAATAAAAGAAAATAGTATTAATTATATCATAGAATAAATACTTTAGTTATTGAATAATTTGAAATCCGAACAATATTGGTAGAGAAACTTGAATAAAAACGTAGCATTGCTTTCGAACTGCTTGGCACTTGCACCGTCTTGTGTTGCCGGCTCAAACATCGGCAGTGTTTTACTGCGTACGGTCATTGACCTCGTACTAGTTGTCACTGTACTAACTGTGGAGGGGAGGACACACTCGTACGTCCAATGTGTTGCCGCTGTATAAGCCGGCAAAACGCCCAGCAGCTCTGTTCGATATCGGAATTGACATGCACCAGATACTATGTACCTATTTACCTATTTTCGTTTATCATGTGTTTCTCTGTTTGTCTTTATTATTTTTAATTCGATTATTTGTGTTCTGATTTATTCTGTGTAAGTATAATGAGAGTCAGATCCCGTTGAACTGGGACCCTCTTCTTCTCCCAGCGAATGATAGAAAATGCTCTAAGAAAGAACACTTGGTACAAGAAAAAATTTGAATTAATTTTTAGGTTAAGTTTTAGGCTTATCACAACCGGCAACAGGTGTTATGTACCAACGCCACGCCACTGATGTGTAACAAAACCAATTGATTGTACTAAAGTCATACATTAATGAGTAATTTACCTTAGTACTCCAGAAGGGCGTTTAACTATTCTCTTTATCGCAATTTTTATCTGTGCAAATATCGTCATGTTAATAGTGTTAATTTACTTTATATCACTAACTTATTTTCTTAATCTCAAGGAATTTATATAAATTTGATGCACTTTCATTTTGGTAAAAACCTTTGTATTCAAATCTTCTTGATAGTAACCTTACATTTACTAGTTTTTCCAATAATTCAAAACTATAACCGATTTATTCACTTAACCTAAATGAATATATACGTCTGTTAAGTTATATAACTGTTGAGCATTAGAGTTTCATGTATAAATGGTACCGTACACGTAACATAATCTCATTAGATACTACCCTGTTCATAGATCATAGACAACCACAGACCATCGTGTCGTCTAATGGTTTTATTAGCTGGGACAGACCCAACTGACGGGGGGGGGGTTGTAATTTCAACAACCCCTCCGGCTACGGAGTACAGCTTAAGCAGATGTACATTTTTTTATTGATGGAGAACAAAAATATTCGTCGCCCTATTCGGAGATAGTTTGACTGTGGTTATCATTTATACAAGTTGGTGTTCTCGAATGTTCGAATTAGAGGTGAGTCGATACTCATTTAACTGGTATTTTGTACGGTGACTTTTGTGGAACAGCTCTAACGGTTACTGAAAAGTCGAAGTATCTGTTACTCGCGGGATTCCCTACACAACTAACGAATAAACAGGTGCAAAGTAGCAGTTACATGAATATTTTATAATAACTTAATATTATAAATATTCATTTGTCGTACATAATAATTTATATTATTATAATTAATAAACTATTTAAAAACAATATATGTATCTTGTTTATAACGTAGCAACGCAATATTCGATCTTCAACAATGCTAAGTGCAACATTATGATGTACGTAAAAAAAGGCGTACTTCGTAAGCTGTAAACCCCAACTAACCTCTAAAAGTATGCTAGCATGTATTTAAACACACAGAGGACGAATAAATTACTGGTTTAAAAGTAAGCGTTACAAGTAACCGGTATTTGTAATGTAGTAATTACGTGGTAACAGATACCAGGAACATACTTTGTAGGCCTAACCGTTCCTGCATTGACTGTTCTCGGTAACCGTTACCGCGGTAACAGGTATTTGTAATGTAGCAGTTACATGGTAACAGATACCAGGAAAGTACTTTGTAGGCCTAACCGTTCCTGCAATGACTGTTCTCGGTAACCGTTTCCGCGGTAACAGGTATTTGTAATTTGAAAAACATGTTTGAATTGGTATCCAAGTCACTTATTGACAAATTCTATATAATATTTACCGTATTTCTTCCGTCGTGTGACTTCGTGTTGCGTTCGATTGATTTACGCGTTTCGAAACATATGTTTCGTCTCAGATATAAACAATCACTCAAAGTGAGGTCGTTAAATATTAAAATTGCAAATATTGAAAACAATTCCACACATCCGCGTTACATGAGTGTACATGAGATTTTTTATTTCTGAAGACGGAACGTATGTTTCGAAACGCGTAAATCAATCGGACGCAACACGGAAGTCACAGGACGGAAGAAATACGGTAAATATTATACAGAATTTGTATTTGTAATGTAGCAGTTACGTGGTAACAGATACCAGGAACGTACTTTGTAACCGTTCCTGCAATGACTGTTCTCGGTAACCGTTTCCGCGGTAACAGGTATTTGTAACTGTTAGTTTTTTAGAACGGTTGGTTTTCTAATTGCTACTTTCAAATACTACTTTAGCACGCCTCTAGATCGAATTATGACTGCGTTCTTCTTCTTCGTAATGCTTCCACTCTGCACGCGCACACGCATGATTTAATATATTTATGTATAACAAAATATGAGAGACAGAGAGAGTAAACAAAACAAGAGTTGCTCATATTTAGAGTATTTTTTAGAATGCAAATTTAAACCCGTTCTTATGGGATTTAGCTAACTGGCGTGCCTTATGTAGATGACAAAACAAGAGAGTCTGCAGCGCGGCGTCGGTTCTATATAATTGTTTCCACCCGGTTGCCGAACGGAATGCGTTATGCGTTATTATGTGTAATGGCAGGAATTTTTCTCCCGCTACGAATGCAATGCGCCGTTATTGCTTTGTTGACACGTTAGAGCGCCGCTATGATCCGTATATAGCGCCCGACACAAGAAATGTGGGCTTGAACGGTCCGTGTTCGTACTTATATGAGCGTTTTTGTGTCCACGAGAACTTCCACGTTTCATAGTTATCCGACAGCGAGGAATGTAGTTTCCTCGTTCAATATAATAATAAAAATAAACCTTTTTGTTGAATCATCGGATTGTTGTTAGACATGCAAGATAAGCCGTCCGGCTTGAGCTGTAGAGCATGTGAGGAAGACAGTGCGGTCACCACGACGTTTCGTCTGCCTATTTTACTACAGGCGTTACCCTGCAGCCCCACAGCTCTCACTTAGTAGGGAAAACGTAAAATGAATGAGAGACAGAGTTCTCATTTTCAGTTATTCTAATTGTATATTTTGCTCTGTTTCCTGTTCAGTTTTCTTTTTATTTATATTTATTCAAATATCGGAAGCCATCTTTCAACGCGTACTAAAAAAAAAAATTACAAGATATTAAACAATTAGACCGGCTTCGTGAATGCGAGGCGTGAAATTACTATTTATGAGGAGGTTGTTGTTTCTTTTTAGGGGGTATTGGGGCTTAAAGAGGCTCCGTGGTTAATGAGGGCGATTCTCTTACCCTGAGTACTAATTTTTATAGGCTGAGCCGACTTGGAGCTTACGAGATATTTTATTTTAAGGTACGGCCTGTTATGGAATCGAGACTTCTAATTTAGTAACCGAGCTACATATCCCCGTAGCCTCGTAAGCTTCACGAGCTATTCGAAGAAAGGAATAAAACAAAAGAAAATTAAATTGTCAAAAAGCATAGGCCTACTTCAGTTTACTGTCGAGAAACAGTGGAGGAGGCTTATAGAGCTTAGCTTGCCGGAATACAGTAACAAGTAAACCGCATTCGTTGTGGTCCCAAACCACGACATTAGTTGTTAGTGTACGGTAAGGGTTTTACTTCAAACGAAACGTGGTTTGGCGCTTGCTGTAAGAGTTTGAAATAATCCTCAGCGTAGTCCTCTGAACTGCGGTTTGTTAGGCTGTTTTGAGGAGAGGGTAGTAATCACGAAAGTGTTTGTGACCTTTTCCTACTTGTCACAACTACCTACTTGGACTAGGGTGCCGAGTACACACCGAAGGGATCTCCTGCAGATCACGTCCGGAGCAAGAATCTTTTTACATCAGCTTATAAAAAGCAGTCGTCATAGTTTAGTTCAAGAACTTTTAATCGAAACTAATCGATTTTGCACTGGTAGTCGACTGCAATATCATTCTGCTGACGAGGCTTATGATTTGTGAAAGGTATAGAAAGGGAAATTATGTGACGGGCTTTCTACCATATCGCTTTAACATGGCGTACGCGCTACTAACCGAGGACAGTGGAACGATGCTTGTTGAGTTAAACGTTTAAAGTAACGCATTTATAGTTTTTTTAACGATTACACGTTAGTGAACTAACTATAGTGTGCTTCCTGAGCTGCAGAACTCGCTCACTGTTGTGGACAAAGTGCATTTATTATTGGATAAATTTCGATTTAGATAATTTTTCCGTTGTGATAAATTTCAAAAATCCCGATTCCTCGACTATTTCTTCAGTAATATAAAAATTTTAGAGCACACAGGCAATACAATAAACACTGAAAATTCGAAACAACCGGATTTGGATTATAATTCATTTTAGTCTAACATACTGCTGGATTTCACAGAGTTTTCAAATTTTTTATCTCTTCCGGGCCCTGAGGACCCAAAATTTATAAATTTTCAAAACTTAACCATTTTTAACAAAACGCTACACTCAGATGTTAGTTAAACATTCTCTTTAATTTGATACCACACATGAATTTTTGCGATTTTATCAAAATTTTCACTCACTTTTTGGGCCCTGACGTCCAAAACGTGTGAAATATTAAAAAATGAACTACATTCAGATTGCGGTTAAACGGTTAAAATACTCTTTATTTTATACCTCGTATAGGATTTTGCGATTTTTTCACAGTTTTGACCCTTCACATTTTGTCTCCCGCCCTCCTATTTTTGGAGGTGATCAATCTAAAAAACAATAGGGTTCTGTAAGGTAAAAGTGTGAACACGCATGCCAAATTTCACAAAAATCGGTCGATGCGTCAAAAGTTATCGTGAGACATACCCGAAGCAGATAGGCAGACAGATAAATGCCAAACGGTCGAGTTAAAACTGAGAACTCGTTTCGCTCTGTCAGTTATTAAGACCACCTTAGTTTTAAACCAGCAAAATCTGTTTTTCGGTTTTTAAAGTACGTCCAATTTGAAGGGTACAAAAGCAACCTTGTATAACATGAAGTATACAAAGATGCAATATAGTCATATCCTCTTAACTTTTGGGCCTGTCGGCCGTGGTCGGTTGTTTAAATAGTCTCTTTGTTACGTACTAACGTTTCGACCTCGAGCGGTTGTCATCGTCAGAGTGAAGACAGACGGAAAAACTGTAAGATGCGTAACAAAGACTGCTGTTTTTGAGACATTCGTACCAGCTGCCCCTACTCTGGCGATGATGAGTCGTCCAGATATTAGTACCTATCAAAGAGATTACTTTTAACAGCTGACCAACTTTTAGTAGGCCTATATAATACGATTGACTCAGCCCGTGAAAGCCTACGGAATTATATGATACAATTAGTGTATCCCACGAGATGTGCTAGTAAATACATATGATAAAAAACAAGTTTGACTAGAAGCGTATTAATAATTACACTAATTCATCGTATAAAAATACCAAACTCCTGTGACATCTTCAGCATAAAACACACGATAAACAACACGACACAAAACTACCCATTATTCAAAGTCAACATCATTTCACAACACGGCATAAGCAAGACGCTGCTAGTTCCGCCTTCAAAAATCCTCCAGCCATTCTTCCTGGGTCTATCCACACACCTGTGTCCTATAGGTTTGTATTTCCAGACTCGTTTGGCCAGTCTGGAATCTGACATTCTTTCTAAAGTGTTCTTTCCACCGTTGTTTGTACTCTTTTAATTTTGTATTCAAGTTATAAACTTGTAACTCTTGCCTTATGGCCTCATTTCTCAAACGGTCAACTTTAGAATACCTTTTAAGTCCTCCTAAGAATACCATTTCCGATGCCTGGATTTTTATTCTGTCTTGTTTTTTTGTTCTATCCATAATTCACCCTCATAGCGCAGTACAGGGACTGTCTTAACTTTATAAAACTGTATTTTTGTATCTTGACGTACCTTGTTTCTAAAAATACTGTTGATTGTTCCACAGATCGTCTGGAACTTACCTAACAATCAATATCATAATTTCTATAATAGCCAATATCATTTCCCAAATAATTAAAGTGGCTCACCTAATCTAGAATTCGATCACTAATCATTATTTTGAATTAAGAAAGTTGTGTTAGTGGTTATAATCACTGTTGCACACCACTGTAGAAAAATTATTCCGATTAGCGCTTTCAAGCTCCACAGCTCATCGTCAGATCGGTTATTTCCGCCGGCATAGCAGTCTAACGAACTGACAAATCGTTTTTTCTTACCGTTATCCGAGCTTTCGAACGTCATCGAGTATCTAGACGTATATTGTCACTGTAATAAGATCTTGATTCATCTCTCTCCTCAGTTTCCAAGTTTCGTATGTTATACTCTACTAAAGAACTGCGAACACCGAATTCGGTCTCGATCGGCTCCTTTATTGCCTGAAGTGTAGTCTACCTTCACAGTCTTGTTTTCATAATCATCTCTAGTTTTTAATTGATATTGTGTTAAAGATTTATATTAAATAAGTTTCGCCAATGAAACACTACATCAAATGAATAAGACATCATACATATCACAATTACGTACATAGGAAAAGTGTATGAAAAAAATGGTTACAGTAATAATAAGATTGACCCTGTAAATAAGATGCAAACAAAAAGAATCAGCTTGGGTGTGAAATTATAAGTGTTAAGACGATTAGAAGCTGGTGAGCGACAAGTGGGTGTAACCTGTTCATTAAATTTGGCATCGTCGACAATTAGAACAATTTAAAAAAATTCTGAAAATCTAAAAACATCTGCGTCGACGTCAACAAAATTATCTATTACTGAAATAACTCGGTAGAGAAGCAGTGTGCTTGAAGAAATGAAAAAAGACGAAGCATTTGAGTTGATCAAATGCTGTGTAACATGCCGTGAAGCCAGCTTACCATCAAGGAGAAATCATGCACCACGTATTTTTACTTATATTCAGGGCGTAAAAGGAGACAAATCAGAAACATTTGGAGCTAACAAAGGATGGTTTGATAAGTTTAATTAACGTTCAAATCTTTATAACTTTAAATAACAGGTGAAGCAGCTAGCGCCGATTATCAGGCTTCGTGTTTTCATTAGGCTTAACGGTTTCGTAATGTACGCATTATGTACTGTTTAAGTAGGTAACTAAATTAAATTTATTTGTATTAATGTGTAACTTTTCTAATAAAGCAGATGTTTAGTACCTAAAAACCAAATAAATTAAAAAATAAATAATAAATAAAACAAAAAGAACAGTTTTTTGTATAAAATAATAATCATAACAAAAAAAAATCAGCGCTGTTTCGTATAGCGCTTTGTGATCGCTGAATGTATCTGAAGCAGATAATAGCAAGCAACGTACGTATATAGAAAAATTGTCACCAAGAAAATAATAGATATTGACATCATAGACATCACAATATTATAAATGTATAAACAGAATTATATAAAATAAGTAGTTATCATCTTAGGCCTATAGATATCCCTGGGGCTTATGTATAGGCCACTTAAACAAATAATATTTTTAATATATCTTTGTAGGGTACTATATTTCGAATAATTCGTTAACTTTTCACATCCACACACAGATAACAAAAAATAACGAATTTTACAGTAATAATAAATAGCCTACATCATTGCCGTAAAACTCTGACAAAGTCACAGAATTACAGCATCTGCCAACTCAAAGCAACTAATGAAATATAATCACAGTTAATTACATTAAATTAGTAAGACAAAAAATACAGATAATAAAAAATAATAAAGATGACGTATAGGAAGGCTGTGCCATCGCAATTACAGTAATAACCATTAAATGGTTTGCTTTCTAGCAGGTGGGGGTCATTAAATGGTAGACATTCGACTGTCTTCAAGGGTGTTAAACGTTATTTTGCGTATCGTTTACTCGTAGCCACAGTGTAACTCACTGCTTCCTTGTCGTGAACCCAGCTACAAACATTTTAAAAATTTTTCGTATCACCCCTCACGATCGTGGTGTGGCAGTTTACTCGGGTCCATCCGCTGCGATGTTACCCTTTTTCTACGCGCTTGACTGGTGTGGTGATTCACCTACAGCCCTACTACACGTAGCCACTGGTCGCGGATCCAAGCTGCCCAATAAGGCCGGCCACACACCGCATCGAACAAAACGTTTTGTCGGACGCCGTCTGATGCGATGCGTTTAGCATGGGTTTAAATGGACCTGTCACACACTGCATCGAACACATCAGACGCCTTGAGGGGCGTTTTTTCCTTGTCTGGCGAAGGTACCAAAAGTTTCGTCTCGCGCCAAAACACTATCGGACAAGTCGATCTGCGCATGCGCGGCGGAGTGACGTGACTCTCAGTTGTCTGCTGGACCTATTAACTCCAGGACATAATCAAAGGTTGCTATACTCATTCTACAATAATTGTAAAACTTAGCTGGGTCAGCTCGTAATTCGGCAATAAACCCAATAATATCCCTATTTTGGTTGATAGGGTGAACCCAAAGTTTTCTGTTTTTACCTTAGTCTAGTAATTATAGGAAATTCCAAAATAGGATAACAGTCTCTTCTTCCTCACCATCCATAGCTCCTCACCTTTACTTCGAAATATATAATTAACACTGAAACTAGGTAAATATTCAAACTAGATATCACAGACCGTGTATATGTTTAAACTGAACACTGAACATGAGCGACAAAATGAAGGAGTTTCTCCTTCCACGTCGCGTCTCGCCGCGTCGTGACGTGAGCGCCTCCACACCACATCCGAGAAGTCGAAACGTTTTGTCTTAAGACGTTTTCGCTTAAGACACATGTTCGATGCGGTGTGTGGCCGGCCTTAGGGCAGCCACATGTGTCTTAAGCGAAAACGTCGTAAGACAAACGTTTTGGCTTGTCGGATATGTGGTGTGGAGGCGCTCACGACACGACGCGACGTGGAAGAAGAAATTCTTTCATTTTGCCGCTCATGTTCAGTGTTTAGTTTAAACAAACACACGATCTAGTTTGAGGGTTTACCTAGTTTCAGTGTTAATCCACCTTATAGTTTGGTACGTGCTTCCGCCTGGGAGCCTCATCACGATTCCCTTTCCATGTTCCGCTCTTCTGTATGCGGGCAGTATATTCAGCACTCTTAAGCCTAATTTATTGTATAAACTGGGTTGTCGGCGTTTTTTTTTAGTATTTCGTATAGTTCCACACTATATATTTAAAAAAGTCTCCGCACAGCCTATTTTTTCATGTAGCCCCCAATGTTCTCCTCAAGATCTTCCTTTCAGATATGTTTATCGGCCTTTTTTTGATATACCCCAGTTCTCAGAGACATAAACTAACGTGGGTCTGTGGACGTAAGTTTTGTATTTCTACTTAAAAGTGTACTTTTAAAGTAATTTAAACCATCATAATAAGCCCTGTTCCGTACAGCTGTAGTGCCGGTACTTTTGGAACATGTGATGATGATGATGATGATGATGATGATGATGATCATCATCATCATCATCATCATGCGTAAGCCCTGTTTATTGCTGCCAGTCTTGCTTTAATTTCTTCCGACACGTCATTCCCCCAGGATAATAAGGATCTCAAATAAATTAAATCATCTACCCTGTCAAAACAATAGCTGGCAATGTTGACAGCAGATAGCATAGGCCTATTTGGTCTGCGATGTTTCGGTATAATATTAGATAGATACGACATTGTGTACACGTAAAGCGCAGCGGAGCAAATGTTTACGTCTAGACGTCAGAGTAATGAACACAATAACCGGTACGTAGAGTAATTGCATTTATTGTAACGCAGCGCCACGGTGTAGCGCGAATCAATACCATAACTAACTCAAACTAAATAAAAAACTAACTCTCCATGCAGGCTGCAACGCCCAACTTCACTGTCGCTGTCATACACGCTCCTAGTGTTTTGTTATAAATTCAGTGGTGACATATATGCACGTTTTAAATATAGTGGATACTTTTGTGGCAATAACTCGCGCCTTCGTACTGCATGGACTGACGACGACTACAGAGCCCCGTACACGTATTAAGCGTAGGAAATGGGGCAGAATTGTGGCGCCCACCGCTTTAAGTGTTCAGTCGAGCCACGTGTCTGGTGTTATTGTTGCCCTCGATGCTGTCGTCCAATTACCGGTTAATTTTTTAAGACAAATGTAAATACCCTCAACCCCCCCGGAGATTCGCGTCGGCGTCGAAATGTCGCCGTACGAGCTGCCCGACCGTGGGCAGTTTTTTTTTTTTATCTGCCATCTAAGGACCACATGCCAATTTCAATTCTTTATTTTTTGTTCTTTTCTGTTTCTCCAATATTCTTTCATCTTTTCACTGTGTCTCTTCTTCCTGTCTTCAGTCCACTTACAACTTACGTTTTTCTCTCTCCTACCCTGGTAAGAATGGATATAAACCATTAAAACTAAGTAAAAAAATTCCCTGTACGCATCTAACATAAAAAACAACGTATTTTTATTATTATTTTTTCTGTACACCTAAGGATATATTTTGAGAGTATACTTTATTTGGTTATCTGCACAGTAGAGCGGTGATTCCAGTCAAGAATTCGTCAAGGCCACTGGGCAGGCATGATGTATTATTATTATTCGTTATGAGCTACGAAAAGAAACTAATAAATGGGCCTTAATAAAAAACTAGATATGATATTTGTAGAATTCAAGTACACTGAATGGGTAAATCAAAGGTTAGTTTTTGTAGATAGATGTCGGATGACAGGGTAATAGCATGATTAATGCTCAATATCCCGTGTCAATGTTAGGAGATCTAAGCATTGGAAGCGTATTGTTAGTTGGACTATCATCCCACTTACACGAGATTGATGAAACAGGACAGATGCAATCCTAAACTAGTGAAGAAAATTCAATTCAGAAGAATCAGAATATTTTTATTTTCCAAAAACTAACTAAATTCCGTAATTCTCTTTTCCAATGTAACTGTTATATTACTAAATCGTGTATTAGGAAACGTTTATCTGTGCTTGTAGAAACAAAATAATTTTAACTTCTGTTTTCCTCTTGTAACAACAGTGAATATAGGCATAAAAAAAGTAAAAGAAAATTTGTTATAATAAATCAAAAGCAGACAAGCAAACTGTATTTATTCAAAAGCACGATTACAAACGATGCCCCCTACAGGCAACCAACTTCACTTGTAATCTGGTCTTTGAGAGTAAAATACATTGTGTAAAGCATTTTTCACTAAATTGTGTGTGTGTGTGTGTGTGTGTGTGTGTGTGTGTGTGTGTGTGTGTGTGTGTGTGTGTGTGTGTGTGTGTGTGTGTGTGTGTGTGTGTGTGTGTGTGTGTTGTTCTCAGTGGAAGATGATGTTTTTCCTGCACTGTTTTCTCTTCCCATTGTCTCCCAGTAATACCTAATGCTTTAATTCAGAGAACAAAAGAGATTCTCGGGCTGACTTAGTTTATTTATGTAAAAATAAAACAAGTGTACTCAACAAATTAAATAAATTGAAAAAAGGAAACAAAAGCACAACTTAAGTGTTGTAATTCATAATGTTTTTAGTTCTTGTGGAAACACTATTAATTGGAATAAAATTATGAATTTATGAAGTGAGAATGAAAATAGTGACTTCTGTAAAGAAAACCTGAGTGAATTTACTCAGCTTTATTGCCCAAGTTATTGTCTCAACATAAACTGTGAGCTACTGTCTTAAATCTGTAGCATTATATTGTTGGGCTGTTGTTGCTGTAAAAACTGGTTCATTATCGGACAACATTACAACATGCTGTACCACCCATGAATCTGTAGTTTAACGTCTTGCTATAACTCAATGTGATTGCAGTAATGTTGATATGCTAGTGATAAAGCTGTCTAAAAATTATTTTAACTTCCTATACATTTATTACCTTTGAAACGTTTTTTCACACACTTTGTACATACTCATGTATCATACATGTAAATTAGTCAGTCTGGATTTAGTGGATCAAATCTGTTCAAGCTCTTGTCATGCTTTGCTCTATGACAAGCCACTAAAGAATGACAGGTTCATTCCAAGACTTTTATAAATATAATTAAATCACTACCTACTCGGAACACAAAGTTTTTTATGGGTAAAAACGTAAAAGTTTTACCTTATAGCCTGAACCAGTTTCGCTGAAATCTATCTATAAGATAAATTGAACACACAAAGGCACAACACTCCACTACCGAATCCACCTTTGCAAACCACCTCATTGAAGCAAACCACACGTACAAAAACATCGACAATAACATCGATATTCTACACATACACACAAAAGGCCAAAAACTAGACACTCTTGAACAATTGGAAATATACAAACACACAAAAACACATAAAAACGACATCCTAAACGAACAGACACAATTCAAATCACACGCATTATTCGAACATATCACATCCCACACACACAACATCGATCCTTCATCGTCGCCAAGAACAAGACGGACAGCGTTCCCAGTGGCAGCCTCTGACGAAACTTATAATAAGCGAAAACTGGTTCAGGCTATAAGGTAAAACGTTTATGTTTTTACCCATAAAAAACTTTGTGTTCCGAGTCGGTAGTGATTTAATTATATTTAGTTAAACAACGGACATATCATGGACAATGAAACCCAAGAAGAAGTTTATATTTCCTTCCTTGAATCTTGAAAAGACTAACTATAATTTTCTTGAAGACACAAAATTGTTCGTTTTCAGAGAACAGTTGTAAACGTGCGCGCGCGTGTGTGTGCTTCAAAAGCAACATTGAACAGTAATTATGTTGTCTGTCAATTATCATGTGGATTCAGTAGTTACTATAAATGAAGAAACTACTAATATTTTATCTAAATGACAATGTCACATGTCTGTTCGTCACAGTTTAAAGCATGATTACACATGTCCTTGAATTAATACTAACCATGCGTGCGTATTTGTGTACCTTTTGACAAGGTGAATTGTATCATAAACAAATAATAGCAAAAAGGTGGTTCGGTAGTTTTTCTCAGTATTCCATTGCAAAACTATTTTTCCGTAAATCATGCTGTAAATTTGTAAACCCTGCTTTATTACAATATTTTGATATTATTTTTATTTTCTTATAAAAATTATGAAATTAGCAAAAAACCTGTTAGCCATAATTTTGTATTATTATTTAGTACTTGTACAAAGTGTATACAAGTAACAAAATATCCAGGATTTCTTTTATGTTAGTTCATCTAATTAAACTGAACATATGTTTATAGAATGTTTCTTTAAGGTCTTGTGGATCAATTTAAGAATTCACTATGGAAATTGTGTGTGTTGTCTAAAAAGCCTAAAAATTTTCTTGTGTTGATTGCACTCTGAACTGCATTGTTGACCTCTCCAAATTGTATAAATGTTACTAACGTTTCCCTAATACCCCAAAAGAATGTTTAACAGTAAGTAAAGCTTCAACACTCCTTTAGCTAAAGAGATTGGGATTTCCAGATGATAGAATAAAATAGACTTCCAGTGGTTAAAACTTACAACTGTTTAATGAAAAAAAAAAACAACCACAAAATACTGGTGGCTTTTAGAACAAGGTAAGAAACCAGTGGTGCACCAAATGGGATTTGGGGAGTTAAACCCCCTACAGAAGAATAGGGAAATTTAAAAATAACAAAAAAAATTTCAATTTGAAATATGCTGCTAAAAATGTAACCATTCATATAAGTTGAGTGACATAATTAGTCTATAACTAGTTATGTGAGTACGAACATTTTTAATTTGTACACTATAGCATCTTGCGAGTACAAAATTACTTGTTTGATATGTATTGTTAGATGTACAGCTGTTGTTTTATATTTAAACCAAATCAAATGTTCTGATTTTTTTAAAATAAAATTTATTTTTGTGTATGCGACACTGAATACAATAGAAGTAGTGTACCAACTGTATTTATCTCTGATTTCAGTATATTTAGACAATGTTTATCTAATGTTTATGTTTACCAGCACATGTTTATGGAAAAGTAATTGGAAAATGTAATGTTTTTAAAAAATGTTAAAAGAAGTCAATGATTTATTGAATACCAAAGATTTAGTGATTGTGATGACTGTAATGAATCCAAGTGTGAGTCATTTTTCATACTCTTATTTCATATACTTTCCTGTTTTTACTTCTGTACAGTATTATTCCTTGTTTATGGATCTGATCTTCATATCATATAATTCTGCAATAAAAAGAAATGTAATAAAGCTTTAGCGATATAAATGATTTACATTTAGTAAATGGGATTAGTGGTATTTTTATGTGAATTTATTACTTTCTCATATGTATCTCGCCCTAAAGCTGGATGCCATTTACATTTAATGCCACGCGAATTGTGTAAACCATTTACATCTAGTGAATATTAATCTGTGCTAATTATCTGCGTGGATTAATTACTCAACAATTATGAATCATATTAATTAAAGATTTATGTGATACGTTAAATTTGATATATCTAAAATTATTTCTATTTGTCAGATTTGACTCAATACAGTGACTAATTAAATACGATTTTATGAGTCTATTAATCAGACGTTTCAATGGTCGAATTTATTGTATCCATTGATGTTTAGCATAAGTTGTGAGATTTCTAGTGTAATACTTAGAATGAAAATACATCAATAACAAAGGTGAAATTTCAATAATGAACGCATGAATACTGTAAATTAACTACTTATTTATTACACATGTTACTGAAGTAAGTAACTATATTCTGCAAATTACATACATATTAAAACACATGATATAAATACAATTATTCAATTTATACGATGTTTCCTGAAACATAAACACATGGTACATTCAAATGCAGTAAATAATGCACATATATAAAAACATATACGAACAATAAACAATTGACAAATATACTTATTCCTACCTAAAATGCGTTCATTCTTTATCAGATAACGTATTACGTTAGTGTTATTTTATAGATTCTATGATTCATATGATTCATATATATTTATTCTCTTGGGGTTAGTTCTTTGAAAAGAGGCAACAGAACAGTAGTATATACTACTAAGATTAAGTAGACATAAAGCTTATCTTTGAGAGTGTTTATCCAATTCCGTCGTCGTGAGAAGACACTTTCTAGATGATTCGTCGAAGATCATAATCACTGTTACGAAGAGCACTGATAACTTCACTTCACTCCACTAAATCTCCACTCCCGTCATGTGTATGGTATTGTGGTAACCCGCTGATGTCAAGTGTCCGGAGTTCAAATAGTGAGGTGTTAATGTTGTCATTACACTGAATTGTTCTGAAAGTTTGCCATATTTGTGTACATGGTTAACTGTGCCGTCTATCTGGGTGTACCGCGTACTGCGTGCTTAATTGTTTGGTATAGTTTATTCAATTAATTGTTCAACATGGTGATACGTTGTGATGTGAGAATGTTTGAAGTGTCACTCACTGTTCTACTTTAAGTGTTAATTAGTATGTTATTATGTGCGCGTCAGTTGAGATTTCAAGTCCCGTGCGCACTTATAGTTTATGTTTCCGCACAGAATTGTGTATAAGTGTGACTATATCGATATCTCAGTTCACATATGAATTTACAAATTTGTGAATCCGGTCGGTCGCACAAACTGTTTCTATCATGAACCGTATTACTGTTTCGACATGATCAATCGTCTGTCTATCGTACGCACTAACTTCTGACTATTAATTGCGACTATCAACTGCTACTATTAACTACATACTCTTGACTACCGACTGACTGTTAACTGCGACTAACTACTCGATTGAATACTTGACTATCCGATTGAAAAATGACTGACTGCCCGATTAACTACTTGACTATCCGATTGAAAATTACTGACTGCCCGCTCCGCGTCTTCGCCAAACAGTTTTATTGGAACATCTTACCCATAAGTCTAAGTTTTGGATTTCTACGCCTCCTCGTACTCCTGATTGGTCGTACAAATTCCTACCCTTCTGTAGATCTCATCCTCTGTTTCACGATTCGTCGTCCGAACCCTTCCTACTCTCTCCACGAGCTCTCTTAGAAGATGCTTGACGCTGGTTGGTCGTCGTCATCCCCGGAGTGTTTCATGTGACGAGCGTAGCACAGATTCTAAGAAATTAGGGCAATTTCATGGCCTTCTGTTATCCTTTGTTTAGACTTTCCCTAGGGTTCTGACTGAGCTTTTGTTAACAGACTCCAGGTCTTGGTTAATTGTCTAAGTTCCTCGACGTTCGTTCCGCCGATTATCAACCCTTCGTTGGCGTCATTTCGGTGGCACTCTACTTTCCAGTCGTAAATCTCAGTAAACTGTCAAGGGTTTGTTTTCACGCTGTGCAGGATGCACTGGCAGTATTCACTGAGTTACGTCTATTGTCTATCTCTCCGTTAAAATTGCTCTGTACTCCTTTTGTAACATAGTAAAGCCTTTCATAATTGCGCAGTTACGCCTCGCCTCCACAGCAGGCGTTCCATCTCGATTCCGTGTAACTCGGCAGCTGGACGAAGTCTTTGTTTCAGATTGTTGGGTGCTGTAAATTGTGACAAACGGCTAGCTGTCAGTGACGCCTTGAAATACTCATTGTGTGCAGTGCTCAGACGTTTTTCCTTTGTCTTCGCACTGTCGTCGGGTTTGACGTGCCCTCGATTCGTCATTATTTACGACCTGGGCTTGTGTCCGTCGACTTGAGTGTGGGAACGTGTCACTTGATCGAGGAATTAAAAATTTTTTAAATTTCGATCATTACAAAGCAGATATTAAGATGTAAGATGTTTGTAAGACTGGCACTGGCTGGAGTATGAATGGATCAATTGTTTTTATATAAGTACCGTAATCTACAACTTTCTGTGTATTGTAACTCTTTTCCTTTGTGTACAAATATACATACATATAATAAGCACTCTAACTGTATTAATGAAGTGTGTTGGTATATTACATTTCTGGTGCATACAGTATTAAGCGTAAATTAAGACATTTTAAAGCAATTAAATTTTAATATGCACACAAAAATGTTGTATCTAAACCATAAAAATTAGTATGTTTTCAGTTCTAGCTATTTGAAATGTTGTACAGAGACTTATAACTTAAGACCTAACCCTTTTGTGATGTTTGTCACAGGTGTACCAAGCACTGTTCAGGCCGCTCAAAGTAACTCGGCACCAGTTCAAGAAGGTGTTAGACTGCATGAAGATGATACGTCAGCTCAAATACCAGGAGGTGTACGCGCAAGAAAAAGTCACTAAAGTTGACAGCCTTTCCTTGGTGCTTTCTGGCAAGTAAGAGGCATTTCTTATTTACAACCGAGCTTATGCGTGTGCGTGTGCATGTTTTTGCAGTTGCATGTTTGTTAGTGTGAACAATAACAGGTAACAACATTAAAACCGTAATCTAATAAAATAGAACATGTACAAATGTCAGCAAGTATACATAACACCTTGTAATAGAATACAATCACAAAATAAATTTCAGGAGGTTTTTTTACAGCCTGATAATCAGATATTGTGCACACAGTCAAGCAGTAACAGTATAAAACTGGTTCTTTCAATAGTGAAAGTTACAGTAATGTTACAGTAATTAAGTATTGAATTTTGTCATGCAACTGATGTGTGAGAGTTTTACACTGTACATAAAAGTCTGCCTTATAGTATCACAGGTTGTTTGTATTTGATACAAACATTACATTATTTATCAGGACCTCGTGTACACTATATGTGTATGTGTCTATACAGTGGCAAAATATAGAACACTTAATTTTTTTTAAATTATTACCAATTCACAGCTGTGCCATTCTGTTTTTATCACTTATAAGCCAAGTGCCCGTAAATGCATTTATTTATAGTAATAATTAATGAATATCTCTGAAAGTTTATGTTGTTTGTACTATAGTATAAAGTGTGTGTGTGTGTGTGTGTGTGTGTGTGTGTGTGTGTGTGTGTGTGTGTGTGTGTGTGTGTGTGTGTGTGTGTGTGTGTGTGTGTGTGTGTGTGTGTGTTTAAGAAGATTTTAACCATTTAGTTCCCATTAAGAACCCTTTTCTACATTCCTACACACATGCATTTGTGCTTGCTGTAGACCTGGACTAAGTATTTTGAGATCCCAAGTTATAAACATCTTCTGTCCAAAAAAAAAGAAATTGTTTTCAGTTGGTGTTGACTATTCCTCAACTTTTATACTACAGGGTCACCATAAAGACCTCCCCTATTGAAATAGGTAATTACAAACAAACAGAGAAAGATACAGAAAAAATATTTTTATTTATGAATAACATACACTATGCCATTTTACATTAATGTTTTTTTAAAAACTATGTCCATTAAATGGCGGTCTCCATTATTGACACACTGACGAAGCCATTCCCGAAAGTTTTCCATAGCTCTTCGTGTCATTTCTGGCGGAATGTTAGCAACTTCCTGGGTGATTACCTCCTTAAGAGCTTCCATGGTCCTAGGGCGATGTTTGTACACTTGTGCATTTAAATATCCCCAAAGGAAATAATAACAAGGCGTCAAATCTGGCGACCTTGGGGGCCAGGCAATGTCACCGTGCAAGGAGAGCAGACGCCCAGGAAACAATTCTCTCAGAATTTCTCGAGAACGCCGAGCAGTGTGGGCTGTAGCTCCATCTTGTTGGAACCAGACTTCTCCTTCATGGTCCTCAATGAATTGGTTAGGAAAGTTGGGCCAGAGGAAAGTTTCTAACATGTGACAGTAGCGATTGGAATTAACCGTTACTGCCTGGCCATCTTCTTCAAAAAAGTATGGACCCCACACACCAAATTCGGCAACGCCACACCAAACAGTAACATGAGGGCTGTGAAGTGGTCACTGGTGAAGTTCTCGAGAGTTACCTTCAGCCCAGTACCGAAAATTTTGCTTATTTACAGTGCCTGCCAAGTGGAAGTGAGCCTCATCAGAAAAAATCACAACAGCTGTAGGGGGAATGTTCTGAAGAATGTCTTCACACTAAGCTCTGCGAGTTTCAAAATCTCTTATGCTTAGTTCTTGTGTAACCATCATTTTGTAGGGATGCATGTTGAGATTGCTGTGCAGGGTTCTTCGTACACTTCGATCAGACAGGCCCAGGGAAGCTGTGTGTTTCACTGCTGAACGCTTTGGAGATTGCAGAACGGAAGCTCTCACACGTGCCACATTGTCCTGGCGTTGTTACGGTCCGAGGACGGCCAGGATTTTTTCTTTTTAATGCTGAACCTGTTGCTCTAAAGTTCGGTACCCAAACATGAATTGATTTTCTATCTGGAACAGCCTCATGTCGGCCAAGTGCGAACCGAATACGAAATGCACGCTGTGTAGTAATCACAGAACCACCATTACGAATAAATTCCTCCACAACAAAAGCGCGATGATCACCAAGCCAAGCCATTGCGCTCACTGAAAACGGCACGTACACCACTATCGATTGATACCCCCTCCACAGCCGTACCCCTACCACTGCTCGTCCAGTGGCCTCTCCAAATAGGGGAGGTCTTTATGCCGGACCCTGTACATTAACAACATGGAGACTGTTTCCCATAGGAGTAATTTGCAAATTGGATACGCCTGGCTAAGTTTCTAAGTCCATTTTATTTTAATTGTAGTTATTCTGTTACCTTTATTCTGTAAAAAATTAAACAATCAAAATTAATAAATACATTGTGCAGTCCATCTGTTACAAGAAATGTCTCACCTGGTATTGTTTCTGTAAGCATAAAACATATGCTATTGTTTCTTTGCATCTGCCTTGACTCAGCTGTGCAACTGTTCCTTGGTAAAATGGTTATGCTATTTTATAATTAACATTATCAACATCTCAATAAAAATTGGTTCAAAACAATTTGTTCTGCATGAATTTATTTTTGCTTTAAGATAAATATGAAAGCGCATTTGCAATCTCTAAGTGAAAGTAACTTTCACCCCAGAGAGTCTCAATTTATGTTAATATTCAGAACAGTGTCTAATTGTGTTTGTATTTCTGTCTTGTACTGATTAAACACTTTTTGTTTCTTCCTCAGACAGCAAATTGGTCTTCCTCAGTCCAGGGATTTTCGCTTGGTCATATTTTAAGTTCAACTGTTGAGACTTTTCTTCCTCCCTGTACTGTTGAGCCTTGCATCTTCATCAACTGAAATTTTACATTCTACATGTGGGTCTGAATGCCTTGACCCGCCTCACCTACTACCTACCTATTGAGCTGTAAATGTCTATAGTGATCAGGGGCATATTTATGTTGGTGGGCCAACGGGACTCTGAACCTCCCCTTAGAGGATCAAGAAAAGTTAATGAATTTCTTTACTCTCTTAATTTTTAGGTTATTTTATTATTTTTTCAGCTGTGTACTCTAATTTAATAGTTTATCTCTTTTTTAAATATACAAACAGGTTTATTACTCAGCATTTGCATGTACGTTTAAAATATAAAATATAGGAAATCAATTCAGTTAATAAGTATCTTTCTAAACTAAGTTTCAGTAATGCGTATTTTTATTCTGTTTTACCATTTACTTTAATAGGATTGATTTTAGGATGTTAGCACATGTTTTTCAACCACTTTAAAGGTAGTAATACTGATTTGTCTTAACTTGGCAAATTCTAGATTCGCCATTGATAGCGATATTGCCAGTTTCAATAATTTCAGTCCTTTTTCCATTTACCTGTATGGGGAACTTGTGAAGACTCCTTTCCGTAATTAGGAAATCACTGTCACATACGGTTAAAACAACTATCAACTTCAAACCTGAGCATGCTTAATATGGTCCCTCCCCTAATTTTCATTGTCCTAAAATCTACTTTCATGTAAATATCAATTAAGTGTGCATGAATAAAAATAAATAGTAGTGACAACAGGCTGTCCCTCACCCATTTCCTTATTTTGGTATGGCATCTGTAATAAATTCAGAATGGGCCACTTGACAAAAATGCAAATGTGATAACTTCTAGTAACAAAAGGTTTTATGAGGTTCAGTCATTGATTACACATAATTTGAAAAAGTTGTGCCAACATTTTGACAGAGTTTATTTTCATCATCAAGACCAGTTTACGGGCAATACTGTAATAATGAATAATGTATACACTTTCCGTTCCTAATTCAATCGTGATGTAAACAAACTCATGTGGCAAATCTGAAACACTATTGGTCAGGGGTGTTGACATTGTTCACACAGTAATGTATTACGCGCATGTGCAAAATGTCTGTATAGTCATGTGAGAGTTATCTTGCCACTTAAATCGGGGGCTCATCGTTTTAAGACTTCGTCCTTATCACTGTCTTCTGAATCGTATTGAATTAATATGGAGCCTGTTGAAAGGATATGTTGCCTGTCACAACACAACATAAGCTGCTTAATATAAAAGAATCTATTGAGAAGGCAGTAAATGAAACAACGGCGGACAAGTGGTGTCATTGTATGCAGCATATAATCAAGGAAGATGATAAGCTATGGCAACTGGCCTATATTACCAATGTTGGTGTGGACAATGAACAATCTTATCAATAATAACGCTGACTCAAGTGATGATATAAGTTCAGATAAACAGATATGGAAGGCATTGAATTACTTTCTGACAGCAACTGATAGTATTCAGTATACTGGTAATTATCACAGCTACTATTTTCCTTTTAAATAAACTTTCCATTTGTTGTTTGTTGTGATATTTAAAAGGTTAATTAAAAAATCCATTAACTGGTGTTATAAAATGTTTCACTGTCAGTCTGACACTGACACACAAGTTTTACTTAGCTCAGGACAAATTATTACAATATACGTGTTTTATACAGTATCAATATTATATGTACCCTGTCTGTACTCCTTCTGTCAGAGTGATACACCTCTAATTCAAGTAGCAAATAACGTTTCAGATGTGCCACGCTTGTTTACATCAGGATTAAGCTAAGAACGGAAACAGTATACATGTAAATAATACACACACACATTATATGTGTAGGTATACTAATTCCTGTATTCTCTGTACACAGGTTGTGATGATGATACATTTTGTTGAAACTCAATACAAACATTTAAAAATGGTATCTAATGTCCAACCATCACAAGAACACTTGTTTATTCATGGCCACTACTAACCTAAGAATAACTTCAATTTATGGCCCTGTCTGTATTACAATATTTTTATGTTTTAAAGTCATAACATGTTTTACTAGTTATTTGTACAAAAGGCTTAAAAAATTGCTTCACACAAACACAAATCATGTATGCATCTGGTGTAAATGGGTCAAGGCTGAGCAGTACTACTGCAGTGAGGAGGGGTAGGAATGTCTCCCTTGCTCTTGTACGTATAATTTATTAACTGTATTCATCAAATTATTCTACAGTAACTATTCTAAACATACGTTGTGTACAGCAATCTATACATAATATCAAAATTGCATTTCACTTCATATTTTGCAAGAACAATTTGTATAGTGTACACCAGTATTATTATGACATGAAAGAATGATTTCTTGTTTTAAATATTCTGATTCTTGTTCAGCTTAATTAACTATACTTTCAATAATTTATGTAGCTTATTTCAGTGTTAATATTTGTCAAGTATGGTTATAATCGTTTCTCAATATTAAAGCAGTATTTTGTAGTTCCTGTGTTTTCCTCATTTTACTAGAGTTTTACTGAAATTGGGTGCAAGGGAGAAGTGAGAGAAAACAGCCTTTTTTTATGCATGGTGATTTATTCAGAAAAAATAAAAATACATTTTTGCAACATTTATGCATCTTAGATGCAGAACTGGCAGTTTGCAGTAGTGTTAGTGTTTGTTTTGCTTGTGTGTTTACTAGAGGCTTTGTTACTCGTTACCAATAGTTTAGATTAAAATTTTTAAATTCTTCAGTTTTACTTTTGAAATCTTAAGTCTATCCTTGTAATGTCGATGAAACAACTGCAGTTTTAATGATGATCTCAAAAAAGAATTCAAATTTACTTGTGAAAGCTCTGAAAAAATGATGGTAATATCATTGTGTTTTCTGTCATCTTACCATTTCATAAATATATACTATAACATAACCATGTTTTGTTTTTACTTCTATGTTCCATAAGGAAATGGAAGTATGGTGATGGCGAAAAAATCATGTTCGAGATAAGGGTTCATTCTGATAGTACTACCCTCAAAACATGAAGAAAAGTCATTTTTCAAAAAGTCTGTGTGTGTGTGTGTGTGTGTGTGTGTGTGTGTGTGTGTGTGTGTGTGTGTGTGTGTGTGTGTGTGTGTGTGTGTGTGTGTGTGTGTGTGTGTGTGTGTGTGTGTGTGTGTGTGTGTGTGTGTGTGTGTGTGTGTGTGTGTGTGTGTGTGTGTGTGTGTGTGTGTGTGTGTGGAATTTTTTCTATGGCAAATGATAACTGCCGCAAATTCAAACAGAATTAAATAATTTTTTGCATGCTTCCCTGAATTGTAGAGGACTCAAGGCCTATTGATTTTGGTGAAGATCAGTTAAGGGAAAGGGGTAGTTTACCTGCAAGGTTTTATGTTTTAACAAGATTATTTTTTAACGATGAACGGTAACTGCCGTAAATTCAAACAGAATTAAATAATTTTTTGCATATGTGCCTGAGTTGTAGAGGACTCAAAGGCCCATTGATTTTGGTGAAGATCGGTTAAGGGCAAAGAGTGTAGTTACCTGCAACGTTTTATGTTTTAACAAGAGTAAAGTACTTAATTTTTATAAATAAAGTATCCTGATAAGAAGATCTTAATAATCCACTGTAGAAACGTAGATGAAATATCTATAAATGAAGAGGCTAGTTGAACGGGGTGGGGGTAATTTTCTATAAATGAAAATGATAGTTGAAGGGGAGGGGATAATTTTTTATATGTGTACTACGTTATCGGCAACAAAGAAGTAGTTTGTTGTTAAAATTCCTTCCCAGCCTGTTTGGCCGTAGACCAATGTTTTCTGCAAAACCAGACGTTTCGGCAGTGCCATCGACTTCCATCATCATTGAAAATCGAGTGCGATAACATGAGGTGGTATACGTTAGTGACCACAGTACTGTGGTTAAGGCGGAAGCAGTAAGTAGAAAGAGGTAGTTTCTATGGAAATATTTCATTTTGGAAATGATTTTAAATATAAATCTTAGAACATTGAAGTCATGTATGGTTCTCCATACCGATATTTTACCATCACTATACTCCATCTTTGTCCCAAGGAAAATGGTCAGGGTAGTCTTTAATATAATATGTTTATGTCAACAACAGAGAATAAACAATCACTATTTTTATTAAACACTATTAACAGAAATCACGCTCTGCGGCGATTTTCCTTAAATACTTTCAGGCACTATTCATTCCAACTGATTAAAGAAAATCACGTAATTCTGTAAATGTATTAGACTATATTTTCAAGTGTGTCACTTGATAATAGTTTGCATCTGATTGCCAGTTCTTTGTTACGTTTATACGCACCTAGAAAGATCGCCTGTGGCGTAATGAAGACTAGAACGTCCCAGATACCACTTCCGAGAAGTTCCTCTTTATATTACTACTTCTTTACTCCCATTTACATAACTTACAGTCATTTACACATAACATTCTTATATGATGAGTCTTCACTTAGGCAATTAACAAAATGCTCAGTGTTAATAGTGGCATAATTTTGTGCATCTTCCTCGAGAACAGTAGTACTCTCACAAGTTATAACTGTTGCAGTTGTGTTGGATCATTGATTAACAAGAAACTGTTGTAATCTACAGTTGGTTTGCATTAAGGACTGCAGTATCCGTCATGTAGTAGGCCTACAACTAGCATGCAATATGGAACACATACACTGTAGACATTCATTTATCGCTTAGTTATGAATTCATTTTACTTCCATGTTCAATAAGGAAATGGAAGGTATAGTCATAGAAAAAAAATCGTGTTCCAGATAACGGTTCATTCTGATTGTACTATCCTTAAAACATGAAGAAAAGACATTTTACTTCCATGTTCCATAAGGAAGAAGTATGGTGATGGCAAAAAAAATCGTGTTCGAGATAATTGCAGATTCTGATTGTACTACCCTCAAAACATGAAAATATTGGTATGGAGAACCATACATGACTTCCATATTCTAAGATTTATATTTAAAATCATTTTCAGCCAAACAGCCAGGCTGTGTCTTACCTGCCTTTTTATTGCTGTATTAAATGAAAAATATTATATTACATTAAAATGAAAAAATTATAATTTTATTGCCTGGCAACAAAATTATTTTATTTTTAACAATTACCATTGTTTCAAAAAGTTTAAATAAATTTTCAAGTACTTTACTCTTGTTAAAACGTAAAAGGTTGCAGGTAAACTACCCCTTCCCCTTAACCGATCTTCACCAAAATCGAAAGTCATTGAGACCTCTACAATTCAGGGAAGTATGCAAAAAATTATTTGATTCTGTTTGCATTTGCGGCTGTTATCGTTTGCCATAGAAAATACGCTTGATAAAAAAACGTTGCAGGTAAACTACCCCTTCCCCTTAACCGATCTTCACCAAAAACAATACGTCTTGAGTACTCTACAAATCAGGGCTGTATGCAAAACATTATTTGATTCCGTTTGAATTTGCGGCTGTTATCGTTTGCCATAGAAAATACGCTTGATAAAAAAACGTTGCAGGTAAACTACCCCTTCCCCTTAACCGATCTTCACCAAAAATAATAGGTCTTGAGTACTCTACAAATCAGGGCTGTATGCAAAACATTATTTGATTCTGTTTGAATTTGCGGCTGTTATCGTTTGCCATAGAAAATACCCTTGTTAAAAAAACGTTGCAGGTAAACTACCCCTTTCCCTCAACCGATCTTCACCAAAAACAATAGGTCTTGAGAACTCTACAATATATGGACGTATACAAATAATCTTTTGATTCTGTTTGAATTTGCGGCTGTTATCGTTTGCCATAGGAAATACCCTTGTTAAAACATAAAACGTTACCGGTAAACTACCCCTTTCCCTTAACCGATCTTCACCAAAAACAATAGGTCTTGAGTACTCTACAAATCAGGGCTGTATGCAAAACATTATTTGATTCTGTTTGAATTTGCGGCTGTTATCGTTTGCCATAGAAAACACCCTTGTTAAAAAAATGTTGCAGGTAAACTACCCCTTTCCCTCAACCGAACTTCACCAAAAACAATAGGTCTTGAGAACTCTACAATTTAGGGCTGTATGCAAATAATCTTTTGATTCTGTTTGAATTTGCTGCTGTTATCGTTTGCCATAGGAAATACCCTTGTTAAAACATAAAACGTTACAGGTAAACTACCCCTTTCCCTTAACCGAGCTTCACCAAAATCAACAGATCTTGAGAACTCTACAATTCAGGGCTGTATGCGAAACATTATTTGATTCTGTTTGAATTTGCGGCTGTTATCGTTTGCCAAACAAACAAAATTACCCTTGCTAAAAAAAAACCGTTGCAGGTAAACTACCCCTTTCCCTCAACCGATCTTCACCAAAAACAATAGGTCGCGAGTACTCTGCAAATCAGGGCTGCATGCAAAAAATTATTTGATTCTGTTTGAATTTGCGGCAGTTATCGTTTGCCATAGAAAAAAAATCTACAGACAGACACACAGACAGATAGACAGACAGACACACACACAGACACTTTTCGGAAAACGACTTTTTTTCATGTTTTGAGTGTAGTAGAATCAGAATCTGCAATAATCTCGAACACGATTTTTTTTGCCATCACCATACTTCCATTCCTTAAGGAATATGGAAGTAAAAAGTCATTTTTCGAAATGTGTGTGTGTGTGTGTGTGTGTAGATTTTTTTTCTATGGCAAACGATAAGAGCCGCAAATTCAAATACAATCAAATAATGTTTTGCATACAGCCCTGAATTGTAGAGTACTCAAGACCTATTGTTTTTGGTGAAGATCGGTTAAGGGAAAGGTGTAGTTTACCTGCAACGTTTTATGTTTTAACAAGGGTCATTTTTTCTATGACGAATGATACCTGCCGCACATTCAAACACAATCAAATAATTTTTTGCATACAGCCCTGAATTGTAGAGTACTCAAGACCTGTTGTTTTTGGTGAAGATCGGTTAAGGGAAAGGAGTAGTTTACCTGCAACATTTTTTATGTTTTAACAAGGGTAATTTTTCTTATGACGAATGATAACTGCCGCACATTCAAACAGAATCAAATAGTCTTTTGCATACATCCCTAAATTGTAGAGGACTCAAGGCCTATTGTTTTTGGTGAAGATCGGTTAAGAGAAAGGGGTAATCTACCTGGAAAGTTTTAAGTTTTAACAATGGTAATTTTTTCTATGATAACTGATAACGATAACTGCCGCACATTCAAACAGAATCAACTATTTTTGTGTGTATTTTCCTGAATTGTAAAGGAATGAAGGCCTATTGATTTTGGTGAAGATCGGTTAAGGGAAAGGGGTAGTTTACCTGCCACATTTTATGTTTTAACAAGAGTAATTGTTTCTATGCCGAACGATAACTGCCGCTCATTAAAACAAAATCAAATAATGTTTTGCATGCATCCCTGAATTGTAGAGTACTCAAGTCCTGTTGATTTTGGTGAAGATCAGTTAAGGAGAAAGGGGTAGTTTACCTGCAACGTTTTATGTGATAACAAGGGTAATTTTTTCTATGACGAACGATAACTGCCGTAAATTCAAACATAAGCAAATAATTTTTTGCATATGTGCCTGAGTTGTAGAGGACTCAAGGCCTATTGATTTTGGTGAAGATCGGTTACGGGGAAAGGGTAGTTTTCCTGAAACATTTTGTGTTGTAACAAGAGTAATGTACTTAATTTTGATAAATAAAGTATCCTGATAAGATCTTAATAATCCACTGTAGAAACGTAGATGAAATATCTATAAATGAAGAGGCTAGTTGAATGGGGTGGGGGTAATTTTCTATAAACGAAAATTATAGTTGAAGGGGGAGGGGATAATTTTTTTTATATATGTACTACGTTATCGGCAACAAAGAAGTAGTTTGTTGTTAAAATTCGTTCCTGGCCTGTTTGGCCGTAGACCAATGTTTTCTGCAAAACCAGACGTTTCGGCAGTGCCATCGACTTCCATCATCATTGAAAATCGAGTGCGATAACGTGAGGTGGTATACGTTAGTGACCACAGTACTGTGGTTAAGGCAGAAGCAGTAAGTAGAAAGAAGTAGTTTCTGTGGAAATATTTCATTTCGAAAGTGATTTTAAATATAAATCTTAGAACATGGAAGTCATGTATGGTTCTCCATACCGATATTTTCGAAAAGTGTCTGTGTGTCTGTCTGTGGCAAACGATAACAGCCACAAATTCAAACAGAATCAAATAGTCTTTTGCATACATCCCTAAATTGTAGAGGACTCAAGGCCTATTGTTTTTGGTGAAGATCGGTTAAGAGAAAGGGGTAATTTACCTGGAAAGTTTTATGTTTTAACAAGGGTAATTTTTTCTATGACGAACGATAACTGCTGTAAATTAAAATATAATCAAATAATTTTTTGCATACATGCCTAAATTGTAGAGGACTCAAGGCCTTTTGATTTTGGTAAAGATCGTTTAAGAGAAAGGGGTAGTTTACCTGCAACATTTTATGTTTTATCAAGGGTAATTTTACTTCCATGTTCCATAAGGAAATGGAAGTATGGTCATGGTGAAAAAAATCGTGTTCGAGATAACGGCAGATTCTGATTGTACTACCATCAAAACATGAAAAAACACGTACCATCACTTTTTCGGTGTGTGTGTGTGTGTGTGTGTGTGTGTGTGTGTGTGTGTGTGTGTGTGTGTGTGTGTGTGTGTGTGTGTGTGTGTGTGTGTGTGTGTGTGTGTGTGTGTGTGTGTGGAATTTTTTCTATGGGAAACGATAACAGCCGCAAATTCAAATAGAATCAATTAATTTTTTGCATACAGCTCTGAATTGTAGAGGACTCAAGGCCTATTGTTTTTGGTGAAGATCGGTTAAGGGAAAAGGGTAGTTACCTGTAACGTTTTACGTTTTAGCAAGAGTAAAATGCTTAATTTTGATAAATAAAGTATCCTAAAAAGAAGGTCATAATAATCCACTGTAGAAAGGTAGATGAAATATTTATAAAAGAAAAGGGTAGTTGAAGGGAGAGGGGGTAATTTATTTATAAATTAAAATCGTAGTTGATGATGGAGGAGGTCAGTTTTTATAAGTTTTATATGCGTACTACGTTATTGACAACAAAGAAGGAGTTTCTATGGAAACATTTCATTTCACTTTAACAAAATTCTATATTTTTCATTTTAATTTAAATCACGTATGAGTGAAAATATATCGTTCCTGGCAGGCAAGCATATCTCAATTATGTAATGTTTACTTTTCCAAAGTTTTATTATTGTGATTACCGCAATAAAAAGGCCGGCAGGACACACACACATACAAAATTCGCGTTATTTCTGGCCTCGCTCATGTTTATTTTATTATGTTTGCACGCTTTTTAAATGGAAAGTGCGGAAACCCACACCAACACAACGCGTGCAAGCCGAAAAGGTGAACATCTATTTGCTTCCTGTGGATCGCTGGGCAGTGTTGTTGTATTAAAGCAATTAATACAATCTGTGTATTTATTTCTATTATGATATGAGAATTATAAACTAATATGTGCAAGTGTGTATGTATGAAAAATATATAAATATCTTTCTTCTTTGGAAAATTGTTTGCCCCTCCTTGAAAATATTTTGACCTCCCGATGGCTAGTTATTTACTAGCCTGTGTGGAATATAACGTTATGACTATGACATGGATCAGAATGGTGGGTGTTAAACAGGAGACACAAACGTATTAAGGAAGAAATGTTTTGCTGAGAAATTTATAATTATACGGGTGAACAGAATAGTCGTTCAGGAAATCAGAAGACAAATGGAAAGAAAGAAATCAAGACTCGATTTTAAAAAAGAAAAATGACTAGTATAGTATTGACAGGAAAGAATTTGATAACTCTATAGACATCCCTCGGCCCCTCGCAGCGAGAGTCCAATTCCATTACAGGAATCAGATCGCAGCTACCTTTAGCTAGCTCTTCGTTCGACCTACAGACATTTTATCCAAAAGTACAGTCCTTCCTCACGAAGGTTGAGGATAGTCTTAATCCACCTGACATGGAGGTACCATTTTAGCTGATACATAATTTTTTCAGAACTCAAGCATCCACTTATTTAATTAATATTTAAATGATTTTAAATATAAATTTTAGGACATGGAAGTCATGTATGGTTCTCCATACCGATTTTTTTCTATGACAAACGATAACTGCCGCACATTCAAACAGAATCAAATAATTTTTTGCATACCTCCCTGAATTGTAAAGGATTCAAGGCCTGTTGATTTTGATGAAGATCGGTTGAGGGAAAGGGATAGTTTACCTGCAACATTTTATGTTTTAACAAGAGTATTTTTTATGACGAACGGTAACTGCCGTAAATTCAAACAGAATCAAATAATTTTTACATATGTGCCTGAGTTGCAGAGGACTTTTGATTTTGGTGAAGATTGGTTAAGGGGAAGGGTAGTTTACCTGCAACGTTTTACGTTTTAACATGAGTAAAGTACTTGAAAATTCATTTAAACTTTTTAAAACAATGGTAATTGTTAAAAATAAAATAATTTAGTTGCCAGGCAATAAAATTATAATTTTTTCATTTTAATTTATATCTTGTACTAGCTAAACCCGGCCACGCTTCGCTGTGGCTCAGTCTGATATGAAATGAATGGGAAAGTTGTAGCGTGACAGATGTATGCATAATATTGAATGGCAATTGATCATTAGAATAATGAAGTTATAATGTTTAAATTTGGAAGAAAGCATTAAGTTTAATATAATAGATTAATTCATAGCAACTGTGGAAAGAAATCATTATTATAAAGAAAATACAAGTTCAAGTAAAAGGAGTTACTAGCGATGAGTCATCCAAAACCAGTCTCATAACCAAAGGTTTTCAAACTATAACCCAGGAAGGTAAAAAAGGAAATAACCAAGCAGTACAGAATATGACCAAACCCACAACGAGGGAGAATAAATAGAATAGAAACCCTAGAATAAGCCAAGATCAACCAATACAGGTTGTGTATTTCTGAAATAAAGAAGAAGATGGAGAAGATCCCAAGAAACCTGATGGCATCAAGAAGAAGATGGAGAAGATACCAATCCTAGAAGGCAGGAGAAAAGAAGACTGATGAAAGAAGAAGAAGGCAGCATCCTGAAGAAGATGTCATGCTCTTATAAAAGACACCCAAATCCCTATATCCCCAAAATAAATATCTAAAAACAAAAGTATAACGAAATAAAAACCACATGTATATAAATTTAAGAGAGAGAAGTGTATAAAGTAAAAGTTGCCTGTGAACCAAGATGAAACAATAATATAGTACCCATGGAACAAATCTCCATTGAAAAAACGCTAACCAATTTATTATGTTAATAAGACTATACGACCATTTAGCATTAACATAATATATAAGTGCAAAGTGAACCAGTGATAGTTTTGGGTATTATAAAAAATGAACCTTGTGTTTCATTCTTGGCAATCACAAACATTGAATGCAATGAAATATGCATTTTTCAATGACTTAAAATGTGTACTGTGACAATATGTTGTTCATAAGACATGAATCTGTTTAAAATAACATTTTGTTTTACATGAAAAAAGAAAAACAGATTTCATAGTGCTTTTTGAACGGTTCATACTATTTATTTGTTAATGACAGGGTACAATTCCCCAAAGACAATGTATAAAAGACGGTATAAAAACTGTAGAATCCTACTTATAATAATAGTTAGAAATAAGAATATAAATATAAGGTTTTTATGTATATAGTATAAGAATGTTTAAAAATGTTTTAGATATAAGGCCATTTGTTTGGGTCTGAAACAACTAACATCAGAACTATAAAAATAGTTACCACTTGTAAATAGTAGAGAGTAATTAAGATGTTAGTTAGTAAAAAACCTTTTTTGTAAACCATGTTTCCATGTTGGAAATGGGGATTTTGTTGCAAAATGTCTGACTTGAAGACAACCATTTATTTAAAAAAAAAAATTCTTTATTTTGTTTAACTATTATTTGTATTGTAACCAATACTAATTGTTTTTGTGTAATTTGAAAACATGTTTAATTTATAATACTATATGTAAAAGTCAGAGAGGGTATCACACATCATATATTGTTTGTAAAATATTTTGTAAGAAAAATTGTTAAAAAATCATAGGCCAAAAGAATGGAAACCAAACTTCATCAAAACAGAGAAATTGCGCATTTAAATGCAAATAAACAAAAGGGGTTTAGACAAAATAAACTTGAGATCAAGCCATATAATTGCACATACCATTTAGAGAGATTTTAATAAATATATTCAGAATTATAAATAAAAATGAAAATGACTAAACTCAGAAATTTGGACATGGGAGTCATATATTCCAGAATAATGTTTCAGAATACAACTAATTCAATTAATTACCAGAAAATAAGGGAATATGAACTTTTTAATACAATATAGGATTATTAATATTAAATATAACTGATAAAATGGCTGAATTTATATAATGACAGGAAGTAAATTTTGATGTTTTGACTTTTCAGAGTATACCAAACTGAAAGTAAAATTACTATTTTTTGGACAGAAAACACTATAAAACGGCATTATTTAATCTGAAAATAAGCTGAATGAACTGAAAGATTAATTTAAATCACATCTAGTGAATAAAATTGACAAATAACCAAAGTTTAGGCATTCATATAGTGAAATAGTAAAGTGTACACAGGATGTGAAAATATTTTTGAACAATGTTAAGAATAATATTATATAGGCTAAGAGTTTAATTGAAACTGAAGGAAACAGTTAGTTAATTATTGGTATTTGAACGATTAACATGACATACGTTTGGTAACGTGCATAACCTAACCAATAATAGTCATACAAAGCGAATGTATAGTACGTTATTGTGAAATCGCGAGTGATTTGTAAAATACTTCTAAAAACTATCATATTATAACAGAAACAATCAAGAAACACTCCATAACACAGAACAATACATATCTACTCCGAAAAACACCACAAAACACTAGAAAACTGTATAATACATTAACCCAAATTAGTGACGGAATCGGGGAAAGTGTTTGAACTAATAATTATACGGATACACTAAATACAACTCAGAAACAGTACACCAATCACTATACAACATTTAACAAGAGATTTGCAGAAACAAGAACAGGAATATTGCCAGAAAATACATTATTTGGAACACTGCAGGAACGAGCAACATTTTGATCAACTTGACGGCGGCCATTTGCTTTGACGATCCCAGTGCCTTCTTCTTAGTTCAACTCAGCTGTTTGGTGAAAACAATTATTATATTTACAATTTATTATTCAATGTCTGTGTTTATTAATAACTATTAATTTGATTGTAACGTTATACTTTTTAAATATTAGCCCGATTTCTCTGACTTTGATAATAACTGGCTGTTTAAAGAACCCCATATAATTTTTATATCATATACTTGTAACTTTTTTCGATGTCCTGAGAATCGATATTAATCGATAAGAGTCAATATTGCTATTACTTAATAAAACATTAATACTTTTCAATACTTAATAGTTCTTTATTTCTTCAATAATACTAATTACCAATAATATAATTCTAATTGATAATCTACAAGGACTTTACCACCCGTAAGTGAAGATAACCTAAAAAAATAAAAAGGTAAACAAGTATCGATTGGTTTGAAGACAGTCTTATGAGTGGTGATAGCTTATTTAAAATATACTAAAACTTTAATAAAAATTTTCAGAAGAGCATTACACTGTTTAAAACTTCACAGCCTAATTAATTGAACATTTTAAGCCTGTTTAATTGATCCTAATTAATTAATTAATAAAATTTAAAAAAAATTTTAATTATTTTTTTTATAAACATAATTTTTTTTTAAATTTCCTTCAAAACAATAAATTTTGTTTTGAAACTTTCGGCGAAGCTGAACATATATATTCCTTCATCAACTTTACACTACTCGACCGGTCTTGCTACCATTGGGACTCGACCAGCTGGGAAACTTAAGAAAGTGTTTCAGACCAGTAAGACATCGAGAGCCACACCAATTACACACCAATTAAACATATTACATTACAATTTACTTATTTTATTACAAATTGGCTAGCACAAAGAGTGGGGCTTGATTACATCGGAGTCTAACATAAATCACAATAGCTTATCATCAAGAACACACATATTTCACAATCTGATATCATCAACATACACTTCAACTACTTATTTATTTGTAATAATTATTACAAATTGGCGCACAACTTTAGGGGCTTTAATTAGCGATTGGAAGGCCAATACATTCTGCCCAATCACTAGTTGGAGCTAGGCAACAGCTACAAAGCCAGAGAATTTCGAGGGAAAATGCAACGACGTGCAACATCTAAGAAACGGGCGGCGGAAGCCGAGAAAGAAATAGAAGCTGACATGGACAACAAGGAGGCGACGCCAGTAGAGGCGGAAGAGGTATTACCACCGGTGTTGTCCAAACAAACTGAACAACCGGAGATACCTACACAAACTGTGGAAACCAATGTGCCGGAGAAGGAAACAGAGGACATGACAACACAACAAATGTTCAGGATGATGATGGAAATGAATAAGAGCATGGAAGGAATGAACAAGAAAATGGATGCTATTGGAGATACTAATAAGAACCTAGAGTCCAAGATGGAGGATAATAACAAGAAGATAGACGAAAACAGTAAGAAAATGGGGAGTGATAACCAGTCCTTGAAAGAAGAATTAAGTGGGGTGAACAAGAACATGGAAGAGTTGAAGGGAGACAACCAGTCCTTGAAAGAAGATATCAAATCCAGCAAGGAAGAAACAAATAAGAAGATAGAAGAGAACAGCAAGAAGATGGAAGAGAAGATGGAAGAAAACAGCAAGAAGATAGAAGAGAAGATGGAAGAATTGAAGAAGGATAATCAATCCACAAAAGAAGAGTTGACGGGGATGAACCAGAACATAGAAGATTTGAAGGAAGATAACAAGAAGATGGAAGAAGAGATGGGGAAGAAGTTAGAAGAATTGAAGGGAGACAACCAGTCGTTCAAAGAAGAATTCAAAGCGACTAAAGAAGAATTGATTAATAAAATTGAGAATACTAATCAGAAAATAGATGAAACCAGGAAGAAGATAGAGAAGAACAACCGACAATTGAAGGAAGAGTTGAAGGAAGACAACAGGAAGTTGGAAGAGAACATGGGGGAGAAGCTGGAAGAATTGAGAGAGGACAATCAAATTTTGAGAGAAGAATTAAGAGAAGTCAATCAGGAGAATCTGGACAAACTGGACGAAAGAATGGAATTGTTGCGAGAAGAACTGAATAAGGAAATCAATGTTAACAAGAAAGCGATGAATAAGAAGATGGAAGAAGAAAATATAATGGTCAATCGACAGATCCGAGAGATTGATGGAAAGTGCAACCAGACCGAAAAGGAGGTCCATGAGTTTAAAGAAGTGGTGAACACCAAGTTCACAAATATTGAAGAACATAGTCGTAGGAAGGTAGAAGAACAGAGGAAGGAAAATCAAGAAGAATTCGGAAAAGTACGCAACCAGGTCACAGAACGATGTAATGATATACAAGAGACCATGGCCAATATCACCGGTCAGGTGCGACAAAGCCGAGAGGAGATGGAAGCAATAAGAAACAGACCGACTCATTTCACTGGATTGCCCATCAACGAAAGCCGAGAGTGGCTCAACTTCCGGCAATACAAACGCAAGCCGATGGAGTTCCTGGCAAGGGTAGAAGAATATTTGACCAAGCATAAAATTACTCAATGGAGCCAGAGCAGGGAGATATTCGACGAGTCTTTCCGAGACATAACAGATAATTGGTGGATGGCCAACCGGAGTGAAATTTCCGACTACCAACAGTTCCGGAAAATGTTTAAGACAAAATACTGGTCTGAGACCACCCAGAACTTGATCCGAGACAATATTTGTAATGGAAGATACAGGTCACAATTAGGTAGCAGTATGACGGCATATTTCTTGGGGAAGGTGTGTATGGCAAAACACCTTGAGCCAGCAATCCCAGAAGAATGTTTAGTGAATAAGATATCTTATCACTATGATGAGGACATTATCAGGGCCCGGAGAGGTAGTCAGATCAAGACGATCCAGGGAATGACCGAGTTATTGGAGGGATACGAGAACGAAGAGTATTATCGGCAGAGCAGAAAAAGAAATGAGAGACCAGAAGCAAGGCCGACTACCTACCCCAATAACGGCAATAACCATGCAAGTAACCGGAACCAGCCCAGTAATTACGACGGCCCTAACAACCCGCCGCGTAATAACCAGTTTAACGGTAATTTTAACGGCGTGAGGAATAACAACCCCTACCCAAATAATAGAAACAATTTTTATCAACAAAATAATAATGTCCCATACAGTCAGAGAAATCCATATCCCAACAATAATGGTGACAGACCTTACCCACCTAACCGAAATTACTATAATAATAATTTTAGCAATAACAATAATAGCAATAGTAATAACCGAGTGTCGCACCCTAGGGTAAATTTTATAAGAGCAGAAGATCGCGGACCCAGGAGATATTATCAACCGAGGAGGAGCAGCTTCCATGGCGCCGACCGAAGATGGAGGAGTGCGGAACGAGACGGCCCAAGACACGAAGAGGGAAGACGAAGTACCAGCCTGGAAGATCTTGGCAGACAACAGAACAGGGCGTTAAACATCAACCAGAGTACAGAACGTCAGGAAACAAACCAGAGTTTCCCGAACGATGCCTCGGTCAATAATAACTCAAACAATGAACAAAATACTTTAAACGAGAGGAGGCAGTAATCAACAACGATGACCCGTTACTGCTTATACTTCCTGGGTTAGAAAAGGATGATTTGCAACAAGCAAACAATGATAAAAACATCACTATTATCAGTAACCATTATTTGAAAGACATACGAACTGAACTTTTGGAAGAGAACGAGAAGAGTCTCAGCAACAGTAATAATGAGATAATTTATATAACAGCGGAGGTGGAAGGAGTTCCCGCTAAAATAATGATAGACACAGGAGCTAATATTTCAATAATAAACTCCAATGAGTTGGAGAGAATACAATGTACATGTGGAAAAACTTTGCCAATGTTACCAGTCAACAACATTGTGTTGGTAGGTGCAACTGGCCGCCAGAACAAAACCATTAGGAAGCAAGTTTCCTTAAGTGTCGTTAGCCGTGATATAGCTTTAGACATGGAATTTTTAATAGCCACCGGATTACCATTTGACATCTTAGTCGGTTGCGATATTCTTCGTAGATATTCGGCAGTAATCGATCTTAATTTAAATAAAGTATCACTTTTCCCAGACGGAGTAACATGGACTGCAGACCTGGTAGGAGGCACAACTATACTTCCCAGCCCTATACATCAACAACTTCGTAAAATAAATGTTATTAGAAACAGCCCTCTTTCTAAACCCATAATATACAATCATGGAGGAGAGGATTTATGGTCAGTTAAGATCCAAGAAATACGGAATTTCCAGTGCGGAAGCGATAACGAGAAAATACCAACACATCTGGCTGATCGTCTAATCGCTATATATGAGAAATACAAGGCGGTGTTTTCTGATGAACCAGGGAAGGTAAAAAACTACCAGTGCCAACTTCGTTTTAAAGAAAACGTAGAGTTTAACCGGAGGTCATATCCAATAGCGCAGTCGCTCAAAGAAGCCGTGAGAACAGAGATAAACAAGATGATAGAAAACGACATAATTGAGATTAGTCAATCACCTTACACTAGTCCAATTATTGCTGTTCCGAAAAAAGACGGACAAGTCCGGCTCTGTTTAGATGCGCGTGAGTTAAATAAGACAATTGTGAATGACAGAACTTCTCCCGGTGAAATAGAAGAAATCTTAAAGCGTTTTCATGGTACTAGATTTATTAGCACCTGGGATACGGTCTGTGGTTATTGGCAGGTAGAGCTGCATCCACAAAGCCGCCAGTATGTAGCGTTCATTTTCGAAGGGCGCAATTACCAGTTCAAGAGACTGCCCTTCGGACTTGTCAATTCTGTCGCCATATTTGTGGCATGTATGGACCAGATTTTGGGACCAGAAGCGCTCCAATTTACCACCGTCTATGTTGATGATTTACTAATCACATCCGGAACCTGGGAGGAACACTGTTACAGAGTGGAGTTTGTACTAAACAAACTAGCGCAGAACAACATAACATTGAAGTTGGAGAAATCCAAGTTCATAGCGCGCGAGGTACAATTCTTAGGCTTCAACCTAGACGACAGAGGTATTACCCCATCAGCAGAGAAAGTGGAGGCAATTCAGAGGTTCCCGCAACCAAGAAACAGGAAACAATTGCAATCTTTCCTCGGACTCTGTAACTATTACAGGAAGTTTCAGAGCCGATATTCCGAGTTGACAGCCAAGTTTCAACCACAGTTATCTGCCAAAAACAAATGGACTTGGGGTGAAGATCAAGATATTACTTTCCGATTGATAAAAGAGAAGTTTCTGGAGAGTGTGATACTTCGTCACCCAGATTTTAAGAAACCGTTCTTTCTAAACTGTGACGCTAGCGATCTAAGCTTAGGAACGACATTATACCAGGAAGATGAGGAGGGACAACATCTGGTAATAAGCTTCGCTAGTCGCACACTGAACCAGTGCGAAAAGAACTACAGTGTGACAGAAAAGGAATTGTTGAGCGTGGTGTTCGCATGCAGCAAGTTCCGGACGTACATTCTCGGATATCAAGTCACGGTACGAACTGATCATAAATCCATCTCGTTCCTTCGTAGGTGCAAATTGAGTCACGGCCGATTGGCTAGGTGGGTACTCGCCCTACAAGAATATGACCTGAAATGGGAATACATTCCAGGAAAGAAGAACGTGGTAGCGGATGTGTTGTCACGTATAAATCTGGAAGATCAGACTTTCGAGGGAGAGAAGGAGAGCTTAGTAAAAATTTATAACATATTCACGACCAGAGCCGATTTACAAGCTTTGTTAATAAATATCCGAATCCATCAGCAGTCTGATCCTAAGCTGAAAAACATTGTGAGTCGTTTGGAAGCCAATGATGAACCCATTTCTAAATATTACCACCTTAACAAAGGAATTTTGTTCATAAAAACCGCCTTGGACGATGAGACATGGAAGGTGATAATCCCACACCAAATCGAAAAGGAGGTCATCATCGATTACCATGTCAGGTATGGTCACATGGGAGCGTTAAAAGTGATACAAGCTCTAGAGGAAAATTGTAAGATCAAGAATTTCAACCGCAAGGTGAGAACATACATCAAGTCCTGTAAGATCTGCCAATGTGCAAAAGTAAACAATGAAAAGACAGAGGGTATCATGATACCGATAACTTCCAACACAAAACTGGAAAAAGTGTTTTTGGATATCTGCGGGCCATTTCCCCGTAGTGGTGGTCGACACAGATATAAATACTTGGTAATCATAATGGATCACTACACCAAGTATATAAAGCTATATCCGGTTAATCGGGCAACAACAGCAAAGGTTTTGGCGGTGATTATCGATTTGTATATCCCAGAGATCGGTAGACCATCTTCTATTATTACCGACCATGGTACACAATTTAAGGGGAGGAGATGGCGAGACACTTTATTAGCACTTGGGGTCAAAACGTATAAGACATCAGTCTACCACCCAAGTAGCAATCCGGCTGAGAGAGTACTGAGAGAAGTGGGTAGAATATTGCGCACGTACTGTCACAACCAACAGAAAAAGTGGCAAGAGTACCTAGCAGCGACAGAAACATTCCTAAATTATGCCCACCATCCAGCTATAGGAATTCCACCATACTCAGCCATGTATGAGAAGCCGACTCCCCGAGACATTGAACAAATCATTGAATTTCCAATGAACAACAATAGGAAATTCAACCAGTTGAAGTTTTACAATAAGGTAGCAGAAGATCAGGAAAAACGGCAAGCCAAATACCAGAAGGCAATAGGGCGAATTGTAACATATAAAGAGGGTGAAAAAGTCCTCCTAAAAAATAGAGAGCTGCCTAGCACCTTAGAAGGCATAACCAAAAAACTACTATTACTATACACTGGCCCATATGTTGTGGTAAATGATAAGCATAACAATACATATGAGTTGAAGGAAATCGTTTCAGGAAAAATCAAAGGAGTGTACAATCAAGCTTCTATGAAGAAATATTATGAAGAATGAGTTGTGAGTTTTAGAATTTAGAGTTTATATTTTAAAAAATTCGAAAATAATGTAAGTACATCTTACAACCTAATATTTTGAGAAGAACATTCTGGAAAATTAAAAGAAGAAGAATTTTTTAATTTAATTTTTAAAAATTTTAAAATAATGTAAGTACATCTTACAACCTAATATTTTGAGAAGAACATTCTGGAGAATTAAAAGAAAAAGAATTTTTAATAATTTTAAAAAAATTCGAAAATAATGTAAGTACATCTTACAACCTAATATTTTGAGAAGAACATTCTGGAGAATTAAAAGAAGAAGAATTTTTTAATTTAATAATTTAAAAAATTTTAAAATAATGTAAGTACATCTTACAACCTAATATTTTGAAAAGAACATTCTGGAGAATTATAAGAAGAAGGAATTTAGAATTTTTATTTTAAAAAAATCCTAAAATAATGTAAGTACATCTTACAACCTAATATTTTGAGAAGAACATTCTGGAGAATTAAAAGAAAAAGAATTTTTAATAATTTTTAAAAATCCTAAAATAAAGTAAGTACATCTTACAACCTAATATTTTGAAAAGAACATTCTGGAGAATTATAAGAAGAAGGAATTTAGAATTTATATTGAAAAAATTCTAAAATATGTAAGTATATCTTACTACCACTAATAATTTTGGAACAAACTTTATGGAAGAAAGAAAAAGAAAGAATTTTGAATATAACTTATTCTAAAATATGTAAGTACATCTTACTATAACCTGATAATTTAGAACAAAACTTTATGGAAGAAAGAGAATGAGAGAGAATTTTGAACTTAATTTTAAAAAAAATTTAAAATTAAGCAAGCACAGCTTACTACCACTGAATTATGAGAAAAACATTTTGGAAGAATTAAGAAGAAGGGAATTTTGAATTTAATATACAAAAAATTTAAAAATAAAGTAAGACCAACATACTATAACTAAGTTTGTGAGAAAACTTTATGGTAAATAATTAAGAAGAATTTGAATTTGGAGAAATACCAAAACATTCAGAAATAATAGTAAAATCACAGTACTATAAACAATTCTGAATGAAACAATTCTGGGAATAAATGAATTAAACAGAATTTGAATGTTGATAGAACGTCAGTACTTTGAAACAAGATAAGATCAACATATTACAAGGATTTATGAGAAATATTTTTCAATTAAATAAAAAGAATAGTTTGAATTTTACATTAAAACTAACCAAGTTCCAAAAAATAATTATGTGTCAATTATGATTGAATTGAGAAGAAAATAAAGTGATTAATTCAGAAAAGAGAATTAACGTTAATCCAGAATAAATGCTAGACATTCACAATAGCATTTGAAGGAGTAGAGAAGAATAACAAAAAAGAGTGTAATATGCAAGAGAAGAAAAAATTTGGAAGCAAAGAGACTAATTACCTATGAAACGATAATGAAAACAGTTAATTAAGAGCAAAGAAGAACAACTCATACCAAACATATGGAGAAGATGATTTCGAACAAATGATCATAATAAAACCTATACGAAATGCAAAGAGAAGAAATACCACATGAAATATGATATAAATGAATTAATGTTAATGAATGCGAAGGCGGATTAATAACTTTCTAAGAGAAAGGAAAGAACCAAAATGCTTAAATAAAATGATCAATATAACAACCTGTGTATCTAATGTAAAGATACAATGTTAAAAAATTAAATATAATATATTAAGACCATTCAAATAATGAATACGAAAGACTATTTATAAAGACCATGCTAATACTATGAATAACCAGAAGAAAGTATAAAGAGAATTCAGATGAAGAAGAAAGAGAGTTACACTGTAAACAGTAACCAGAATTATTAAAAGAAAGGTTTTCAACCATAATTAAATTAAATATATCAGACAAGTTAAGAGTTTTGAAAAAATATATATGTAATGAGTATAATAATAATTATGAAGATTTATTAAGATAGAAAATGTGAGATAATCTGAGAGACTATGAAGTGGAGAATCCGAAGATATTTTTATTAGTCGAAAATGAGACTACTTTTTATTTATTTATTCGATGACTGACTGAAGATAATTCCAGCAGCATTATGTTTTTTGAGCAGGGATGGATATGCCTCTGTACTCAATTTATAGAAGTGGTGTATGGCCAGCAGAGAAGTAGCGTACAGTGCCCCTCTGATCTGCCCCAGCCCACGTGATAGGGAATGTTAGGGAACTAATATCCCAAGGATACAACACGAAGTTGATAGAGAAAGAAAATGTATTACAATTATAATATATCTCAGAAGACACTAACTATCCGAAAAGGATCAGTAGTAAGACAAGTAACCATATATATAAAATTAATAAAACTCTAATATAAAAAAGTCGATATAAAAATGGAGAAGAAAATGAATTATAAGAAATGATGAAATTATCATAAGAAATTATTTCATCCATAAACATGTCTGAAATAATTACTTCTGGAGGGGAGCAATCTGTAGCGTGACAGATGTATGCATAATATTGAATGGCAATTGATCATTAGAATAATGAAGTTATAATGTTTAAATTTGGAAGAAAGCATTAAGTTTAATATAAATAGATTAATTCATAGCAACTGTGGAAAGAAATCATTATTATAAAGAAAATACAAGTTCAAGTAAAAGGAGTTACTAGCGATGAGTCATCCAAAACCAGTCTCATAACCAAAGGTTTTCAAACTATAACCCAGGAAGGTAAAAAAGGAAATAACCAAGCAGTACAGAATATGACCAAACCCACAACGAGGGAGAATAAATAGAATAGAAACCCTAGAATAAGCCAAGATCAACCAATACAGGTTGTGTATTTCTGAAATAAAGAAGAAGATGGAGAAGATCCCAAGAAACCTGATGGCATCAAGAAGAAGATGGAGAAGATACCAATCCTAGAAGGCAGGAGAAAAGAAGACTGATGAAAGAAGAAGAAGGCAGCATCCTGAAGAAGATGTCATGCTCTTATAAAAGACACCCAAATCCCTATATCCCCAAAATAAATATCTAAAAACAAAAGTATAACGAAATAAAAACCACATGTATATAAATTTAAGAGAGAGAAGTGTATAAAGTAAAAGTTGCCTGTGAACCAAGATGAAACAATAATATAGTACCCATGGAACAAATCTCCATTGAAAAAACGCTAACCAATTTATTATGTTAATAAGACTATACAACCATTTAGCATTAACATAATATATAAGTGCAAAGTGAACCAGTGATAGTTTTGGGTATTATAAAAAATGAACCTTGTGTTTCATTCTTGGCAATCACAAACATTGAATGCAATGAAATATGCATTTTTCAATGACTTAAAATGTGTACTGTGACAATATGTTGTTCATAAGACATGAATCTGTTTAAAATAACATTTTGTTTTACATGAAAAAAGAAAAACAGATTTCATAGTGCTTTTTGAACGGTTCATACTATTTATTTGTTAATGACAGGGTACAATTCCCCAAAGACAATGTATAAAAGACGGTATAAAAACTGTAGAATCCTACTTATAATAATAGTTAGAAATAAGAATATAAATATAAGGTTTTTATGTATATAGTATAAGAATGTTTAAAAATGTTTTAGATATAAGGCCATTTGTTTGGGTCTGAAACAACTAACATCAGAACTATAAAAATAGTTACCACTTGTAAATAGTAGAGAGTAATTAAGATGTTAGTTAGTAAAAAACCTTTTTTGTAAACCATGTTTCCATGTTGGAAATGGGGATTTTGTTGCAAAATGTCTGACTTGAAGACAACCATTTATTTAAAAAAAAAAAATTCTTTATTTTGTTTAACTATTATTTGTATTGTAACCAATACTAATTGTTTTTGTGTAATTTGAAAACATGTTTAATTTATAATACTATATGTAAAAGTCAGAGAGGGTATCACACATCATATATTGTTTGTAAAATATTTTGTAAGAAAAATTGTTAAAAAATCATAGGCCAAAAGAATGGAAACCAAACTTCATCAAAACAGAGAAATTGCTCATTTAAATGCAAATAAACAAAAGGGGTTTAGACAAAATAAACTTGAGATCAAGCCATATAATTGCACATACCATTTAGAGAGATTTTAATAAATATATTCAGAATTATAAATAAAAATGAAAATGACTAAACTCAGAAATTTGGACATGGGAGTCATATATTCCAGAATAATGTTTCAGAATACAACTAATTCAATTAATTACCAGAAAATAAGGGAATATGAACTTTTTAATACAATATAGGATTATTAATATTAAATATAACTGATAAAATGGCTGAATTTATATAATGACAGGAAGTAAATTTTGATGTTTTGACTTTTCAGAGTATACCAAACTGAAAGTAAAATTACTATTTTTTGGACAGAAAACACTATAAAACGGCATTATTTAATCTGAAAATAAGCTGAATGAACTGAAAGATTAATTTAAATCACATCTAGTGAATAAAATTGACAAATAACCAAAGTTTAGGCATTCATATAGTGAAATAGTAAAGTGTACACAGGATGTGAAAATATTTTTGAACAATGTTAAGAATAATATTATATAGGCTAAGAGTTTAATTGAAACTGAAGGAAACAGTTAGTTAATTATTGGTATTTGAACGATTAACATGACATACGTTTGGTAACGTGCATAACCTAACCAATAATAGTCATACAAAGCGAATGTATAGTACGTTATTGTGAAATCGCGAGTGATTTGTAAAATACTTCTAAAAACTATCATATTATAACAGAAACAATCAAGAAACACTCCATAACACAGAACAATACATATCTACTCCGAAAAACACCACAAAACACTAGAAAACTGTATAATACATTAACCCAAATTAGTGACGGAATCGGGGAAAGTGTTTGAACTAATAATTATACGGATACACTAAATACAACTCAGAAACAGTACACCAATCACTATACAACATTTAACAAGAGATTTGCAGAAACAAGAACAGGAATATTGCCAGAAAATACATTATTTGGAACACTGCAGGAACGAGCAACATTTTGATCAACTTGACGGCGGCCATTTGCTTTGACGATCCCAGTGCCTTCTTCTTAGTTCAACTCAGCTGTTTGGTGAAAACAATTATTATATTTACAATTTATTATTCAATGTCTGTGTTTATTAATAACTATTAATTTGATTGTAACGTTATACTTTTTAAATATTAGCCCGATTTCTCTGACTTTGATAATAACTGGCTGTTTAAAGAACCCCATATAATTTTTATATCATATACTTGTAACTTTTTTCGATGTCCTGAGAATCGATATTAATCGATAAGAGTCAATATTGCTATTACTTAATAAAACATTAATACTTTTCAATACTTAATAGGTCTTTATTTCTTCAATAATACTAATTACCAATAATATAATTCTAATTGATAATCTACAAGGACTTTACCACCCGTAAGTGAAGATAACCTAAAAAATAAAAAGGTAAACAAGTATCGATTGGTTTGAAGACAGTCTTATGAGTGGTGATAGCTTATTTAAAATATACTAAAACTTTAATAAAAATTTTCAGAAGAGCATTACACTGTTTAAAACTTCACAGCCCTATATTAATTAATTGATCCTAATTAATTAATTAATAAAATTTAAAATTTTTTTTTAATTATTTTTTTTTATAAACATAATTTTTTTTTAAATTTCCTTCAAAACAATAAATTTTGTTTTGAAACTTTCGGCGAAGCTGAACATATATATTCCTTCATCAACTTTACGCTACTCGACCGGTCTTGCTACCATTGGGACTCGACCAGCTGGGAAACTTAAGAAAGTGTTTCAGACCAGTAAGACGTCGAGAGCCACACCAATTACACACCAATTAAACATATTACATTACAATTTACTTATTTTATTACAAATTGGCTAGCACAAAGAGTGGGGCTTGATTACATCGGAGTCTAACATAAATCACAATAGCTTATCATCAAGAACACACATATTTCACAATCTGATATCATCAACATACACTTCAACTACTTATTTATTTGTAATTATTATTACAAAGTAAATAAAAGTATTCTAGCGAACATAGTTTCACCGAGAAAACACATCATTCAATTCAATACCCTGCCTTGCGTTCTGTGGCTATGCTATGGAATGAAAGGAAAGGAAGAAAAAAAGATGTTTTTCACAGAAAATCATTTTTTATTTTAAAGCTAGTGGATTGACTACATTTTTTGTTTGTCCGTTTCCTGCATAAACATAAAGATCAGACGGTTTACCGACTCTGGAGCATGCGACGTATAATTGCCCATGAGAGAAGCAATCGTTTTCTAAATTCAAACCGCACACTTGCAAAGATTGCCCTTGCGCTTTATTGATAGTCATAGCGAACGCAAGGCGTATTGGAAATTGAAGTCGTTTGAACTCGAACGCCATGTCGGTCGGAATGAGTGGTATTCGTGGAAGTAGTACGTCTTCACCTTTATGAGGTCCAATCAGAATTGTTGCTTCAATTAGATTGTTCATCAATTTTTTAACTACTAATCGTGTGCCATTGCATAACTTTGGCTGATTGATGTTTCGGAGTAATATAATTGGCACTTCAATCTTCAAATTCAGAATGTGTGACGGTAACCCGGGAACATCGAGAGAATTAAGAAATTCCGTTGGAAAATTCACTACTTCACTTTGGTTCATCACGGAGTCAATGAATTTGTATGTCACTGTTTCACCTGCGATTCTGTTTAGAATGATGTTCATATCGTGTACGTCGACATTTTTAGCCGCTAGAATGGCTCTTCCGCTCAACAATGCGTGATTTCGATAATTTGTTTCGATGCTTTGGAAAACCTTGTCTACTAATTCTTCTTTTGAATTCACGATGTTGCAGAAATTAGATGGGAAGGTGATTTTTCCTGTTTCTGGATTTGTAGGTACAGTGCCGTTACCGACCTCGAGTAATTGTCTTGAAAATATGTCATCTGTTGGATCGGTTTGAAGCTGAACTCTCATATTTGTTGTTAAATGCATTTTTTTGACTGTGCTCCAAAAAGTTGAATATTTCAAGCAGGCATGCAATTCATCAGCTGGTGTTGAGCGAGGTATAACTGGAAGCGTTTGCCTGAAGTCACCGGATAGTAACACCAATGCTCCACCAAATGGAACCTGATTATTTCGCAAGTCTTTCAATGTATGGTCTAATGCTTCCAATGACTTCTTGTGAGCCATTGTACACTCATCCCATACAATGATTTTGCACGCCTGAAGAACCTTTCCCATTCCAGTTGATGTTTTTGAAATGTTACATGTTGGGTTTTCTGTGAAGTGCATGTTTAGTGACAGTTTAAGAGCTGAATGCGCTGTTCTCCCTCCTTCCATCAACGTGGCAGCAATGCCTGAAGAAGCAAGAGCTAACGCAATATGGCCGTTTGAACGGATTTTAGCCAGGATCAAGGAAATTAAGAAGGTTTTCCAGTTCCACCTGGAGCTTCCAAAAAGTACAATCCACCGGATTGGTTGGCCACAGCTTGTATGATGGTATCAAATGCTATCTTTTGTTCTGGAAGGAGTTTCGGTGTATTTTCTTGGACGAACAGCTGTAAGTCATTTCTGTTGTATGATTGCTCTCTGAGCAGTTCTCTGTCGAATGTTGCATTGATGGACCGATTTGGTGCTATCATTCCCAATTGTGCCAACAACTTGCCGCACATTGCAAGACAAAGATCCTCAATGAAGATTAGCGCTTCATTGTATATTTCTTCTGTGAAATCCAAGCCATGATTTTGTGTTTCTTGACGCATTCTGTGCAGAATATCTTCGGCCATGTAGTCTTTGTATTTCTCCCACAATTGTACTGGTTGTGACGGGGAACATGTAGATAAAATAATTGCGAACAGCGTACGTATTTGAAATGGATTAGAAGTGGCGGATGAATCTTCAATTGACTTGTCCCAATGATCGTCGTTTTCCAGCAAATGAAGTGCCTCGCACGCACTCCGATACGTATTATGTACTATTCCATCCACTGCTCGTAAATGTATAAATGATGTTGGACCACGAACGGTAATCAGAAGCAACCGTAAATAAAAGCATTCAGCGTTGTTCGGATGTACAGTGTATATTCTTCCTAAAGCATTTGATGAAAATATTCCAGGTTGTCCAACTACTGCTTTGCCTCTACCTTCTTTCAAAATTCTTTCGTGTTGCGTTCCAAGTGTAATAAGTCGGAATGTCTGCATACATCAAAGTTCTTGCAAAATCATCTGCTTGACATAATAGAAAAAACGCTGTTAATGTTGTGTTCGGTGGATTTGTTGCTCTGTCATGTATGTTTTGTTCCGTGAAATACACTCTATGTCCGTTTTCAAGATGGACAGCAAGATGAACGACAGTTGGATCCCTCTCGTGGATTGGAAATCCTAAAATACGCCACACAGCTTCATTGCTGCTGATATATCTGCCGATTTGATATTGAGAGATTTCATCTAAATTACTTCTTGTTGAAACTCCAAACACGGCCATATCGCTGCCTTTGTTGACGTATTTACAAATGTATTTTATGGATTTCACAGAATTGCAATACTCAATGTTGATATGTGCTTTGAAAGTTTTCGATAAAAGTGGTGAATATGGAACAACCCAACGATTATCGACTTCAGTGTCATTTCCTCTCACTTTCAAAGTAATTGCTTTTGCATTGTCTTCTGTATTTCTTCGTCGATATAGTGGGTCACCATCATTGCCAGTAATTGTGTCTTTTTAACAACTCTCGAGGATACCGTTTAGAGCATTTTCCATCGATCATACACGGTGAATTTGTATTGATTGCTCCACATGGTCCGTGTATCATGTTCTTGGTCACAACTTCAAACAACTCATTATCAATTGTGGGATCTGGTATTTCGGCAGATATTACTTTATCGATTTCATTTGGCATCATCTTCACAGTAAGCCATATTAGAATGTGCGCATGTGGCAATCCTCTTTTTTGCCACTCCACAGAGTACATCCAACATTGTGTTTCTCCGAAAACGTGTAGTGAAGTGATGAAATCAATTAATGTCTTTAGCTTTTGTTTGAAAACGCGTGCTGTTATGTCGTGGCGATCAGTAGGAGTTTGTCCTGGAAGTAGTAACTCTTTTATTTCATCCCACGCTGGATTACATGTAAATGTAATGAAAAGATCAGGACGACCATATTTCCGCACATACGTAATAGCGTCCTGCGCATATTCGTGCATATGTCGCGGACTACCAGTATATGTGGCAGGCAATATGGTGATCTTTCCTATGTTGCTTATATCACCATCATTACTTATCGCGTCTCTCAAATGTATATATTCTTCTGATCTCAGTTTCTTTTGATTGAGCCTAATGAATAGTAGTCGTTCCGACTCTATTTTCGCGTACATATCGACGATGTACTGATGGAAAAGCTGACGGCATTTCAGAATATGGTTATCTTCATTTTCACGTACCATAATCCGATAGGAATAATAATTCATTGAACTAACTTTTTTGCCTGTGTGTTCACCTGTGACTGTGTTTATCATTTTGATGTTGAAATGATAACCATCTTGACCGTCTGGAAACATAATTGGATATTGCAATGGATCGTAGCATCTATGAGTGTCAGCAATTCTTTGTAGTTGCTCATTTCTGCGCTGCAAAACGATATCGCGAGGATGAAATTCTTCTCCAACCATGATAATTGCTACCTCATCAATTGTTGGCGCGTTATATCGTCTGACATGCTCACTGGCTGGTGTTTGATCAGCACGAATAACAATTCTATGGCATGAGATCAATCGCATTTTTGAACATCCGAATTAAATTATTGCTGTCATGTAACATTTTTTGCAACGACTTAACAATATGCCTTCTGATTCCAGTAGAGATTTGGCAGCATGCATTCAATTGGTCATTTTCATCTCCGATGAAGTAGATTTGGAGAAATTTATGGTTATTGCTGGGAAAAGGAAGCAAAGAGCCAGCTCTGTGGTAAATTTGTCCCTGAATTTTAAATGTCGGCATAAAATGCTCCGCTATAACGTTAGCGCCGAATGAAGTCATCTGAAAACAGGAACTGTAATTTCTGATGTTTTTGAGGAAATGTTTTGAATCATCAGTAATTCCATTTAACAAACTTTTCAGTGGTTCTTTTGGCTGCTCAAGTTCAGGTAGCTTCACTTTTCCGCTCGCGCAGCACATTCCCGGGGTTTCTCCTTTAAATTTCATTGTTGTGCAGTGCGGACAAACTTTGTCCATTTTTCCGATTTGAACGAATTTACATGAGGTATTGTATTGAATATCCGGTTCGTATGAAAAAGCAATTCGGTGATATGAAGCTCGATCATTCAGATATTGCAACTGCATACGTCTTCGCTGTTGATCTAATTGTTCTTGGCGTTGTTGAGACGATTGTGCTGCTCTTCTTCTTCTCGATTCAACTCGTAAGACTTCAAGTCTTTCTTTCCGCTGATCTGCCGATTCTTCTGCTCGCCTTTGAGAAGTTCCGACTCTAACACGTTCATTATCGTCTAAACGTTCTTGATCAGTGCGGTTTGATCTCCTTTGACGTTCTGTGATTGCGTGTCGAGAACGGCGGCCTATGTTCGAACGTGGGCGAGGCATTACAGATGATTAATGAATGTGTTACTATGACTTAAGACTAAAGGCTGCCGTACTATGACTAAGACTCTTTTATTATGACTTAAGGATATGAAGCTCGATCATTCAGATATTGCAACTGTATACGTCTTAGCTGTTGATCTAATTGTTCTTGGCGTTGTTGAGACGATTGTACTGCTCTTCTTCTCGATTCGTACTATGGCTGGCGAAAACACAGACGACGATCAACTGGAAAAAAAACGAAAGAATGAATTGAATTGAATGCAACAATCAAAATCAAAGTAACTCACATTTTGATTTTCGAAAACAGATAATTAAATCATTTCCAAAACAAAACAAATGAATTGAATTGAATACAACATTCGGTATCAAATTAACTCACATTTCGTTTTTCGAAAACAGATAATCAAATCACTTCCCAGATAATCAAATCACTTCCAACGATTGATTATGCACATCAATGTGAACGAAAACAACTTTTCTCTTCTTCTTCAACTCGTAAAACGCGTACTATGGCCCGCGAAAACACAGACGACGATCAACTGGAAAGAAACGAAAGAAATGAATTCGATTTTCGAAAACACGCGCGTATTCGAATGCAACGTTGTGTCAAAATTTCAAGTCAATCGACGGACTACTTTTCGAGTTTTGCGAGCACAAACATACGCAGGCTGAATTTTTATATATAAAGATGAGTCAAAAATATATCGTTCCTGGCAGCCAAGCATATCTCAATTATGTAATGTAATGTTTACGTTTCCAAAGTTTTATTATTATGATTACCGCAATAAAAAGGCAGGCAGGACACACACACACACAATTCGCGTTATTTCTGGTCTCACTCATGTTTATTTTCTTACGTTTGCACGCTTTTAAATTGAAAGTGCCGAAATCCACACCAACACAACGCGTGCAAGCCGAAAAGGTGTCCAGCGTGGACAGCGATTTGCTTCCTGTGGATCGCCAGTGTAACTGCACGTGTTTACAGAGGAACGGTTCATAGACTTTTTGTCTTTAGGAAATGAACCCTCTGCAAGATCCTCAGGGTCCATGAGAGACTTCGGAGCGCTCCTTCTTTTCCGCGTGTTTGTTCTATGAAACGGACACTGTAGATTCGCAGCTTTACTCTGAGCAACGCTCCATAGGGATATATCATGTGATAGTAGATTGTATCACATGATATATCACATCTGTTCACCAGAGGTATTAACTGACGATTTTTGGAATTTGACCCTCAGCTTGCAAGGCATACATATGGAATCTGTAGTGTTTCATGCCGTTGTAAAAATTAAATGTCAGAAAATCGACAGGGGTCTTAAAGTATGTATGTTTCTGTAGTATACTACAGCGACCCCCAGAGGTATGTTTAACTAGTATTAGTATATTAATCTCCTCATTATTGAACAATGTGCACAGTTGGCTGTTCATCACCAGACTTTGTCAAACATAAAGTTCTAGGTATAGAACATAGTAAAAACTGTTATATTAGTATTTGAATAGGATGAAGCGTGTACGTGTGTGTGTGTTTTTTTCTTTTACAAAATATAATTTTTTATTATAAAAAGAAGTTGCTGACAGTTTGAACAATCGTCAATGTATTATTGATATTTTAATACGTCTTAACAAGTGTTATAGTCAGGTGAAAATTTAGACTACTGGTCTAAACAGTAGCCCAGAATTTTAAATCTGAAACACCTTGCTTGAATAATAGGAATGTTCTACAGAAATTTGTAAATTTTAAGAATACAATGCATTACACTATCCATATGCATGTTTTTACTTTTCTCTAAATTTTAACTGTTTGACTGTTAATTTAGACAAGAAAGATTGTTATCAAACTCTGAAAACACATTTTACAAATATTAATTCACTAAGCTTAAATTTTGTGAGGTTTAAGACTTCAAAATTGTTCAGTAATGACTTTATATATTCTAGAAAGGTAATGCATTTTAAAAATTAGATTTATTCTCATTAACATTAAACGCTGCTAACATTGGCTTTTTTTTCTCTGCGACACTTGGTGCATTGTAGCCTTTAGCTACACTATCATCCAGATTTATAGAATACGTCATATACTTTGCCACACTTGGTTGAACACTGATTAGAAGAGTGCACTGTCCAGATTCTCAGGTGGTAACAGCTGTTTTATGGGGAAAGTGTACTATACCCCTACTAGTTTTCATTACAGCATTATCAGGTGTGTAAACGACTAACAGCAGTTTCTCAGTAAATTCATCATAAAATGTGTAGCACCATGTATGTGATAATGTTTATGTTCATGTATACGGAAACTGCAGGGTATAAATAATTTTTATTTTAGTGGATTATCATTGTGATACAGTATTAAATCATATAAAACAAAATCAGATATATCATTCTAAAATACTGTTTAGTTATCTTAAATACTAATAAATAGGATGTTAATGAGGCTTTCGTTATCTTTTTTAATGGCTATGAGGTATGTCAAAAAAGAAAACCCACCATTTTGAATATCTCGTCAACATTCACGCATGAATAGTCAAGCTTCCACCAGACCCCTCTTTTGGCAGCGAGATGCCATTAAGTAATATTGTGATTTGTGTGATCATAGCATTCACAATTACTGAGCAAGTAGGTCAGAGAATCTGCATCACACTTTGCTTGATTAACTTGGACATTCATCCAAGGAAACCATTTGAATAATTAACAGAGCCTTTGTGGGAGGATTCTGTAAGTGATGCTCAAATTAACGTGTGGTATTGACACTTTCAAGATGGCTGATAATCCATAGAAAGTTCTGGAAGCGACATCAAAGCTTTTTTCACTGTTTTTGACCATGAAGGTTCGAGTATGTTTCATGTTTCTCTAGATCAAACAGTATTTCTTTACATGCTGGGACAGAATTTCTTAGCATACTGAAGGACACAGTGAGGAGAAATCAGAAGCAGAAGCAGATGTAGACAAGTGGTGATTGGCACCCTCACTATGATAATACACCTGCACACTGCACGCATGATACAGGGTTTCTTGGCAAAACATCGCGTCACACATGTTTCTCAGCCATCCCACAGTCCTGGTTTGGCTCCCTCTAGTTTCTGAGTGTTTCAAAAGTTAAAATTGGCATTGAAAGGGAGGAGATTTTAGATGGTGAACGAGATTCAGGAGATAGCGATGAGACAGCTGATGGTGATTATGAAAGAGATCTTTGCAACTGTTTTGACAAGTAGAAAAAACAATAGTCGATGTGTATGAAGTCGTACAGGGGACTAAGACCCCATTGTCTTAAGTAAGTAAGATATTTTCTCAAAATATTACATGGTTGAATATTTTTCAGACATACCTCATATATCAGACATGTAACAAATTCTCTCCCACTTTTTATATGCAGGACATCAGTGTGAGGGGTGTCAGATCCTTTATAGCATGTTTTGTTCTTGTTTATTAGAACTCCAGAAAAACATATTGTTATCCATAAATGCAGTAGGGTGTAATTATAACAGGGTAATTTTGTAGTGATATGTTTTATACATGTGTAAGTAGAGAAAAAGAATTATATTGAAACTGTTTACACCAGGCTATTGTCTAGCCGTGGGTTTTAATCAATTTTAGTGTTTGCTGACTGCAACATCCAAGAACAACCACACAAAATTAATAATCACTTATTATAATAGAAGTGTATGTTTTTGCTAGTATTTGAATAATTCTTTCTTAATAAATATGCATTCTTATGCAGTGTGTAAAATTCATTGTTCATTGTCTCCCTGCAGTTTTTGAGAATTTGTTCTTGTAGAGTTGTACTGAATACAGAACGTAGGATACATTGCATTAGAAAGTAGTTACATACAAAACAGTGAGATATGTGTATTAAAAAATGTGTATAGAATGTAAAATGTGTACACTTAAATATATTAAATGAAACTTGTGTTTTACAGATTAGTTGTCTCTCAGAACGGCAGAGCTTTGCACATAGTGTTTCCGCATCAATTCCTTGACTCTCCAGAATGGTTTGGAGTTTCAACAGATGAATATTTTCAGGTGACTGACTTACTAATAAAACTCTGTAGACAAATGACTATATGAAAATGTCTGTTGGTCAACATGTTTTTTTTTACCTATTTTTGCAACAGATTTCCATTTATATAAGCATCTGGTTGTCTTTGGCATTGGAACCTGGAATTCAGTTCTTCGATGCTTCTGGATGCACTGTACCTTCTGTACATCATTCAGTTATTTTGTTCTTGGCCAACATATCCCTGTCTCCCAGATTTCCTTCACTAGTGTTCAGAATTAATCTATTGTGTTTGAACATATGAACTAAAAATTTTAACGTCCTCTCATCAATTTCTTTTTTTACTTTAGTGTAAGTATCCAGATTGTCTTTATCATCCTTCTTCATATCATAATTTCATTGTCTCCAGCTCGAGGTCCATTCTCATTCCTCGAGGTCCGGTTTTAATTTCCTTAAAACAGGATACTCCAAACAACACCTTTTGCAAGTGACTTCTAAAATCCATATGTGATTACTTGTGGCCAGAGTTCTTTTATTCTGAAAAGTGCCCAAGTAGCAAAAATACTTCACTTGTTCAGGTTCTTAATTATCCAATTCCACTTTTGATATTCTCTCCTCATGACCAAGTCTACACTGTTAATTATTAGTTACTTTTAAGTGTTTTCTGAATCAATGCCCTTTTGTTTCTGAAAATACACTTTTTTTATGAATGAATGCCATCTGCAGATGAAATACTTTGTACTCTAATTCCATTCATTTTTATTCATTTTGATATTTTCTTCTCTTTGTTCGTTTCTTGGTTCTGCTGTGTAATGACTTTAAATATTCTACAAAGGTAATGCATTTTAGAAATAAGATATATTCTCATCAAATTAAACTGTGCAACATTGGCTATCTTTTCTCTGCAACATTGGTACATTGTAGCCTTGAAGTTCACTATCATCCAACTTCATAGGATACACCATATACTAGGATACTGTTATATTGGTATCTGAATAGTATGAAGTGTGTGTGTGTGTGTGTGTGTGTGTGTGTGTGTGTGTGTGTGTGTGTGTGTGTGTGTGTGTGTGTGTGTGTGTGTGTGTGTGTGTGAGGGGGGGTCCTTTGAAAAATATATTTTTTTATTATAAAAAGAAGCCCAGTGGTTGTGTTTCACCTGTTTGTTCAGTTAAGAATTTCTAGAAGTAGTAGATTATATCTCACATTATATCACATCTGTTCATCAGAAACATGAACGGAGATAGTAACTGAGGATTTTTGGAATTTGATACTCAGCTTACAAGACATACATATGGAGTTTGTAGTGTGTTTTCATGTCTTTGTAAAAATTAAACATTGGAAAATCGACAGGGGTCTAAAAGTATGTATTTTTCTGTAGTATACTGCAGCAACCACTTGTGGACTGTTATACTGTAGTGTGTAGAATAATTGATACGATGTTTCGCTGATGCCACGCCTTGTTGTTCCTCATAGTATACTTTTTGTTCTCATCTCTTTATAATTTCCACTACTCGCTCATTTGTCATTGATCCTAAACAGTGGAATAATATATACATATACAGTGCATATATACAATATACAATATATATATATTGTAACGTTACATATCGTCACCATACCCAAGAACCCCATTTAAACATAAACTAACCATTAGCTGGCAAATAAACAACCAAGTGTAAGGAATTGTATAACAAGTGTTAACTTCAGTTCAAGAATTAATGACTAAATAATGAATCAACAAACAATGAATAATATAGTAATGAAAAACAACAGAAAGAAGAAACTATACCAAATGTGATTAACCCAAATACCCAACAGATTAGGTAGGTGAGCAGACAAAGAACAGGTACGATAAATATGAAAGGAATAAGTTAAAAGGCATCATGAAAAAAAAAACAAATAAGAAGATAAGGCAAAGGAGAAATAAAATATCTCAACCACTCTATACCAAGATGAGAATAACCATAAGATAAATAGAATAGAAAAAGAGAACTCCAGATTGAAGGACAAATAATACTATAAAACCACTAACAGACCATCTTAAATGACTTGACTATGACTACAATTATGATTTAAAATAAAAACATCCTTAATAATGATCAGGAGAGTGAAAATAAAACCTGTATTAGCATAAAATAATAATGTATAATAGATAACAATAAGAATGTCTCTTATCTGCAACTTGTGTAATTGATATAACTCAATGAATATCATAAAAAAACTGATAAATAACCATTAAAATTGTGAATAGAATATAAGGTAAATTGAACAATAACTACCAGAACAATAAATAATAGTTAATACTATTAGTAAATAAGAATAAGTGAGTAAAAGGTATAGAAACCACACACCATGTAAATCTATTGTTGTAAATCAGAGTGGGGGGTTCACAGAACCTAACTCACTGAGAATTCTCACTTATAAATACAAGATTCAATGCTAAAAATGTTATGAAACTATAGTATCTTATACTCTACTGAAACTAGATATTATAAAGACCATTCTATGATAAAGATTAATTACCAAAAATGTGATGTGTGTAGTGATTAATGTAAATTAACAGACTGAAATGGGACAGCATAGAATTTACTCACTAAATACACTCAAAAACCATAGAAATACTAGTAAAAAGAGAAAGAAAATGATATCAATGTAAACAATGAGATGTAATATCACTGTTGTTATGTAAACCAATAATGCTTATCACTGAATTAATTCATAATAATATAAATAAGAGGTACATGACAGGTTGGCACTAGGTGCAAGAGTCATTATTGAATTACCAGCAAATAAGAATATCCAGATGTAAACCAACTGTTGTAAAACTTGATAGTAACTATGATTGTTTATGTAAAAGATAAGGACTTAATAACAGATGTATGAATTAAAATAAGGATAATTAATGACACCTAGTAGTACAGAACTCTAGGTGATTATAATGACTAAATCCAACAAAATAAGAGTAAATTAACAAAAACTGAGGTGACCAAAAGTTGGAAGGGTCATCTGAGATTAATTATGACATGTTATAAATTGTTCAGACTCAACTATTAAACTAGCATAAGTGAATCTAGTTCATAGTGCTATAGGCATACAGAAGCCTAGGCCTAACATATGTGTTTTGGGCACAATTGTATGTAAATACTGAATAATAAGTGTAAAAAAGGACTTGGCATGCATTATCTCTATGAGATATGATAACCAAATGTTAATTTAAGTCAAATAGTGCATAAGTTTATTAAAATTTGTATTAATCATAAGTTCAAAAAGTGATCTTCGTTGATAATGAACAGAAAGATGTGCTGTGAGATATCAAAATTCTTATCTGAACAATTGCCAAGGCATGGTAAAGCTGTATTATACCTCACAACTCTCATAATGAGTAATTATTATTTTTAACGCATTTTCATAATTTTAGACAAAATATTTGGCGTCACTTTTTTAATCTCCAAACCAAAGACCCACGCTTTAAAGACAATTAAATAGTTTAGTAAAGAGGGGAGTATGCACACACAAAGGAATGTCATCAATTTTGGACCAATCAGATTATCTATATCGAGAGGTGTGAGGCGAATGTTTTAGGAACAGCGAGAACCAACGCAGAAAAAATTGGTCACTTCTTCATTGTTAACGAAGTAAGACAGATGACAGCTCCACTCTAATTTAAATCGAGAGAATACCCATCATGCAGTGTGGAATTCGAATGTAAATACGGGTCGATCTAACCAAAGTTACTCAAAGTGTTATAAAGTATTAATTAAATAAAGCAACGAAGTTTAGTGAAGATGTAAACGTGAAAAAACGAATGCATAGTGTATAATAATTTGCAATTGCATGAATTAAGGGAAGTATGGTGGTAATTAATTATACTTATAAGAATTATCAACTTATACGATAAACGTATCGAACCTAATGAATAATATGAGCACTAAAAGGGCTTTGAACCTGATTACCATTGTAAAATTATGTATTATTAAAAAGATTTATTCATAAATGAAGATTAAGTGGGTATAACCTCAGACACACCAGGTCTAACCTAGAATGTTGACACCAGTCATTTTTTGAATTTATGTTATTAATTTATGAACTCAACAAGGGGTTTGAACCTTATTACCTTTGTAAAGTTATTTATTGTTAAAAGATTTATTCACAAATCAAGGTTAACTGGACATAACCTCAGACACACCAGGTCTAACCTAAAATGTTGACGCCAGTCGTCTTTTTGAATTTTATGTTATTAGTATAAAAGTTTCTTTATTAATGTAATCACTCTCCTACTACTCAATTGTTGTAGTAGTGTAACTCTTCTAGTTGCGTATTTTGCATTTAAAAGGACCTATTTTAGATTCAAAACACTTAACCAAATTTTTACTAATACGGTTTCTGAAAACAGAATGACCAACCTGAGAAAAGAGTTTTATAAAATTAATTGTTATTGTAAATAAACGATAACCAATTTGAATGTTAGAGAAGATAATTCCACAAGAATTATTAATGAATAAACTGACTTTTAACCAGATAAAGGAGATCGTGCAATTATCTCTTTAGACAATATGAATTCAGGTTATATGAACAGCGGACATCAGTTGGTACACTCACTGGCGGCAATGCATTTATTTAAATGTTTTAGCTTGTCTTCTTGACTCTGACTTGTTGACACAATAGTTAACAAGGGAGATCGTCATTCAAAGTAAGTACTGAAGTATAATAAACCTCATTCTATTGACTATTCAACTTATAATTCTGAACCAACATAGAGAGACGGTAGAATGGAACGAGGTCATCCGAAGAAGACAACGTCGGTTACAATTAACACATGCCAATGGTGGAATTTCATCAATTCGTCCAATTAAAAGAAATCAAATCAACCAGTAAAATAACAAAATAAAATTTAATAACAATTAAACCACAATTCATACTTTAATAATAATTTAATCATCACAAGAGTGAAGATAATAACGAAAATAAATCGAATCGAATAAACTCGTTATAAAAGTGGTGCTTCCAACGTGAGGCTTCATGCATCATCAAGAAAGCATTAGTGAATAATAATCAATAATTAAATAATAAAGGAAGTTCATCGAAAACTCGTTATATAAATTGATGCAACCAACGTGTGGCTTTTAACCAAAACAAAACAGTAGCAACCGGTAAAACACACAGAAAACTAAAAGTCGTTATAATATATATAAACACTTTTTGCTACAGTCTATTTCTTGATGCATATATAATTTGTTTAATATTTATAAATTCTTACCCTCAAGATGTTTTATTCCCTTATTTGATACATGTTTCAGGAAGCATATTGTTCCCATCCTCAGCCTTCCTGATTTTATATCTTGTGGAGTATTTGTGTTTTGGTTGGTTGTTGTTATGGTTTCCTGTTGGTTTTTGGTTTGTTATACTGGTGTTATTGCGTGTGATTGTGGTGTATATATTAGCTTTTTGAGTATTTTCGATGTTGAGTGCTTTGAAAATTGTGTTATATTTTGTATTGATTTGATTTGTTCAGGAATTAGTGTTTTGTGTTTGTGTATTTGTAAATTTTCCCATATGTTCTTTATGGTGTTATATCGTCTTATAAACATTAATACATTTGTGTGTGTGTGCGCGCGCGCGCGCAGTTAAACAACAAACGGATAATTCACTCATGAATAATCAAAGAATGGCTGTACTCCCCCCTCCTGTGGGTTTAATACCATTCCATTTAAGTAATATGAATGTTGACTTTGTCTGAGGTATTTATTTACATTTCTTCTGCATTTGTTTATAAAAGTATTTTGTGTGTGTATGGAGGGGGATATTTCAGGGTGTTTCAGTGTCATAAACATGCATTGTCATATGCCACTTTTATACCTTTATTGACCTTCAATTTATCCCCTTTTTCAAAATTTTCAGATTTTTGTAACTGTAGTAAAAAAAAAAAAATAATAATAATAATAAAGAATTTGTAAGGGTATATTAAGGTGTGACTTCTTCCATATGTGGTGTAAAAGCAAATAATAAAGAAGAATTTGTAAAAATATATTAATGTCCATTTACTTTCACATGTAGTGCTATAAACAATTCAGAATTATATAATAAGTACAGTTCATCGCATGCGTGTTGTAAAATATAACACTTAATATATTTTTAGTGTAACATATTGTCTTGCACTTTTTAAATACCAAATGTGTTTAGGTGTCCGTAACAGCAATGGAGGATTCCAGAGTGCTACTGTGGCATCGGGACAAGCTGAAACTCTCCATTATCACTGACCAGTTTTTACAGGCAGTTTTCGATCACATACTGGGCAGAGACGTTGTGAAGAAATTAATGCAGGTTTGCTTAATTCTGTGATACTTTAACATGTAAATGTAAAATTTCAGCATTGTCAGTTTAATAGACGAGCAAGAGTTGTCATTTAAGAGAAAGCAATAGGAGACAGTGGCTACCTTGAAAACAACATGTATAGACCAGTTTATCAACAGAGACAGTAAATTGCTTAATACGGATCGCAAGAGCATGTATGTAGATGTAGAACACACTGCTGAAACACTTTTTATTTGCTTTTGTTGGATCTCTTGCTGAAGCAGAGTTCCCTATATTTTTGTTTTAAATAGAGTAGGCCGACTAATAGCCTTGCAGTATAACTGGAAACTTATGTTAAATAATTTCATGTAGATTATTTCGTATCTAATTGTAAATTAAAAATTATTTTAAAATTTGTGTGTGTGTGTGCGTGTGTGATACTAGAAGTGCATGATACAATAGCAACTTCACAGCTACTTAATCTAACTGTTGGTGACTTTCGCGAGTGGACTGATTGATTAGACTATAACAATAAATTTCCTAAATTTGTGAATACATTGGTTTATTAATTCTTTCTGTTGATTGCATTCTTGTGACAAGCAGTGTTTAGGAATTTTGATATCACATAAAATACTTGATAATGTGTTGGTATGAAACATATTTGTAAATTTTATTTTTATTTTGAAACACTTATAATGTTTTAAAACATTTTTGTAGAGCGTAGTCTGTCACTAGTAATTTTCTGTGTGTACACAATATGTAATTTGTTGTTGTTGAAACGTCATGTTTATTGACATGTATGTGGGTAGGCCTATATGATTATTTGTATATACATTTTTTTTGTGGTCTGTCAGATGCATACTTTGCATATCCTCAGTTGTAGCGTACAACTCACAACAGAATTGGCGTAAACTGATGCTAAATGAAATAGTAGGAAATGATAGTGGGTAATGTGAACACCATTTCCTTGGAGCATTAATTCATTAATCGTCATTTAATTTTAGGCTGTTTTAACTGCTTAACAAATTTTTATGACAAAAACTGCTTAACACTAATAAAAACTGACAAGATTTGTGTGTGTTAGAGAGAGAGAGAGAGAGAGAGAGAGAGTGTGTGTAACGGCCTGTAAGCTTACGGCCGTTACGTAAAATTTAAAACTAGACGCTTGGCCTAGATGAAGCGAAAGTGTGCTGGGGCCCAGAGTGACAGGACTTGCAATAAAACACTCATTTAAACCGTAACAACCTTTTATTAGTGTTTCCTCATTTTATAATCAAAACATATTTTGCTCAAACGATTGAATATGAGCAACAAATATAATAAGTAAGTAATAAGTTTCGTTTTACAGGCAATAACCAAGTAGTGAGTATAACTATAATAACAGTTGTCAAACAATTGAATTCTTGTGTAATTCATAGCAGTTCTTAGTTTTCATTTTATTATCAATATATATATATATATATATATATATATATATATATATATATATTGCAAGGATACAGCCATATGCTGTATTAGGCATTAATTTACATAAATATAAATTTTGTATAATTTGTATAAGTTACGGGTAAATGGACAGGTCTGAGATTGCAAAAATATTTCATTGTTAGATTAGGGGAGAATTAACCTGTTTCGACAAGCAGTGAACACCTGCTTAATTGTGTGTGTGTTACACGTGTATCTTGTGTGTGTTAGTGATGCAGGCATAGACAGGAATCTCAGCAACCCGCCCCAAGTAATTAATAAAATAATTATTTTAATTCACTGTGCGAAAACTAATTAGTGTATGATCAAACCAAAGGCACCAAAGTGTGTGTGAAATTTATAGTTATCCCCAGTGAAAAGATGACGTTAATAGAACACGTTATGCAAAGACAGTGCAAAATAAACGTGCCAAAAAATATGCAAATTACCCTAAGACGCTCAAATTAATATAGTGAGTGATTAATAGAATTAGATATGATTTGTGCTATCTCGATTCCGTGCAAAACATTGCTATAATGCTAATAATTGCAAATAGATGAAAAGGTTCGGGAGTGGGGGCTGTCACGAGATATGCATGTATCGACAGGATGATTTTGGAGCCGACTGGTGCGGAATCTCGAGAGGGTATAAATTAAGGGTTCGACCAAAAACCCTTCTCTTCATTTCAAGACACAGTTGCAGCCGGACATGCTGTCCGTCGGCAAAACAGTTTATTTTTATTCTATTACAAGTCGCAGTAACAAACGAAATAACGTTCGTTAAATTCATGACAATATTACGGAAAAAGTAAATACCGCAATAGTAAGGCTACCAAGAGTATATACGGGAAAGCTGCTGTAGAGCGACGCTGGACTCTAGACGCATCCAGGAACATGCTGCAGTAAATGAAAACAAAGAAAAGTTTATACTTAGTAATAATATGTTAAAATGTAAATAAATGTTTAGTCATAAGAATGAGCGATCGCATATATATAAAAGCATTCATAAATGAAAGAGAATTTAAAGTAAAGAGAGTAGAGTTTATTATCAAAATAGATATTAAAGTGAGTAGATATTTGAAGTATAGAAAGATTAATTTAAAGTTGAATATTAAAACAAGGCCAGTCTACAAGCAATTAATATAAATTTAAATTGACTTTTAAACCTTGGTATAGACTGAGCGAGTAGCGGTCAGATCTGAGATAAGACAATTTATTTCAATATAAAAATATTTTAATTTTATAATAAATTAATAAACCAATTATTTAACATGTCTAGATATAAGATTATTAACATGTTTAGATATAAGAGATTTTTTTAAATATGTGTAATGTTGCATATCATAAGATATAAACATTTAATAATGAGAAATATCGTGACTGACAATTATTAATGATGTTTATGAATATTTATAGTAATGAATAAATAATAAATATGAGTTTTAAATACTGATAAAATAAAAATACTATTATTATAAATACACCTGGTATAATTATACAATCTGCATGAATTACTGTATATCGAATTTACATATAAATTCGTTGTATAAGTTTGTATCCCTTGAACGTGAGGCCTGACATGCCCACATGTATATGTATGTATATGTAACGTTATATAATTTTGGCGCCTCACGTTGGGGTTTATTAATTTATTATAAAATTAAAATATTTTAATATTGAAATAAATTGTCTTATCTCAGATCTGACCTCTACTCGCTCAGTCTATACCAATTTTTAAAATTCAATTTAAATTTATATTAATTGCTTGTAGACTGGCCTTGTTTTAATATTCAACTTTAAATTAATCTTTCTATACTTCAAATATCTACTCACTTTACTATCTATTTTGATAATAAACTCTACTCTCTTTACTTTAAATTCTCTTTCATTTATGAATGCTTTTTATATATATGCGATCGCTCATTCTTACGACTAAACATTTATTTACATTTTAACATATTATTACTAAGTATAAACTTTTCTTTGTTTTAATTTACTGTTCTTTGAAATCGTCTTTATGAGCTCTTTTTTTTTTTTACAAATCATTTAAAATGCATTACGCATGTCACCTCGATTTCTGATGATCTTACGACTGTTGTCCGGGGTCCAGCGTTGTCCAGAGTTAGTTTTCCATTCCTCTTGTCCTGGTGTGGTCCTGGATACGTCTAGAGTCCAGCGTCGTTCTACGGCAGCATGTTCCTGGATGTGTGTAGAGTCCAGCGTCGCTCTACGGCAGCATGTTCCTGGATGCGTCTAGAGTCCAGCGTCGCTCTACAGCAGCTTTCCCGTATATACTCTTGGTAGCCTTACTATTGCGGTATTAATTTTTCCATAATATTGTCGTGAATTTAACAAACGTTATTTCGTTTGTTACTGCGACTTGTAATAGAATAAAAATAAACTGTTTTGCCGACGGACAGCATGTCCGGCTGCAACTGTGTCTTGAAATGAAGAGAAGGGTTTTTGGTCGAACCCTTAATTTATACCCTCTCGAGATTCCGCGCCAGTCGGCTCCAAAATCGTCCTGTCGATACATGCATATCTTGTGACAGCCCCCACTCCCGAACCTTTTCATCTATTTGCAATTATTAGCAAATAGCAATGTTTTGCACGGAATCGAGATAGCACAAATCATAGCTAATTCTATTAAGCACTCACTATATTAATTTGAGCGTCTTAGGGTAATTTGTGTATTTTTTGGCACGTTTATTTTGCACTGTCTTCGCATAACGTGTTCTATTAACGTCATCTTTTCACTGGGGATAACTATAAATTTCAAACACACACTTTGGTGCCTTTGGTTTGATCATACACTAATTAGTTTTTGCTCAGTGAATTAAAATAATTATTTTATTAATTACTTGGGGTGGATTGCTGAGATTCCTGTCTATGCCTGCATCACTAACACACACAAGATACATGTGTAACACACACACAATTGAGCAGGTGTTCACTGCTTGTCGAAACAGGTTAATTCTCCCCTAATCTAACAATGAAATATTTTTGCAATCTCAGACCTGTCCATTTACCCGTAACTTATACAAATTATACAAAATGTATATTTATTTAAATTAATGCCTAATACAGCGTATGGCTGTATCGTTGCAATATATATATTCAATCTGTCTTAATCACAATTACCAATACTATTAACAATAAAAATTAATCAAGCAGTACAACAAGTAGATGCCTTTTAACACAGTTAAGAATCTAGATCACAAATATATATATCCACAGGACTTGTTCTAACAAAATTTTAATCATCACAAATATGAAAATACTGTTTATATGTGTATGCTTTCTTTTATGATTTGAAACCCGGTGGAGTGTTGTAGTCGAGGTTTAATAAATGGAATCCTCCCACCTGTACTTTTGAAGAATTGGTGATACCCGTTAGAGCCTGTGAGGAAGAGTGTGGTGATGGTGCTGGTGAATTCCGAACTCCTGCTTGTCTCCTTCTAGGCAGCTGCCTTTTTAGTGTTGTGGAGCATCTCTAAGTCTGACGGTGATGGGGAGCGTTCTAGTGTACAGCTTTGCCGATGGTGACGGATGTTGCTGTCATCATCTCTGCATTTCCCTTCCTCTCGGCTGGGCGAGGACCCTGTAACATTTTTTTATCGTAGTAGGCCATCAGGAAATACAATCACCACAATTCTCTCTCGCCTCGTAACACCGACACCACACACACACTGTCACAATTTTATCCACACTACTATTCTGTTATTAACAATACTATTCTGTGCAATGAGCGAGCTTGAAAATTTACATTTACATTTTCATTAACATGTACAACATTCAAAACATTTACATTAAATTACCTTTAAATTAGTTTTACTTTTTCTTCTTTTACATTTCACATTTACTTTTTAAATCTCTCAGTTAAGTGCAAATCGCCCCATGTTCTCAGATATACTGGACGTAACGTGTGAGTCACACACATACACTAATTAGCACGCATTCTCATTATTAAATTAGAATAATTTTTAACACAATTAACACACATGACCCCGTATTAAATTAACAGCGAATAAGATAATGTGATGATTCTCATCTGAGGTATTTTATAAAATTACAAACTCATAGTAGTAGAACAAATTGTTTGCCATGCCGTCAGACCTAGAAACATTCAGTCGAAAGGATGGAGATGAAATGAGGATGAACCGCTTGTTCTTCTAACTGACCATGCCACAAAAACAACTTGTTGAGGATTGAGAAACAGCTGTTCAGATGGCTGACTAACTATATCGCGTCGTCGTTCAAGGTCACGGCATGCTGATCAAGTCAGCGTTGTGCTGGCGGGACAACCTTTTAAATCTCGCCGGGAAATTTCAAATCCTGGCACAGGAGAGAGAGAGAGAGAGAGAAAGAGAGTAAATAATAATTCGTTGTTTTCTAATCATCTCCAGTTCAGTAGGGAACAGGGGCACCACACATCACATACATTTTATATATAGCATATAATGCAATATACATGATAGTTCTAAACGATGCCATTATTTATGTGTTAATTTTTATGCACAAATAAAGTTATTTTGGTGTACACACAGTTCATTTGTCTCCATCTCCATCTTCTCTTTCTCCCATCCTCTTCCCCCCTCATACACACATATGTGATAGCCATTTTAAGGCTAAACTAATTGTAAAACTCGAATAAAATGATGGTATGTGAATGAGCAAGACACTCTCACTTAAACCACTAAATCCACAGTGTACAAGGCGCAGAGAAAAACCTGTTCATTACAGTACAATTTGTGAACATTATCTACATAAACACAAGGGATGTTTTTTTAGCCTCCAAGAAGCTGCCACATGAAACCCACAAATGATACTGGAATGGTTATGTGCAGTGGACGACTTTTCCCCACCACTTCCAGTAGGAAGCAGGTAAATGTGTTGAATATAATCAAAGCACCCTATCCCAAGCGTAACCTGTGCACTGGACATAAAGCAGCCTTTGATTATCACATGAAATTTATGGCAATAATTTTATGAGCGACAGCTGTGTGTGAGAATGGTGCAAAAAGTTTAAAGAAGAATGAACTGTGACATTATTGAAAAATAAATCAGATGGTTGTGAAGGACACAAATTCATGAATCATTTGCTGTATGGTACTTTTCTTTAGATTTCAGGGTCAGCTGTCTGTTTCATTGTAACCACGAAGCCTGGCTAAAGCAAAATTTGTGCACAGTGCATATCAAAAAATGCTCATTGGCAACCACAAGTCTTAGCAAATGGGCTCAACCTTGAATTTTTTGCAGAGCTACCATGAGAAAGGCGAGGATTTCTTAAATAACATTCCAGATTTATTTCAGAATTGTCACCATTCTGAGATATGTGAAAGATACATAAAAATTTTTAATTGGCTCTGTTCTTGTGTCACAAAAGTTTTTAACTCTTTCGTTAAATACATGATAAGGTTACATTAAGTAGACCTACACAAATTCCATGAAACAAGCACAATATTACAACGTTTTCCTGGTCTATAAACAAATGTTTGCCAATCTTGTTGAAAATGGAAGAATTTCATATTTGTCAATTCTTCTCCAGTTGTAATTTTGGCTTGACTTTACAAAGTTCCTTTCATTTAAACAGAAAATGTAATACGTTGTACTCTGATTCCATAATTTTTTAGTTAGATTGGTCTTTCCCGAGGCTCAGTGTTTGGTCTTTTAGCATTGTATATTTGAGTGATGAACTGGCCCACTAGAGGATCAGGTAATTTTTTCAGATTCTCTTCCTTAGCCTTTGACAATCCAATGCCATACTGCAAGGCAACAGTGACTGGTGGCCTGCGGGAGGTATTTCATTTCCCTAATAGCATCTATATCTGAGAGGGATCCCCCTATCCACCATATGAGGATATACCCTCTAGGGGTTACAGGTTCCCCCAAGGGATAACGATTACAGAACAGCAAAAAATGAGAACTGGGAACGAGTATGTACAAATTTAAACAGCAAATTGCATTTTAGAAGACCAGTTGAGACATGATCAGTATTGAAAAGTTTGTGCACAGGAACTAAATATAAATCTCAGATTCAGTTAGTATCACTCAGTGAATATACAGTGTTCTTTCAAGAACTATTACAAGAAAGGCAAGACGAGTTTATAGAGGAAGAAGACCTGGAATGGGATGGGATGAATATAGAAGTGAGGTTTCAAAACATAGAAAATGAAATTAACTCGGGTAGAAATGGTAAAGCACCTGGTCCTAGATGAATAAATCTAGAGTTGTATAAGTGTGGTGGGGGAAAGATATTGAAGCCAGTACAATTATTTTTTAACAGTATAGTACAAGGAGATAAGAGACTGGAGTAAATGCAACAGGGGTACACATCTATATATATAAAAGAGGAATACCACTGACTCACTGATTCATCACGAAATCTCCGAAACTATAACACCTAGAAACTTGAAATTTGGCATGTAGGTTCCTTATGTGATGTAGGTATCCGCTAAGAAGGGATTTTTGGAAATTCGACCTTTAAAGGGGGAAAAGGGGGGGAAGTTTGCCTGACTAACTGACATAGAATCAACGTAGAGCAAAAACTACTGAATGGATATCAATGAAACTTTGAACATAGCTTCATCATAGGTCTTAGGTGCTCACTAAGAAACGGTTTTAAAAACTTTCACTCCTAAGGGGCAAACCCCCCCCTATTGTATGTATGTATGTATGTTCCACATCTCCTCCTAAACCACTGGACCGATTTCAACCAAACTTGGCACAAATATTTTACGTGACGGGAGAACCAACATAGGTGAGGTGCTTTTTTCGATGGGGTCCTTTGGGGGGTTCTTTGGGGTCTTCCACATCTCCTCCTAAACCACTGGACCGATTTCAACCAAACTTGGCACAAATATTTTACGCAATGGGAGAACCAACATAGGATAGGTGTTTTTTCGATGGGGTCCTTTGGGGGTTCTTTCGGGTCTTCCATATCTCCTCCTAAACCACTGGACCGATTTCAACCAAACTTGGCACAAATATTTTACTCGACGGGAGAACCAACATAGGTGAGGTGCTTTTTTCGATGGGATCCTTTGGGGGGTTCTTTGGGGTCTTCCACATCTCCTCCTAAACCACTGGACCGATTTCAACCAAACTTGGCACAAATATTTTACTCAACGGGAGAACCAACATAGGGTAGGTGTTTTTTCGATACGATCCTTCGGGGTCTTCCACATCTCCTAAACCACTGGACCGATTTCAACCAAACTTGGCACAAATATTTTACGCAACGGGAGAACCAACATAGGACAAGTGTTTTTTCGATACGATCCTTTGGGGGGTCCTTTGGGTCTTAAAAACTATTAGATCTGGTTACTATGGCAACCCAATAGAATAGATTCTGGTTACCATAGCATCGGTGGAAGTCTCCCGCATAGGAAATAGCGCGGGAGTCGTCCGACGGGCCTTCCCCGGAGTTCATCCACGGAACCCGGGGAGTCTTAGGTCAGATCCCGCGAAAGACGGCGGGGCCAGAGTCCATGGTTCTTATAAATAAAGATATAGGTTATGATATCAAAGGTGGTGTATGCATCTTAAGAAACTTCTTAATAGTGTGTGAATTCAGAGTTGTTTCAGTTTTAATTTAAAAGTGGGTAAGTTAAGATCGAAGTAAGTTATAAGCGAGTATAAAAAACAAAGTTTTGATAGCAAATGTATTCAGATCATAGTGTTCAGACAATATAAATGCACTTGCTTCAGTTTGAATTTAAAAATTGATAAGCTGAAATCTATAGAGGTATTGTATTGTTAGAATAAGTTTAGGAGACACTAATTTAACAAATGCCTTATTTCAACATTAACACAATGAAATATAAAAGACAGTAAATACGTAGCACGTGCAAGTACTGTAGACATTTTATTGAAAACTAATTTAGCTGTTCGCCCTCTCCCAGAGTTATAAATTGAGCAGGAGCATCACGCGCAACAGAATTCTTCTCCAGATATAAGAATACAGTTTATGACATGTTCTTAAACAGGTGCGCTACAGAGTATTCCTCCAGTGAGAATGCGAACGTAACAATATAAGGAAGATTATATAATATACAAGTAATATAACGTTAGAACAAGAATAGGTGCCTATGAGCCTATGAATAAATTATGAACCCGAGCAACGCTGGGTAAATCGGCTAGATATAGATATCTATATAAGCCAAATACCACTGACTGACTCACTGATCACGATATCTCTGAAACCACTGAATGGATATCAATGAAACTTTGAACGTGGCTTCATCATAGGTCTTAGGTGCTCACTAAGAAACGGTTTTAAAAACTTTCACTCCTAAGGGGCAAGAAACCAAATACTGAAATTTATCGCGGGAATTGCATACTTTGTAAATGAAGTGGTTGACATCTCAGTTTATTGGAAACCCTGAATACATTTAGTTCTGAGTTTTTAATCATTGTTTTAAATTGAAAAATTTCGTTGTTTGCAGGTTCTTACAGTCGAGAAAATTTCGAAGTTCAATTAATTAATAAATGTATGTCCTCTTTTTCTCGGAAACGGCTCTAACGATTTTCTCGAAATAAATAATAAATAGCTGTTGCTATGAATGTAAATAAACAAACTAAGAGTTGAGAATTTGTACAATTTATCTAATGGTATACTATTAAGCGAGCAATAATTGTACAATTACGTACAACATGAAAATCCGTAGCGAAGCATGGGTATTTTGCTAGTTAGTATAATATTTAACAAAGGAGATAGAAGAAACTGTGCAAACTGTGTGTTACAAACCCATAATGGAAGTTTTTAGTGAAAATAGTGAAAACAAGAATAGAAAGTAAATTCAAAGGAATAGTAGAACAATGTGGGTGTTTGGTGGGAAGATCATGTATAGATCATATATTTACGGTTAGACAACTCTTTGAAAAATGTAAAGAAAACTCCAATCACATTGGGCTTTTGTTTATTGATTTAGAAAAGGCTTATGATAGTGTTTCATGGAAGAGATTATGGATAGCATTATGAATGGCAGGAGTTGATGAAGATTTTAATTAAGATAACTAAGATACATATTCAGGGGTAACGCATGCCAAATAAAGACATGTTGGTTGAAAAATTGGTTGTCAGAACCTTTTAAAACTAGTAAGGGTTTATTACAAGGATACCTATTATCCCCTACATTATTCAAGATACACATACAACTGTGTTTACAACGGTGGTCTAAATAATGTGAGAAAATGGGGGTAAAAATGGTATCAGATAGATATTTATACCATTTTCTGTGTGCTGATGATCAGATTGTTGTTGTGCAAAATGTGTAGTGGTTCAGTATTTAATAATTATATAATAATTGAATTTACGAGTTAAGGTACAATAAAACATTTAAAAATATTGTGTGAAACTTTTTGCAAGGGTTAACCAGGGATATCGTTTAGTGTACTTGGAAGTATTACAAGTAGAATTTATTCAACAAATGACACACATGATGATATGAATATATGAATTTAAAATATGGCTTGAAGGTTAAGTTTCTGTTAACATACAATAGTAGTTTTCTACTTACATACCTCCTTTGCTTTATGTATAATTTAATACACGATTTACCGCACTCAGTGCTCTGCTCTTTTCACTTCACTTTAAAACACCACCACTTTTCATTGGGTATTTGAATTTTAAGTTTTTTTTGGGCGTCGTATTTGTAGATCATTGAAGACACCATTAAAAGCTGACGGTCGCTGCTCTTCGCATCTCGCCTCCGTTATAGTTATTTGATGGCTTCTATGGTGATGACATAGTATTTCCTTGAACTGAGTAGCGTGTCCGGGTCTTACAAATTTAAATGTTAAACGTCACTGGTTATATGTTGAACATTACATTAATGAGCTGACCGTAAATCCTGTCCGCCCATTGCTAAAATTAAATTAAAAACCTTTTTTTTATATTAGTTTCTATTTCACTTGACTTTTACTAATGGTTTAAAATTCTAGAGCTTTGACATAATTCGTCTATACTTCTTATTAAAACTTATTGAAAGATCTCAGGTTGTAAAACTGTTGAAAGTTAATTTTAAAATTGTTGAACTGCGCCCAGAGACGTCTTACTATTCTGAACAATGACGAAAAGTCCTTATTACATTAAGAGACTTAAAAAGGTCGACATTGATATCTGAATATTGACACTCTATCACAGCTTGAAAACTCCCGAACGTGAAACAGTTAAAATTGAAGCTGAAGATTAATGAACTGCGTCCAGAGACGTCTTACTATTCTGAATGTGACTGAGAAGTATCAAAAGAACTTCACATTTCTTTTTTTTTAAACAAAACTGAAACTTTGCGAACTGCAGCTGAACAACCGCCTGTCTTCGCTGGTGACTAAGAAGTGGCATTAGAAAATCTACTCTGGGAGCGTTACATTTTACAGTTCATAGCTGGGGCTGATTCTGCGCATGCGTACAAGTTACCCTGTTCAATCTCTATCATTCTGTCTCTTCCCCACAGTAATTCCCAGAACATGGATATTACCAGTTATTTCTAGTTTTAGTGCGCGTATATGCGCATGGGCGCAGGACTTTAAGCATTGACGCCAAGAAGTATGAGATCATTCTGATGTCATTCAGTATTGCAAAATTAGAAAAGTGAATATATACAAGCCAGACTGTCGCCAATAATATATAAATCTAATACTGTATGCTCAAAATCCCATACTGCATGGCTTATAATATTATAATAAAATAATAAAGTATTACATTACTACACGTTTACATTATTACTGAAATAAAACAATATAATAATACCATATGTCAGTACGTAGTTATGGTCCTTTGTTCTAGGTAATATCATATACAAGTACAATAGGTATGTCTCCTTATTATAGGTAATACAATATAATTAAAACAGACATATAGGTACATTACAAATGGGATGAGGAGCATGCTAATTATATGCGCAACAAATTAGTAGAAGAGTACAAAAAATACTCCTTGAATGTGAATTACACTAAAATCAAGTACATGATGACTAGCCCAGATAATTTGTGTGTTGATCGGAATTTTTTTAGAAAGGTGGGAAAGCTTTTTTTATTTAGGATCAGTAATCAGACTGGATAGATCATCTAATATGGATATAAGGAAAAGAACTTGTGAAAGCCAAAGAGGAATAAGAATGTTGAATTTGATTTTATGGAGTAGGAATATAATAAATGGACGCAAAGCTGTGATCTACAAGGCAATTGTTGAGAGTACAGAACAGAAATGTGGAAATGAACATACAACAGGAAGTTGCTTCCAACAAAGATGGCTTCTGGCAAAGAGCATCTAGGAGATCCAGGATGGAAAGAGTGAGGAATGTAACAATCAGCAAAAAAATGGGCATCTCAAAAGAATGGAAGAAGATAGAATCCCTAAAGCAGTGGCAGAATGGGAGCCAGAGGTAAAAGAAGGAGGGGGGAAACCCAGGAAAAAATTTATTGACTGGGTACAGAAGTATAAAGACATCTTCTGATGATATTTCAATTAGAAGATACTAAAAATTGGAGATAAGTGGAGGATCATGATCAAAGGAGAATGACTAGGTACATTGAAGGAAATTCCTTGTATATATTTAACGTGTAATGTAACATGTCTAACGTCATGGCCTGTATGTCCTATTTCGTATCTTTGCTTCACTTTCGGTTCTTTTGCACTATTTGCTCATCAGTTACTGATTCTGTTTTTTAAATACAATAATTGTAATTTGATACTACTTTTTTCAAAATTTGATTTGTCTTCTATATTGCATTCTGATATATTTTTTTCAGTTTTATATTTTAAAAACCATGTCATTACAAATTGAAGTAATTAGATTTATCTTTACTATCTTATATATAACTTTCAGAATTAATGAGATAAAATACTAAATTTCATTTTTTCATGTATAAAGTAACTTGTACAGAACGGTACTTTTTTGTATGTTATGTACAAGTATTACAGCACAAGAAACATGGTCTAAAGCAAAAAAATGGTAAAAGAATAAATAACCTAAAAGATAGTTACAAGAAAAAAAATAGTGTGTTCATAAACCCCTAGTGACATCAGCATGTAACTCTCTCTCTCTCTCTCTCTCTCTCTCTCTCTCTCTCTCTCTCTCTCTCTCTCTCTCTCTCTCTCTCTCTCTCTCTCTCTCTCTCTCTCTCTCTCTCTCTCTCTCTCTCTCTCTCTCTCTCTCTCTCTCTCACACACACACACACACACACACACACACACGTGGGGGGGGTACATTTAATGTTTTATAAATGTTTCAGAAAAAAAATATGAAACAAAAGTGATATAGACAAAATAAATGTAAATAATTACATTTTTCTCTCTACTATTACTATTGAATTGCAGCCAACTTTCCACGTATCCCATCATCAGTCAAAAAAGTCTTTAAGACCCATCTGGCACACAGCTCTCTACACTTATTTAGTTTTTATGCCATAACATAATAAAGAATACAAGAAATTATAATTGTAAAATTTTTAACTGAGTTTTCACAAATTTATGTGTTTCAATTCGTACCAAATCATCAGTCGTCAAGATTGTTTCACAGCTTTCTTGAAACTTTACTGTTAGTCACAAGATTCTGCCCATTAATGTTACAAAGATGTATATGAATTTATGTAGCATTTGCTAGCAAAAATCTAATTATTGCACAAACCTCATTGGTGGCACGATTATCTGTTGTTGCGCTCATTTTAACTTATTTAAGTGTGGTATCAAATACAGATATAACAGATAACAGATACCTCCTGAATGGTGTGCACATACATTATTGATGTTAATTTCAAAATGGACAATATTTAAAAAACGTGGTGGTTTCAGAGAGAAGGGGGCGTCGACCAGTTTAAAAGAAATAACATTAATGAATTATTGACAGTGCTTAAAAAATATTATTTTGTAAAAATACTGAAGAACATATGTTAAGTAAAACTTGTTACTGGCTAACAACGGATACTGGCCATAACAAGTACTTATCATTATGTAACGTAACAGATGAGTGCTTGCTTGATAGAATATATTGTATTAGATCCTGTATAAAGATAGTTTGATTTGTAGTGTCAGTATGTTTTAGTAAGATTATTTAAAAATTTTCAAAATAAAAAAACAGATGAAGGCATTATCAGGTGATGAACCTTGTTGTGAAGTTTTTTACATTCAAAGAAGTATTGTGAACAATCTCCGTCTAGATATTGTCACTTTGTCTTACCAATCTCCTAATCGTTCTTGATGAGTTAGTATCTCCACCATTCTCAAATAATGCTTGATTGGTTGAAATAAATAAAGTATTTAATCTAAGTAAGAAATAAGAGAATGTACATTTATTTACTTTATACATATTTCAGCAGAAAAGGTATTCAAATTTAATTATTCCAAATAATTTATATGATCCTGCAAGTCATACAATGGCAGTATTAATTATTTTTGATGGAGGGTTGTAAAGTATTATAAGACAGTACAAATAATTTTTAAAAAAAGAACAGATAGAATAAATAAAAAAGAAAGGAGTAATAATTATTACCCTAGGTTAATAGGTAAAGTAGGGAAACAGATAGAATGGGATACTGAGAGAAAAGAAGTACAAGGAAAGAAAAGTGTAGGATCAATAATTATGTTGAATTGTAAACAAAACAGATCATACATTTTTAGAATGTATGATATACATTCTACATATGATGATATACATATATGGTATAATATATATTTTATTTGTATGATATTCAAATAGCAATAAAGGAGAGAAAGGTACTGTTCGATCAAGTTAAAAAAAAAGTTGCAGAGTAGAAGTTGAAAAAGGTGGAGACATTCATTAAAGGCCTGATCCATAACAAGGAACACAAATTAACAACATACATTTTTTTCAACAACACTGTTTTTTGTTAATGTGTTTGTTATAAAGTATAGGATGAGTTTGTTGTAAAGTATAGGCTTGTTTGTAACATTGCGGGTGGGGCTTACTGTATAAATATGGATGGGTCAAGACTTTGTGCTCTGTCTCAGTCAAGCCACTGAGGACGCCTCATCCTTGTCTGGGGAATAAGTTTGGTTTTAAGACAAGTAAAAGACATGTGTCAAACTGAAAAAATGGTGTTGTTAATAACAAAAACCAGTAAAGTTTATGAGCAAAATACATTTTTTTACATTATTTTCTCATATATATTGAATAGCCAAGTCCTGTGGTTGTATACAAGCAGTGGCATTCTAAGGCCATTGGTATCCAGGGTGTCAGGGTGTATTTGTTATACCCTCAAATATATTAAAAAAACTTCCAAGCAGATTGCTAAAATCAGAATTAGTTTTTGCTAGACATAATTTTTCCTTATGCGTATGATGTTCTAATCAATACATATTTTTCATTGAAGTATCTTAAAATTATAATTGCTGTAATCTCATTTATTGTATAATGCTGATTAATGCAAACCACTGCATACAAATGAATATAGTTCATGGATGAAATTATGTACGAGGTTTGATCAAAAAGTTCATGTAGTTCTTACTTATTTTAAAAATTGAACCTTCATTCATCAACACTTATACTGCCTCCTTCAAAGTAGTCCCAGTCAAATGTAACACAATTAAGTCAGCCATTTTGCAATCTTCAACATATTTCAAGCGCGCACTTTTTGATACAACCTTGAGGTAAGCTTAATAATTTGTCGTTTTACATATTCAATAGTTGTGAAATGTTGTCCTTTTATGGAATTGATCACCATTGGTAGGAGGAAAGATCGCGTTGGGAGACATCTGGTGAATACAGCAGTTGCCATGTCATCATTATGACGTTTTCTTTTGCCTAGCCTGGCAAAATTCTTAACAACCAATGACGTGCATACAGTAGCATTATCAGCCTGCAATTGTCATAAATTATTGTTCCATAAATATGGCCATTTTCTATGAATAGTTTCATACAAATGGCATAAAATTTCTAAATAGTACTCTTTATTTACTACTGCACCTAGCAATGAAATTTCGTGGAAAACAAAAACATAATCTTCACCTGACAACCACGATCTTGAACTCATTTATGGCAGCCTTTGAAGCTTGTAAACTGCTTGTTCATGCACAGCAGTCTCGCCAGAAGCCTTCTAAACACATTTACTTGGACAGAGCAGTTTACGTCACAGTTTACAAAAAATTAAATCTATGTTCCTTCAATCTTGCATTGTAGAATGACAACAAATTGCCAAAGGACAACTTACTCAATTAGCTGTGAAATCTAAACTATGCATCAAATAGAGCTAAAATTGTAGATGATTGTCACTAACATGTATACCAACATCACATATTAATTGGACATTTGTAGCAGTGAAAAATTGCATGAACGTTTTGATCAAACCTTGTATAATGAAAGAGTGGCCATACTCTACTCATTGCAAGGAAACAAGGTCCTTTTTTCACTCTCATTATTAGATTTAATTCTGGCAGAAGATTTATAAGGGTAAATATTTCACATGCATAATAAGTTTCAGTCACTAAAAATTGTAACTACGTATTAATATTTAAACTCTCAGTAATATACAAATGATACACTTTCCTTGCTCATACATGGTATGCCACTGCGTCTGAGTTAATATGGATGGCTTGCTAAAATGCAATAACATAGGGTTAATTTGTTTCTATTGTCAATAAGCACATTCCTAAATGTAAGAAAATGCTTTGTCTTCTTTGCACATTTTTATTTATAGCAATTAAAGAATACCACATAGGTAGTAGGGTTATTTCTGACAGTATTTCCTTGATAAAGTTTTTTGTGTACAAATGCATGTTTTTTTAAAATTTTTATTTCATGTGTATTCTCTGCAAAATTGATGTTTGTAACGTAAAATATGCAGCACAAATAATTAAGGTAACGGAACAGTGAACCATTGCAGTATGATTAGCACTTAATGGCTTTGTCTGTTTTGCTTGCAGATGCCTGTTGTTGCTTCCCCGACATTTAGTGAGGTTTGATAAACAATTTTTAATTTTTTGTGAATTTTTTCATAATTGTTTAATCTCAACCATTTTCATGACAAACTGTTTACCTGTTCTCTATTTGCTTGATTTATCAGTTTACTCCCTACTTTTCCTAGATCTGTGTATAATTGAAGAATATACTTCTTACGCTGTTTTTATTTCTGTAAACGTCTGTCACTGTTCTTACAGCTGTTAAACGTTGGATGTGTTGTCAGATTTTTATTGCATTATGTTAGATGTTATACCAGACTAGTATAAATGGTTCGAGTATACAGTTGTGTCATATGTCTTCTAGTTTTTAAAATAACGTATGCAAACCATATAAACAGATTAGAAAATGAATAATATGCCCCAATCAGTTGGAACTAAAAATACTAAATTCATGTATAAACATTCAGATTTTGAATATTTTAGGTATATTCAGTAAGTAACTACCCCAAAATTGAAGTGAAATATTAATACAAATCCCTTTAAATGGTGGCAGTAATAATTTTCTAAGGGTGTTCAGAAAATGAAAAAGATACAGAACTGGAAAGTGATATGAGTAACTGGGAGAGCTGTACGTCATAACAATATGAGATAAACAGAATTATCACTGTTGCACACCACTATAGAAAAATTATTCCGATTAGCGCTTTCAAGCTTCTCAGCTCATCGTCAGATCGGAATTAACAAGTAGACGTAATACCAAACCCTTCACCCCCCCACTGTCCACACACAACAACCTATAATTCAAATGTCCCTTCCCAACCTCGGAGCCCTGTCACCCCTGTCTGGACAGTTACATATTTTTCTAGCACATTCGTTGTGTGTGTGCGCGCGCGCGCGCGCGCGCGCATTCCTTTTAAACCTAACGTTGCACCCACCGCCTTTCTCATTCACACTTGTGGGCCAGTCACACACACTTATTTTAAAAACATCCAATTAGTCCTATGCAATTTAATTCTTATTCTTTTCTATCCGTTCTCTATCTTTTACTTTTTAATTATATTATAAAATATTTCTTCATTATCAAATTTGGTTTTAGTATAAGGGGAGTGACCGCGCCCACAAGTGTGAATGAGAAAGGCGGTGCAATATTAGGTTTAAAAGGAATGTACACACACACACACAACACATAAACACAAGGAATGTGCTAGAAAAATTTGTAACTGTCCAGACGGGGGTGACAGGGCTCGGAGGTTGGGAAGGGACATTTGTATTATAGCTTGTTGTGTGTGGACAGGGGTGGGGGTGGAGATGTGAAGGGTTTGGTTTACCTCTGCTTGTCAATTCCGATCTGACGATGAGCTGAGAAGCTTGAAACCGTTAATCGGAATAATTTTTCTGCAGTGGTGTGCAACAGCGATAATTCTGTTTGTGATTTTAACCACTAACACAACTTTTTTCTTCATTAAAATATGAGATAGTGACTAAAATTTGAAAAAGTGAAGATACACTCAACAAAATTTTAAAAGTTTGATATTCAAGTACATTATAAGCTATGTATTTGAGATAATTGTCTCAGCAGCTCTGACTGTTATAAATGTTCATATAGAAGTGTATGACTAAACTGTCATTTATGTGTTAAAAACTGCTCTTTCCTTTTCATAAATTTCTTTAGTAACATGAGTAATTGTGTCCTGATAATATTATCTTCTACTTAAAATACCGTAAGTTTTTTTTTATTCTCATTTCCAATACATTAATTTAATTTTAAATACTATTCCCAGATTGCTCCAGTAGCACATTAGAATAAATTACTAAACTCTGTGGGTACCGTTTGACTTAGAAATTATTGTGGTTGCATAAAAACTTTGTGAGTTTTTAAAACACTTTCAACAGAATATAAAGAAGTAGCTTGCCCTAACTGTCCATGTTGAAAAATTGAACATTCACAGGGGCTGACATTTTAGTATATAATACATTCCATGTTTCCATGGAAAAGGAAATTGTAAGTGCGCTTGTGTGTGTGTGTGTGTGTGTGTGTGTGTGTGTGTGTGTGTGTGTGTGTGTGATTTATTTGGTATTTGTATTCTTGTCATAACCACAGAAAAATTAGTGTTTACATAAAACCAGTTTATAATTGTCACAAATGGGTACTTTATAGTTGACACTTTGATTAGACGGTATGTTAAAAAATCTCATACTTTAAATAATAGGTCATCGAGTAGTTAGTGTGATAATCGCTTAATATAATGCAGATTTTGTTTGATTTTATTTGTTTAATGTTGTAAATGTAACCTTGTTACCCTTCTTATTGACATCTGTTCAACATTCTTTATTAATGTATCTCTGGCTTCATTGGTCAGTGACTTGAAAAGCTTTTTGTACTTTTAAGACTGCAGTATACATATATGTACTTGCCTTTCTGTGTATCTGAACAATGAATATGGTAAGTAATGCTTGAAATAATAGACTGATTGTGTACTTTATTATATTTTCCTTGTGATTCTGTATGCATTTCTTTTTTATTCTAAATTTATTATATTCTTTGCTTGTAGCACTTCTTTGTTTATTCTTAGTAGTACCATCAACTGTTACCAGCTGGGAACAGGTTTTGGAATCATCTAATTGTGATATTAAATTTTATATCATAACAGGATTTATATCAGTTTTTAATTTATAATATCACTTTTAATTAAATAAGCACATGAAACACTACTTTCACTACAGAATCTTATGAAATAATTTGATCAGCGATATGACTTATACAATTTGTGAACACGAAACTAGAACTGTGGCTCTTCCTTGCATAACACTTTATAAGCAGTATATATCATAGTTGTATCACTCATATTTTATACCTCATCACTATATTGGTACTTTATATTTAATAAAGTGCCAAGAAAAGAAATATTTAGATATTTTATTATTAAACATTTTAAATTGTATATAACTATTTTAATATATTCTCACTTTGAAGTCTGATGTATACCTACATATAAAAATAATGCAGGATGAATATGTTTTTTATTTAATGTGTACTTGTTGCAATGACCATTAAAATCTAATTTACATGTACCACATTGAATGTAGTGTGTTTTATAAATGCAAAACTGAGTGCATTTTAAACACATTACTTTGCTACAATTTGTTTTCATTTAATACACATGTTTGACCAGGGCTTAGCCATGTATTTGGCTGTAACAGTAACTATGCCAAAGCTGAAACGTTCGTCCATGTTAGCAAAAAAAACTGCTGATATAGTCATATCATAATCTCATGTGCACAGTTCAGCAATGCAAATTGCACACCACGCTTAGCTTTGTCTTGTCACAGCACATGGCTTTTGTGACAGGTGAGCGAGACAATGTCGGCCACTAACAGCCACAACGGCCATCTAGCAAACGGTTTTGATGATGCTGACGATAAACCTATGCTGATTGTCAAGAAGACCGGTGATGGCCCTGGCATTACTGCTCTGATAAATAGGCAGCTGCAAGGTAAAAACAATACTTTCAACTCGTACCATAAAGCTTTATCAGTAAGGTTTCTATAATTATTTACATAAACCGTATTTCGTGTTACTAGCGCACACACACACACACACACACACACACATTTAAGTCATAGACTGGAATTTGTTTCTAGACTGTGTATGCTAGTATAATAATTGATCTTAACATATTTGTATGACATATCCTCGAAACAGAGAATATATGTTATTGTGCTAATTCACGACCTTTAATTGTACAGTGTTTGTTTTGTCAAATAAGTTACGTAACAACTGTTCAATTGTATATTGGTATTGTTAATGGAATAAATCCACTTATAGTCCAAGCCACGTATTTTATAATCAACTAAACGCTATGAAACTCACCGTCTGTGGCTTAAGTAAATGTCTATATACAATACAATGTATAAAGACATTTACTTAAGCCACAGACAGCGAGTTTCATAGCGTTTAGTTGATTATTGTATATTGGTGTAAACTTGTATACAGTTGGTCAGTTTATGTAAAACTTAGATGCATGTAAACTACAGATTGTATAAGAAATGGAAACTGTGGAGAGGAGTGTCTGTGGTAAGGTAAGTGATACGCTGTTTGCATGCCATTAAATGTCTCTGTACAGTGGCAATAAAACACACACACAGAATAAAAATCCTGTTATATTTTGTTTTAAGATTCATTTTTCACAAGTATCCAAGTCACTTGAAATTATATTCAAAAACTTACATTAATAGTTCCGTCAGTGACTTACTTTTTTGTCGTTACGACGCGTTTCAAGACGTATGTCTCATCATCAGGTGTTGAGAGTATAGGCGACACTTACCGCAGTCGTGTATCTGTCTAGCCTGACATGGTGTGAAGGCTTGAAGGTGTTAGAATCTCCATCTTACCGGAGAAGAACAAGGCAGCCATATTCGTTGGAAGTAGAAGCCAGACAGAGTTAAACAGAAAAACTCCTGTCCATCTCGCTTGCCTACAGAGCTTGGCACTAGGTGCCAGCACGTCTCAGGCACTTAATCTGCAAAGAATTAGTGCCTTATCTTCGCTACAAGAGCGCAGCAGCGATTAAAGCGCTATAAATTAGTACTGCGTTTAACTACAGGCGGTTATTTACTGGTTTTGCGCCGTCTCTCCGCTAGAGTTCGGCACACCCTCACCCCAAAAGGGCAACATAGTTGCCTCACAGTTAAACGCCGGGCGAGTACCCTGCAGTGTACCCCCTCCCCAAAACAAACCGGTGGACATCGTGGTTAGGTCGGCTCAGCAGCGCTTGCTCTCAGGAGAACAGAGGCTCAGAAAGAAAACGAAAGAGACGAAAGAAGGTATGTAGTATGTAAGTGTGCGGGTGCTGCACGCTGACCTGATCAGGGTCAGCCCACAGCAAAGAGAGAGACAGCTAAAAAGACTAAGGAAAGATTACGGTACCGGAGACTTCCGACCTCCTGAGGCTTGCCCACTAACGCCAGAACACGACTGCCACCGTAAAAGGACCTCCGCCCTATCTCTACGGGGACTAACCCCCTTCGAAAGTCTTCGATTGCCCCCGACAGCGCTCAATTTTGAAATGTGGCTTACCACCATTTTAGTATTGTCCCCCGGTACGCCCAGCCGGGCCGTCACCAGTGACGTGAATCCCAGGATACGGTATGGCCCCGACCAACGGTAACATAACTTTGCGGCACGTTTGTCTGCGGCTGAGCTGAGTGGGTGGCTTTGGCAATAGACCCAGTCACCAATTCGGAAGGGGTTTGGAATTCGCCCCTGATTATAACGCCGACGGACCCGCTCGTGCGCTCGCAGCAAATTCTTCCGAGCTTCTTTCCATCTCTCCGCTGTTTTATTATTGGGCTCCCGCGGCAGAAGATCTTCGATATCCCACAGGTTGGTCAACGGGAGTGCGGGCGAGAATCCAAACAGAATTTCAAAGGGCACGGCCTGATGACTATCGTGTCGGGCCGTGTTGAAAGCTAACTGTAACCACTTCAGATTCTGATCCCAGGTGGTTTGTTGCTCTGCATGATAAGCAATCAGGGCGGACCGGAGATTCCGATTGAATCTCTCCGCATGGGATGGTTGTGGGTAATAAGGGGAAGTGGTTACGTGTTTGATTCCACTGGCGAAACACATACGCCGGAATTCACTTGAAATAAACTGCGGACCATTGTCCGAAACAATGATGGTCGGAAGACCGAAATGCTGAAATACTTGGTTTTGTAGCGCGTTAATGGTTAAACGAGCGGTTGCCTGCCGTAAGGGCAGTAGCCAGGCAAACTTAGAAAAAGCATCCACGCAAACAAGCAGGTAAGCATTACCTGACTTGCTACGGGGGAACGGCCCCACGTAGTCAATGAACAACTTCTCCATCGGTCTGCTCGCCACCTCAGATGATAACAACCCTAGTTTGGTGTTCTGGGCAGGCTTGCTCAAGCCACAAAGATGACAGCTCTTAACCCTTGTCACGATGTCCCTATCCATGCCCTTCCAGATAAAATGTTTCCTAATACTGGAAATGGTCTTAGAAATTCCCTTGTGGCCTCCTACTGGGGAATCATGGTAATAGCTGAAGACCATGGGCACTAACTTGCTAGGCAGCACGATTTTAGGTGCACGTCCTTTTCTCTCTCTACAACAGAGGACTCCCTTGGACAAGAAATAAGGGGCCTGTACGTTACCCTCCTTGATATTTTGGATGACTGGACCCAGCACTTCGTCGTTTAACTGATGGGGTAACACATCAGTGAAGGCTAAAGGAAAGTCTAAAAGAACGGAACAGGGTTGCTCAGCTTGGGCATCACTGTGTTGGGAAAACATGCGGGACAAGGCATCTGCAACCACATTTTGAGATCCCCTAATGTGTTGCACGGTGAACTTAAATGATGAGATTTTCACCACCCATGTACCGATTTTACCCAGTTGCCGGGGATGAGCCAGAAGCCATGAGAGAGGCAAACATTGTCGGTCTCGAGCAGGAACTCAGCATGTTCCAGGACTTGTCTAGAGCGTACACTACAGCTAAACACTCTAGCTCATAAACAGATGATTTACGTTCTTGCTGGGTCAACGTCCGGGAAATAAAAGCCATAGGCTGCCTAGCGTCGTCAACAACTTGGGAGAGAACCGCCCCGAGCGCAACCGAACTCGCGTCCGTCTACAGTATGAACGGTTTCAAAAAGTCGGGCATCCGCAACACCGGTGGAGAGATGATGGCTTCCTTCAATGTAGCGAAAGCTTTTTGTTGGTTTTCCCCCCATGTAAACTTTGCGCCCTTCTTCCTCAGTTCGTTCAAGGGTGCGGCAATTTCGGTGATGTTCGGTATGAAACGTCGGTAAAAATTTACCATACCGATGAATCTCGCTATGCCCGGTGCCTCCACCACAAATGTAACCCCTCTTTAACTTAGGCAGTAAAAAAAAGATTTTTTTTTTTTTTTTTTTTTTAAAGAGGGGCCACAAGTTAATTAGAACTAGGCTAAAGCCTAGAGAAGCCAAAAATGTGCTGGATCCAGTGAGACGGGACTTGGAATGAAAACTCATAAATTAAACAATTAATAAATCCCTTTTATTATTCTATCTCACTTGGTAAACAAAATTAATAACAAAATAAATAAACACAACAGTCATAATCTATAATTCCCTTAAATTGTCAATTAAAATAAAGTATACTCTCTCAACAAGGTCACCTGAAAATATTTATTAACACCTATAAAATAATTTGCTATCTCTCTTTACAAATGAATTAAAATTTAAAATCGTTACTATCCTTGAAATAAAGTTTCTGGTAAAATATTAATAATATATAAAATTTATTTTATATGTTCTCTTTAGAATGATCCATTGAACTTAATGGAGATAATGGTATAGACTCCTTGATAATATTAATTATAATAATAAATTCTCAAACAAATTAAATAAATTTTAAAGGGTGACAATTCATATACTTGTTATTAAAGTTAATTAAAATAAATTATTTTCTTAAAGAAATAATCAGCAAAGATTAATTGAGATAGAATAAATACTTGTTATAAAAAAAATTAAAAGGATATATACATAATTCCATGTTTCAACTTTCTTTTATAAAAACCCTATATCTAAACTCCCCACCAAAAATACACCTAAATGTACAATACATATAACCCCCCAAAATACACACACAAATATACAAAACATTACATGTTCCACAATACAAATACACTATACAATACCATACAATGCAATATATATAGATCTCTTGCCACGCCCTTTTCTTACCCCCATGATATTCCCTGTTAGGATTACAATATTTACTTGGTTCATTACACATCATGTGTATTAGATTATGCTTATGCACTTCAGTAGTCCCCAGGACATAATAAATTCCAAAATTTTGGCTAAGTGCCTAATACTGTTATACAATTCTGCCCCAATGGGCTCTATTACTGTGAGAAATAAAAAATATTTAAAACAATGAACACCACCCCCAGTTATCATAATTAATTAAAAGAATTTATATATATAGAAACATTGCTAAGTAGTGAAAATAGAAATATGGCATGAATATTATAACCCTATGAAAAATACTTTTGGCCCAGAGACCGACATGTTAGTATGCCAGTTGATGCATAATTTAACTTGTCTCAACAACACGTTCAACATTGTATGGACATGCGTCCATTCAGGATGAAACTTGTGAAAATGCACCTACCTACCCCAGAAATTTCTATACAATAAGAACCAAACTGAATTTAAAATTTAGAATATATATATATAGACTACTAAATTGAACCCGATAAATTACCAATAGAATGAATGACTTAAAAGCTGTAAAGAAACACATATACTGAAATAAGAGGGAATTATAGGTTTGAATGTAGAACTGTCTAAGAAGACATGCCAGTCTCTGAGCTGACAATTTTACCAGAAATTTAATAAAATTTACAAATAATTTTACACCCAGTTCACACACTAAACTGTCCCATCAATTGGGGATCCAATTAAATGTTTAAAAACTTGAAGGTGTTGTGGTTGATAGATAGAACTGGTTCACTGGGTATTATTGAGTGCTGACTCTACGTGTACATAATATATTGGTTTGACATCACCTGATTTTGTCCATGGGGTGAGGTGGCAATCTCGTGGCTTACATTACAGGTGTTGGTGTGGCTTCCTGGCTATCCCTCCGGCAGATGAAAAGGAGAGCTTTATGATATTACAAGTGCAGGTCATGTTGTAGGCATTTTCTCGACTTGTTCGATGGACCCTAATTACACAACATTATATATATCAGCCAGAGTACACAACACACTGCCCCAGAGAAGTTCGCACACCCCCAAAATACATATATAAAGTTAACATAGCTTTAGAGCTACTTAAATGTAAAACTTGACAAAGTTATATGGCCAACATGCCCTATTTGAAAATATTTAGTACTGTAAATCTTTATAACAATAACTTCACCCATGCGGGTTACCATGTTTGAATTTTTGACAATTAATTATGGCTTGTTACAATTTCATAAACTTTATACCTAGTGTGAATATTTAGTACCACGTGGTTGAGAGGTTAAATCAAATTACATAGTCTTTACTATAGTAATTAATACGATTTGGTGATTATATTACTTTCAAAAGGTGCCTCAGTAAGTTTCCTGATATGAATAAAGTTTTACTATCAATACTAGTAAAACTTGTATGCCATTTAGACCGAATTACGCATTGTGCAATAACCAAGGTACTTAGTAGGAATCTGGTTACATCCATGTTAGGTATATTTTAAACTTAGACTTCTGTACTTAAATGTCTTTGACTTTTAGTGCCGAAGTTCGGACACGTGAATTTAATATAGTTTTATTGTGTTTCAAAAAACTACCTTGAAATTACCCATTGCACAATGCCACGCCCCTTTTAAAAGTTATTAGAAATCCACTTACTTAGGCTTATTAAAAACAGTTTTCTTTCGTGAAATATTAAATACCATTAATATGAGAGTATAGGCGACACTTACCGCAGTCATGTATCTGTCTAGCCTGACATGGTGTGAAGGCTTGAAGGTGTTAAAATCTTCATCTTACCGGAGAAGAACAAGGCAGCCATATTCGTTGGAAGTAGAAGCCAGACAGAGTTAAACAGAAAAACTCCTGTCCATCTCGCTTGCCTACAGAGCTTGGCACTAGGTGCCAGCACGTCTCAGGCACTTAATCTGCAAAGAATTAGTGCCTTATCTTCGCTACAAGAGCGCAGCAGCGATTAAAGCGCTATAAATTAGTACTGCGTTTAACTACAGGCGGTTATTTACTGGTTTTGCGCCGTCTCTCCGCTAGAGTTCGGCACAGTGTTTCACTCGATAGGTGAGGTCGTCAGTACATTAAAATAAAATAAATAAACGAACACATAAAAACACAAACGTGAACGGAACATATACGGCCGGTGCGCACCGTGTTGAAGTCGAGCCCGCACTGTTGTTATTACTGTACGTTATTTACTCAGTAGGCCCTGTGTTTTCAATCTTATCTTGGATACTAATAACTATGTCATACAGTGAGTTTGATTGGAACTGCAGTTGATCATTTAATAGGAACTCGGGGATATTCTTACTATTATTTATATCACTACCTTTAATTTTACTGAGAAGGCACAAAAAATTCTTATTAATATCCAAGATAAGATTGAAAACACACGGCCTACTGAGTAAATAACGTACAGTAATAACAACAGTGCGGGCTCGACTTCAACACGGTGCGCACCGGCCGTACATGTTCCGTTCATGTTTGTGTTTTTATGTGTTCGTTTATTTATTTTATTTTAATGTATTGACGACCTCACCTATTGAGTGGAACACCTGATGATGAGACATACGTCTTGAAACGTGTCGTAATGACAAAAAAGTAAGTCACTGACGGAACTATTAACGTAAGTTTTTGAATTATATTTTGTGTTTGATATGTTGTTCTACATTTCCTTATAAAAATTCATGTGTTTTCTGTATAGCACAACAATTTTAATAAATTGTAATAGTTGCAGATAAGCGCTTCTTTTTAGAGCCAAACATGTTCAAGTGCCCATATAACAATAAGACACTGTCAGAGCATATTTCCACAATAGTTTTTTTAGTTTTGAATTAAATTATTTATTTGTTCCACTACTGTCTTTCCCAAGTTGTTTCACTTATGCATTTGAATGAAATATTTGTAATTAAATATTTGTATTTCTGTAACGCTGTTTGTGCAGTCTGTGTGAATGTATTGTTTATTATGAAATAACTTGTGTACGAGACAATTTTTATTATAAGACTTGCATAGTGATTTTGAATTATGGATTTATTTTCAATCCTCTGTGTGTGTGTGTGTGTGTGTGTGTGTGTGTGTGTGTGTGTGTGTGTGTGTGTGTGTGTGTGTGTGTGTGTGTGTGATTAAATAAACCAGATTATTAATTTACCAGATGTATGGTTGTGGAATAAAAACATAATTTCTGTGTATGAAGTGCATGTTTTGTATGTGTAGATTTTAAATTTATCATTGATGTTACTTTATCTGTACTTTTTATATTACTTTATTCTTATAGTGTATTTTAAAACTGAAAAATGTAATGCTTATGTTCTTAATTATGTAACGTCTCATATATTCTATAAGAAATGTGTTTTCTTATACAAAAAGTAGTAGTAGTTTTATATTCTGGAAACGTTATAAGTATTTAGCAAATATGTACTAAAAGTAAGTATAAATTTAGCAATAATTATATAATTTAATAATATAATACAGTAATCCAATATACAGTGGAGTTCCAGTTATCCAACATTGTGCTTCGTCCCAAAACATTTACAGCAATAAATTTAATAAATAGAGATTCAAAATCTCATAATTATGTTAGAAACATGTTATAGAAATATATTGGTTAAGTAGTAGGGTTTACACATACTGTACTTAGGAAATTGCTCGGTAAAAAGCATGACATCAACTTTCTGCGTTTTTAATTCTCAAATGGAAATGGTTTCATAAACAATATAATAGTAATGACAACAAAGCAGTTATCACAAATTTATTACATGTTTTGTAACTACTGTCTCTCGAGGTGAGCCCAGCAATTCCTTTCAAATAGCAGAATTCAGATGTGATTTACTGATTTCACCATTAACACAAGCGCCTATAGCTCCGTATCTTCAGCTAGTTTTATGTTTATTCTATTAAGTTCTTGTTTTTAATTTCTATTTATAGATTTTTGTTGTGTTTGCATTTCTGCAATTTTCAACATCGTGAATAACAAATTTTTATTTGATAAGTTTGTATGATACAATTTAACATTCACATTAATATCTTTCTCACATTGTAAGCCAAAAGTAAATTTTTAATTAGTAAGTAACTCGATTAGTGTCATGTGTGTGTGTGTGTGTGTGTGTGTGTGTGCGCGTGTGTGTGTCTGTGATTTTACTTCCATATTCCTTAAGGAATGGAAGTATGGTGATGGCAAAAAAAATCGTGTTCGAGATTATTGCAGATTCTGATTCTACTACACTCAAAACATGAAAAAAAGTCGTTTTCCGAAAAGTGTCTGTGTGTGTGTCTGTCTGTCTGTGTGTCTTAGATTTTTTTTCTATGGCAAACGATAACTGCCGCAAATTCAAACAGAATCAAATAATTTTTTGCATACAGCCCTGATTTGTAGAGTGCTCACGACCTATTGTTTTTGGTGAAGATCGGTTGAGGGAAAGGGGTAGTTTACCTGCAACGGTTTTTTTTTATCAAGGGGAATTTTTTTTTTGGCAAACGATAACAGCCGCAAATTCAAACAGAATCAAATAATGTTTCGCATACAGCCCTGAATTGTAGAGTTCTCAAGACCTATTGTTTTTGGTGAAGATCGGTTAAGGGAAAGGGGTAGTTTACCTGTAACGTTTTATGTTTTAACAAGGGTCTCCTATGGCAAACGATAACAGCCGCAAATTCAAACAGAATCAAAAGATTATTTGCATACAGCCCTAAATTGTAGAGTTCTCAAGACATATTGTTTTTGGTGAAGATCGATAAAGGGAAAGGGGTAGTTTACCTACAACGTTTTTTTAACAAGGGTATTTTCTATGGCAAACGATAACAGCCGCAAGTTCAAACAGAATCAAATAATTTTCTGCATACAGCCCTGATTTGTAGAGTACTCAAGACCTATTGTTTTTGGTGAAGATCGGTTAAGGGGAAGGGGTAGTTTACCTGCAACGTTTTTTTATCAAGCGTATTTTCTATGGCAAACGATAACAGCCGCAAATTCAAACAGAATCAAATAATTTTTTGTATACGTCCCTGAATTGTAGAGGTCTCAAGGATTTTCGATTTTGGTGAAGATCGGTTAAGGGGAAGGGGTAGTTTACCTGCAACCTTTTACGTTTTAACAAGAGTAAAGTACTTGAAAATTTATTTAAACTTTTTGAAACAATGGTAATTGTTGAAAATAAAATAATTTTGTTGCCAGGTAACAAAAATAAAGTCATTTTGATTATAAAATATAAATATTTACAACAAGAAAAGAATTTTCAGTTTTCAAAATTTAAATATATTTTTATAAAACAATGGGTTCTTCATTGAGGTGGGGACCATGTCACTCACTCCATCTCAAGCCTCTCACATTTTGCAGAAAAAGAGGACCCTGTCAAGGCTGATACTTTGACGACAGTGACAGGGCTTTCCACCAAATTCAGCAGAGTGACAGGTAGGCCCAACTCTGATTGGCTCCTCAGATTTCCCCAGCGTTAGTAGGTTCTATGAAAATATTTTATTTCAAAAATGATTTTAAATATAAATCTTAGATATGTTTTATAAATCTCATGTTTTATGTTTTAACATGGATAATTTTTTATATGACGAACCATAACTGCCGTAAATTCAAACAGAATCAAATAATTTTTTACATATGTGCCTGAGCTTTAGAGAACTCAATGTCTGTTGATTTTGGTGAAGATCGGTTATGGGGAAAGGGCAGTTTACCTGAAACATTTTTTGTTGTAACATGAGTAAAGTACTTAATTTTGATAAAGTATCCTGATAAGATCTTAATAATCCACTGTAGAAACGTAGATGAAATATCTGTAAATGAAGAGGCTAGTTGAACGGGCTGGGGGTAATTTTCTATAAATCAAAATTATAGTTGAAGGGGGAGGGGATAATTTTTTTTTATATGTGTACTACGTTATTGGCAACAAAGAAGTATTTTTTTGTTAAAATTCCTTCCCTGGCTCTTTGGCTGAAAATGATTTTAAATATAAATCTTAGAATATGGAAGTCATGTATGGTTCTCCATACCGATATTTTATTAACAAATGAAAGTAAGCAATCTAAACAGTTGGTAATGTATCCGTAAATTATTTTTTCTATTTTTACTTTTTTTTGTTTTTACAACGTAAATGTAAGGATGCACACCTTATCAGATAAATACAAAATACTTATTTATATACCATATGATGTACAAGGTTTGATCAATAAATACGTGAAATTTTCGTTTTTCTTAAAAAATCTGTACTTATTCATCAATATTAATTTTGTCCCATTCAAAGTAGTCCCCATCATTTATATATAATAGGCTACACTTGTACCAGTGCTGTTTTCCAAACTTTGATGCACTTGACACACAATTTTCGGTATAGCGTTTAGCTCCTTCAGCGATTCTGTCTTTATCTCCTCAATGTTGGCAAAATGTTGTCCTTTGATGATTGTTTTCATCTTTGGGAATAGGAAGAAGTCACAGGAGGCCTGAGGCATCATAACGGTGTTGTTTTTGGCCAAAAATTCATGAACAAGCAGTGAATTGTGAGCAGGTGCATTATCGTGATGCAATTGCCACTAGTTGTTTCGCCACAAATCTGGACCTTTTCTTCAGATTGCTTCACGCAAATGGTGTAGAACTTCCAGGTAGTACTCCTTATTGACTGTACAACCTGGTGGCAAGAGCTCATGGTACAGTGAGCAGAACCTTCACATTCGATCGAACTTGATGACCTTTTTCGGTCTTGGCTCTTCAGGAAGCATCCATTGGGACGATTGGGCCTTAAGGCTCGGTCAAACAGGAAGCGGGCTGCCCGCCGCGGGCAGCCATCCGGTTGTAGTTTGCTACAGAGTTCGCAGTGGGCAGGTGGTAAAAATGACTGAGGAGACTGAAAAGTTGATTGAACTTGTGCGTGGTCATGTGCGTTTGTATGATCCTCGGCATTCTGATTACAAAAACGTTGTGAAGAAGACGGAATCCTGGAAGGAAATTGCTGGAATACTCAATCAAACCAGTAAGTTTATTATCTGTTTATTACATTTTTAAATGTTTACGTCAGACACCTCAACATACATGTTACATAATGACATTACATAAACATTACAAAAATAAACATAGTTTTTCAAAACAAGTCTTCAATGTAGGTATTTATAATGAGGTGGTAGGTTATTTAATTACTGTTATTTAAATAATTAAAATAAGTAACGAAGTGGCCTCACACAGCACAGGCAGCATCACTTGATCTTTCCCTCAGTCGTCGTGTGTTTGAGAACGCACGGACTGGTTGTTTCTGGTCTCTTCTAGTTCAGTTATACTCGGTTCTGTTGTATCACTTCAAATAAAATTGTGTAAACAACACACAGCTTTAAAACGACATGTACTGCAGTAGCAACGTCCAATTCTATAGGCCTAAAAAACACTCACCACTTCTGAGCTAAAATGTCAAAGGTATTTTCGACAACACGACGAGCCCTACTAAGTCGTTTATTGAAAGTTTTTTTTGCTTCATCTTCTACGAGTACAGCTTTCGGGAAAGGACGCATTAAATAAGTTTGTAATTTAAAACCTTCGTCGCCTATAAATACATGAAGGAGGGGAGTGTCTGTTCCAGGTAGTGGTTTTGGAGGTAGAATAGTTTTGCCTTCTATAAAATCGCGATAGAAGGAGGAATTCTCAAAGATACCACTATCACTGTGTCGACCGTAACTACCAATGTCAACAACAATAAATTTGTACTGGGGATCAACTACGCCAAGAACTATTACAAAAAATGTTTGTAACAGAAATAACTTGAACCACTTTTGTTAGGGTATTTTATTTTCACATGTTTTCCATCTATGCTTCCTATGCAGTTAGGAAAATTCCACCGTTCTCTGAACACCATCTCAGACTTTTTCCATATCTCTGCTGTTGGCACGGGCTAATATAGCGGTTGTAAAACATTCCACAGCTCTTCACACACTTCTTTCACTATGGCGGAGACAGTTGTGTGTCCGACTGTGAAGGAAAAAGCAATAGTATGGTGCGAGTCACCTGTAGCCAAGTACCTGAAACAATTAATATCGAAAACAGGTTTAAATAACGAGATGCTGGGGTAGACAGGTAATTTGACAATTGGGAAAATTCAAAATTCTGTTTCATTACTACTTGTCAAACTTTGATTGAATTTTTTATATTCATACCCACGCTGATGTAGTTGATCTCACATTTCCATTTTGTTCTGATTGTTAGGTGAAGCTACAAAGCAGAAGTGGAAGAACTTAAGAGATTCCTACATGAAGTGCCTCAAGTACCTAAAGGGAGCCACTGGATCTGCAAAGAAATACCAAACTTGGACTTCCTTCAAGATACATTATCACCTCGGTTGACGGCTTCAAATGTCACAACCAGCAAAACACTTGATAACGACGGGGATAATGAGGAGGGTGCTAGCGCTTCAGGCGCTTCCCTAATGCCACCACCGGCAAAAAAACGTAAACCAAAAGAAGTCAACGGAGACGTGTCTGCGGTACTGAACTACCTACAAAACAAGAATAGAGACAAACTTAATCTTGACCACATCGACCACCTCTTCTTGAGCTATGCCCACACATTCAAGACATTTTCAGCTAGAATGCAGGCTATCCTAAAAATGGAGTTGGCCCAGTTGTTTGGACGGGCTGAATTGCGACAAATTGATTCTCAAAATCCACCACCATTCTCTCAAATGTTCTCGACAACCAGCTCATCGTGGTCAGATGGCAATGCAGTCAACACTGATGTTTCCTCAGATGAAGTCACGTATACTGAGCTACAGGCAACCACCAACAATGAAGATTTATTGGGACTCGGAGCATCCTCGACCTCGACTACTTTTTCTTCCGTGAACGATTTGTACGAAAATGTAGTGAGATTTGTGAATAAACCACACCAAAATACAAATTAACTGAAGTGAAGCTATTCAAATGTTTAAATAGAGTTTTCGTGTTTAAATAAAACATAAAAAATAGTATCAAAATATTATTTAACTTACCTCAAACAAATTGCAATTCTTTCCTTCGTCCCTATGGGTCTCCTCCAGTTAGTTGTCATCTTTGAGATCCTCGGTGCTATGAGGTCATGTATTTCCTCAAACTGTTCTCGAGACATACGAAAATAATTGAAAAAACGGTCTTCGAACGAATTAAGTTCAATGCGAAGACGGTGAAATTCTTCGAACTCTTCCCTTTTTTCATTAATTTCATGCACCCACTTCCTCCTTTTCATTGAACGCGTCAGGGCGAGGAGAAGAAGAAGTTCTTCTTCGTCAGAACTACTGGATGTCATTATAAGATTTACAAGGTCTGTGGATGTGGACCCGACCGCGTTTGCTTCCACACTGGATCACCTTGAGCTGCCCGCGTGCTGTTTGACGTCTCCAGAACGTGGCGAACTGCGGTCACGCTGCCCGCGCATGCAGCCCGCTTTCTGTTTGACTGAGCCTTTAGTTTCGATGTCTTATCCATACACCCATGTTTCATCACCAGTTATGACCCGTTTGAGCAGTTCTGGATCATCTTTGACTTCATTCAGCAACTCCTGAGCAGTGTCCATTTGACACTGCTTTTGGTCGAAATTCAACAAGTTTGGAACAATGCAGCCACACGTCTTATGCCCAAAACATCCAAAAAAAATTACTTGGCATGAGCCAAATGATATGCCAACATCATCAGCAACCTCTCTGATAGTGATTCGGCGATTGTTCATAATAATCATTTTCTTCACTTTTTCGACGTTCTCATCGATTGTTGATACCCTGGGGTGTCCAGGGCGCTCGTCATCTTCAACATCTTCATGGCCCTCTTGGAAATGTTTGTACCACTTGTTTTATTCATATAAGACTCGCCAAAAGCAAAATTTAATGCAAATTCTTTATTCCATTTTTTTCACAAGTAAAAAATTGCTGAGCATACCAAAAACACGTGTAACCTTTTCGACAGCCAACAATGAACTAAGCATCCAATATGGCTACCTATGTCAAGATACGTCAGGAACAAGGGTACCAACACAACAAAAAATTACGGCAACTGGACTTATACAGCCCGCGAAATTAAAAAATTACACATATTTATTGATCAAACTTCATATGTATGTAAAATCACAACTAATATATCTAATATATAATTACACAAACAAACAGTTCACAGTTAAAAAGGATATTGGTCAAACTTTGAACCTATGTGTACTTTGTATTCTAAATACTGCATTGCGGAGCGTGTAGATGACGTCACGTTTTGTTGTTATCTGCAGCCGGTCTTCAGACAGGCTTACTGCAGTTAATTTTAAATCAGTTCTTCTCCAGACTCCGAGCAGGCCACTCGTATTCAATCGCCAGCAGCGGCTACTTAAAGTTTTTTTTTTCACTATTTAATACTAACAGCATGCTCATCATGCTACAGGTTATTTAGACGATTTTGGCTTACGTGTTGTAATGCACGCCAACATTTTATTTCTATCTAATTCTCTGGCACTTATGCCGTGTTAAAATCTGCACACTTCAGCATTCAAATATGTCTCTTTAACTCAATAAATAATATTTCTATAAACATTATACAGTCCACTCAATTATTTCATCTCAGACCAGCTAACTCCAATAGCATTCCTAAGAACAACTCAAGATTCTTCAAGAGCTTCTAAGACGCAACATTTTTGGTCCTCCTGGATCCGGATTTTCGTCCACACATTTTTTGGTCCAACGCGACTGCATTTTTGTCCACAGCGACAGCATTTTTGGTCCCCACGGGACGGATTTCACATTTTTGGTCCACAGTGACCGCATTAACATTTCATTTAATGGGCCCAAACGGCGTTTGGTTCAAGCCCCAACATTTTCAACTTTGGATTGCTGGCAGTTGCGTGCCTCTATTATTTTCAAAAATTACTTCACATTCAACACTGCAAGGTTCTGCAGAGCAGCAAACCAGAGACAACGGGACACGGCAGGACAGGATTAGTTATTCTACATCAAAAAAGTTCCACAGCTTTAAAATTATGGAGAGCTACAACATCAGGCGTCATCTGACCGGTAGAGACAAGAGGTGCAACAACTTCTAACAGGATCGAGCAGTGGGATCGAAGCCAGCTTCAGCACGCCTGGATTCAACATCCACTTGATTATAAACTTTTATTTTTTATGATCTTTTCATATATAATTATGGCAAGCTAAGTATTTTTTTTTCGTACAGAGTTAATAACATTTAATACAACATTATTAATAAGTTTTAAGAAACAGATATCATTTTCAAGTGGCCATAAGCTTATAAAAATATAATTTACATTATATGTACATTATTTAGATTTTCATATGTACATAAATTCTCTGTTAAGCAGTTATGCAATGACGCATTAAGAGATTTAAGTGATGTAATAGGGCAATAGGTATATTATCATGTCGAATGATTTATATTTTCGATAACGTTCATAACTAGTTTTAAGCAAATTAAGTACCTATTATAGTCAGTTATATATTAAGGTGTACATAGATCACTGGCTCCCGTATTATATCAAATTGTAGTAAATTATTCTAAATTACAACAACTGTTCACCTTCCCTATATCTAATTTTCGGTTTTAAATTACATTTTAAAATTTCAGTCATGGCTGATGTGAAGGCCTTAATAAAGAAACGCGGCACAATTAAGGCGTCCATATCTCGCGTGAATACTTTCGCGGATAATTTCGATCCAGACATAAGCGATCATCATGCATTAAAAATTAAGCTCCGCCATTTGATGGAATTGTCCGCCAAATATGACGATATTCAGACTCAAATCGAGGCTGACGATTCAGATTTCGCACCAGTCAGTGGCAGAGTTCAAACCAAGGATGATCTCTGCAATATCGAATGCAAATTACACCATTTATTAAAACAAGTAGAGGAGGTGAACCAGAAACCGTTGTTCAAACCAAAATTGCGACAATTAAAACCCCCCCGATACAATTAGAACCGATTAAATTGCCTTCTTTCTCAGGAAGCATTATTGATTGGCGACACTATTATAATATATTTGTGGAGTTAATACATGTCAGAACTGATCTGACGGATATTAAAAAATTACACTACTTGCACTCGTCATTGAGTGGCGAGGCGTTAAATGTAATAAAATCTCTTCCAATAACCCATGAAAATTATGCGGTAGCCATTGATTTATTGAAAAACAGATACAACAGCAAATTAATTGTATCAGCCCATCACATAGGGAATGTCTTGGGCATCAAGTCCATACAACAAGAGTCCAGGGTTAGCATTTCCAGGTTTATTGACGAGATCACTGCCAATATAAATGCCTTAAATTCATTAAATCTACCCGTAAATACATTTGAAATGATTTTAGTTCAACACTTAATGCAGAAACTCGATAATCATACGTGTCGGCTCTGGAAAGAAAGCTTGTCGGACGAACGACTTCCTAATTTCAGTAATTTTATAAAATTTTTAAATAATCGGAGACAGGTATTACAAAACTTGGATAGCGTGCCCAGCTCCGTGAACAAGATACACGTTAGCAATAAGAGTCCATATCACAAAGCAATTTAACCGGTTAATATTAATAGGGCTGCATTCCATGCTCATATCGGCAATAACGTATGTCAGCTGTGCAAAGCTAAACACCGTCTTACTGAGTGTCCACAATTTGTAGCGATTACTCCACTGGAGAGAAAAAATATTCTAATTAAAAATAAACTTTCCCCAAACTGCATACGCCCAGGCCACGACCTTGCACACTGTCCCTCCAAATTTTCTTGCAGAACGTGTGCTAAACGCCACCACACAATGATCCATATATCTAGCCAAAGCGCTTCGTCCAGGAACAATCAGTGTTCGCTAAAATTGCAAACAAATAAATCTATATTATTGTCCACCGCAGTCTGCATGACAACTGACCAGGCAGGTAGGAAGCACCCAGTTAGGATTTTGTTGGACTCAGGATCGCAAGCTAATTTCTGCACCGTGAGTTTCGCTCGCTGCATGGGTCTAAAACTGATTAAATCTCAATTGCCCATCACGGGTATAAATAATTCATTATTTCAAGCTGATTTCAGTACCAGAGTAAGATTGCATTCACGTTATAAGAATTTTAATTTGAACATACATTGCGCTGTTGTTCCCAGTATCACTAATAATCTCCCTGCGGAATCATTTGACATCTCCTCCCTAAACTTGCCTAAGGGCATATTTCTAGCTGACCCGCAGCTGAACTTTTCTTCGCAAATCGATATATTGCTCGGTGCTCAGTATTACTTGCAATTAATTGAACCTGTTAAATTTATTCATAGCCCACATTTCCCCATAATACAGGAGACAAAGTTGGGATTCATTCTCGCAGGTAACTTGCCATTTAATGTCGATATGACAAAACCGGTTTTATCATTCATGGTATGTGAAGATGATAATGCCATTTCCTCGCAACTAAAGGACTTTTGGAAGTTAGAGGACTCCGTTGGAAGTTCGTGCTCCCTCCGTTGAGGATTCGGATTGTGAGAATCATTTTGTATCTAATACTGTCCGTAATAATGATGGCAGATTTGTAGTATCCCGACCACGCAGGTTACATAATTGTCAGTTAGGCGATTTTCTCTCCGGCGCTATCCGCAGGTTCCAATCACTGGAGCTCAAGTTTAATCAGAAACGTAAACGTAACAGATTTTACACAGTCACCCACAATGGTGGCATGGTCCATCCTGGTTATCCCATGAGTCATCATCATGGCCTATCTGTGCCTTCGATGCCCATTCTCCCTGCACTCATCCCGAGCTTGAGCAGGAACAACGGAAACAGGCCCAAACCTCAATGATTGTCGCATTATCCACATCTAATTATTTTGAGAACTACTCATCGCTCTCAAAACTCCTTCGCATGTTTTCGTACTGCCGTCGATTCATTCGGAACTCTAGGCTTCCCACAGAGGATAGGAACACTTCCTTCTTAACCTCCCATGAGTTACATGGTACACTTTTGGTTTTTATTCGCCAGTCCCAGAAGTCGCATTTTGGCGTTGAAATTAAGAACCTTGAGGAACAACGCTGCATCCCTAATAACAGTAAAATTCTTTCACTTCACCCCTTTCTGGACAAGTCAGGAATACTACGCGTTGGGGGACGCCTTCAGCACTCTCAGCTCAACTACGAGAGCAAACACCAAATCATACTACACCCACACTCTCATCTCAGCAAATTAATTATACAAAGCGAGCACCTTCGTTTATTACACGCTGGTGTACAATTGACTCAGTTCTCTTTACGACGGAAATATTGGATACTTAATGACAAATCTTATATACGTTCGGTAATACATAAATGTATCACCTGTTATAGATTCCGTGCTAGGGGCACAAACCAATTATTAGGACAATTACCCCCTCCCGCGTTACGCCTGCTAAGCCATTTTCCCAATCAGCAGTCGACTATGCCGGTCCGATATTTGTACGTCATGGTGGGCAGCGTTCAAAATCAACTTCCAAGGCTTATATTGCTTTATTTATATGCATGACCACTAAGGCCATTCACCTGGAACTAGTCTCAGATCTGACATCAGACGCCTTTATAGCAGCCTTAAAACGGTTTATTGCGCGTAGAGGTATCCCTGATCAGATATTTTCCGACAATGGAACAAATTTTCGTCATGCAAGTAGCACACATCACGATTTACATAAACTTTTGCAGTCTAAGAGTTTTGAGCAGTCCGTCCAGGATTTTACCAGTGCCCAAGGCATTAATTGGTCCTTTATTCCTCCCTCAGCACCGCATTTCGGCAGGCAGCCTGTGGGAAAGCGGAGTCAAGAGCGTCAAGTTTCATTTGCGATGCGTGGTAGGCGGAACCATTCTTACTTTCGAGGAGTATTACACCATTTTAACTCAGATAGAGGCCTGCCTTAACTCACGCCCTTTGTTCGCCATATCCAATGACTCCAGGGACCCCGAGCCTTTAACTCCAGCTCATTTCCTGGTTGGTTCTCCACTCACTGCACTACTGGAACCTGACTATTCCCAAATCAATATTACTCGTTTGGGCAGATGGCAACTGCTCCAAAGATTCACCCAATCCATTTGGAACAGGTGGTCAAAGGATTACTTGCACCAGTTGCAACAGCGCAACAAATGGCGCATTACGTCAAAAAATTTGACTCCCGGACAACTCGTCTTTATTCTAGATGACAATTCCCCCCTCCCCCTTCAGTGGAAACGCGGGGTAGTCACGAATGTTTATTCGGGTCAGGACTCAATAGTGCGCGTCGCGGACGTTCGCACCTCACATGGTATTCTACGACGACCCATTCATAAATTATGCCCACTTCCAGTGGCACTAGACTAGTCGCATGAGCGTCATGCGACACTTATCAGTAATGTGAACTTTATTGCATTACCTTGCTTCACGCCCGGGACATTCCCGGGGCGATCACATGAATTATATTGTTATGATTAATACACTATTATTATGTTTATTGTGATATTATGTATCACAATCATGTTTTTGGGTATTTTTGAATTTTTTGTGAATGGTTATAATATTATTGCATCAATTATTATGTTTTTCACTATTGTACTTACTCTATGGTTGTGTATTTTTGAATTTTTGGGGATTTTTATTCCAATATCATGCATGTAAATTATTATGTCTTTGTCAGTGTATTGTTACCTGTTACAGATTGTTGAATCTTTTGTGATCATTATCTTATTATTATGTGCTGCTAATAATTAGACCCGATTGTTGTATTCTCATGTATCATTGCCATGTTTTTGTGTGTTATGGAATTTTATTATTGTTGTTCTATTACCATGTAACGTAAATCATTATGTATTTTGTAATCTGCACATGAATTTAATATGTTAATCATATTGTTATATACTATTAATTTTCTGGTTCCCATTGCTCTACTGTTATACATGTCAATTTTTTATGTCGTTATTATTATATTAGTAATGGTTGTTTATTATTGAATCTATTATCATGTAATATCAATTACCATGTACTTTTCACATAGTTAATTAAGTTGCAAAATCGTCATTATTCTAGATGACAATTCCCCCCTCCCCCTTCAGTGGAAACGCGGGGTAGTCACGAATGTTTATTCGGGTCAGGACTCAATAGTGCGCGTCGCAGACGTTCGCACCTCACATGGTATTCTACGACGACCCATTCATAAATTATGCCCACTTCCAGTGGCACTAGACTAGTCGCATGAGCGTCATGCGACACTTATCAGTAATGTGAACTTTATTGCATTACCTTGCTTCACGCCCGGGACATTCCCGGGGCAGTATGGTCAAACTTTGAACCTATGTGTACTTTGTATTCTAAATACTGCATTGCGAGCTTGTAGATGATGTCACGTTTTTTCTTGTTATCTGCAGCCGGTCTTCAGACAGGCTGACTGCAGTTAAATTTAAATCAGTTCTTCTCCAGACTCCGAGCAGGCCACTCGTATTCAATCGCCAGCAGCGGCTACTTAAAGTTTTTTTTTCACTATTTAATACTAATAGCATGCTCACTGTGCTACAGTTTATTTAGACGATTTCGGCTTACGTGTTGTAATGCATGCCAACATTTTATTTCTATCTAATTCTCCGGCACTTATGCTGTGGTAAAATCTGCACGCTTCAGCATTCAAATATGTCTCTTTAACTCAATAAATAATATTTCTAGAAACATTATACAGTTCACTCAATTATTTCATCTCAGACCAGCTAACTCCAATAGCGTTCCTAAGAACAACTCAAGATTCTTCAAGAGCTTCTAAGACGCAACAGATATTTTAAAAATTATCTGTAATTTTCACATATCCAACGTCCTCCCCCACCCATTTATGTTGATAACTAAGAGTCTGCTGTACCATAAAAGGATATTTACATCCTTGAAAGTATTATATGTAACTGTTCATTAAGTTGTAAATAAAAGTTTCAATATTTGGCATACGGTATTAACTGGCACTTTTCTATGTTTCATAAATAAAACAAACTTTCTGGAGCCATATTTATGTCTCATGATTTTATGCAACTGACAAGCAAAGAGTAATTAACATATGAAATGCCATTAAAAAAAACTTTTCTTCAAAACTTGTAAGTTCCTCAAGTTGTACACTCTCCATTAAAGATTTCTGAATGTTCTGTGAACAAAAGGTACTATATTTAACATAGCTGTTGCCTGAAAGAAACTTTGCCAAATTAGGTGACAGGCATTATTAATGCAAGTGGAATAAAATCTACAGAAGACATAGTTTTGCACCTTCAGAAGTCTTCTCCGTTCAAATCCTGACTGCTTAACTTCCCATGATCTTATTCAAGAATAGATAATTGAAAATTCAGAGACTGAAAGTGATAACATGTGATAACAAATAAAGACTAACTCAGCGGTATTTTACAAGAGAGAAAACATGATTCATCAGATTCATCAATGATGGATTAGTTCAAGAGTAAGTTTCTTGAGCTGTCACTGCTGGTACATGTGCAGCAATATTTAATTGTAAATTCGATCACATGATTATCTCTGATCAAGAAATGTGGCACAATAGCAATAAAAATTACCATAAATGTATGTAAATGCCATTGTATGAAAAATGATTGAAAAATATATTGAAACTTCTTATATGTTTATATATGACATAAAATAATATTTAAAATATATGTAGGTAGGTCAGATTAAATATATTTTATAGATTTTACGTGAAGAGTACTTTTATATGATAATGTGCAAAATTTGGATTACAATTTAAAAAAAGTAAAATATTTGTTTACCTTTTTAGTCATTTTTAATTCATTCCTATAATCAATATTCTAATATCTGGAAAACTGCCAACATTCCAACCTGGAGTGAACATGACTTTGAAGTCTTAAATTAAAATTTGTATTATTCCAAAGGCAGGAATGTAGCTCTTTATGACCATGGTCAATAATCAGAATTGATTTTATTGTTCTTTATTAATCATCAACTGTGGTCATCAAGTTGAGAAGTACCACCAAGATGACTCAGGCCATGACAAGCAACAAAGTTCAATAATAAACACAGTTTCTATGCGTGTTTATTAAAATTAATTGAGGCTTAGTAGACCAATGGCTGTAGCATATGGCTAGAGGTCTCGCATTTGATTCCTGGAAGAGATAGAAAATCAAGGTACATTTTTGAGCCCCCTTGAATCAGCCCATGGAAAGGAGTACCTGGGATAATAATAGTGCTGGCCACACTGCCTTCCTTGTATGCTTAACAGCTCACAGAAGGGGCAGCCTACAATGCCTAACTCCTAGATTGCTTACAATGCTTCCTAGACTGCTTAGGCAGTAAAAACGAAGCCATTATTGTGTGTGTGTGTGTGTGTGTGTGTGTGTGTGTGTGTGTGTGTGTGTGTGTGTGTGTGTGTGTGTGTGTGTGTGTGTGTGTGTGTGTGTGTGTGAACTTGTTTCCATTTCTCTCTCCATATTAATCGAATAAGGAATGATGCAAAGAAACTAAGAATTGATTCCATTCTAGATTGACCAATCCATTTCATTGAGTGTGAGTGTATTAAAACACATTTTTACGGAACTTGTTTTTGACAAGAATACACTACAAAGTGCTCCACAAATATATATTCAAGTATAAGGGAATTGATAGAATTAATGCTGACTTAAACTGCATGATGCTATTCAACAGCTATTGAAAAATCTCACATGAAAACGTGATTATCATTGGCCTTCTAGTGCTCCTCATTGACCTTGTGTCTGAAAATAAAGACATCTGATTTTTGTGAAAGGCATAAGGAAATATAAAGGGAAGACCTTACAGTTCTCACAATATACTGTCATTAGAAGCTTTGAAGAACTCTAGAGAAAGTATTCTATTTGCCCATGCCATTTGCATCTGTAACATGACTTCTCATTTCTTTGGCAAAGGGAAGGGTCAAAAGATCAATTTATTAAATATTAGAAAAGATCTGGAAGAAGCTGTCAACAATATTCAATAATCCATTATCAACGAAAGAAGGAATTGTTATTGCTGATGAAGGAATCAGACTTGCACTATACAAAGCTCCACAAACAGAAGTACCTTTGAATCAACAGAGATTTATTTCTTTTAATAAGCTGGTAAACCAATCAAAAACCAGTGCTGTTATTTTATCAAGACTGCCACCAAAATTTGGAGCTGCTTGAGAACATTACTATGGAGTTTATCATCAAGTACAAGATTGGAAGGGTCGAAACGTAGACACAGCGCAATGGGATTGAAAAAAACGAAGAATGTTTTATTGCCTATTTATACCAGTAAAGCACCAGCTGCATTTGCTATTCTTAAACTCATTTCTTGCAAGTGCAGGATAGGTTGTAGGAACGATGCAGTTGCGTGAAAATTGGGTTATGTTGTTCACTCATGTGCTCCAACTGCAATGGGCAGGATTGTTTAAATTCATTAACTGAAGAAGAGTTAGCCAAAGAATACAACCATAAAAATTAACATAAAAGAAAAGGAATGTGGAATAAGCCTAAAGGGGAAACACAATAAAAAATGCGCTGAGAGCTCCACCTCATGGGTTGTGTGGAAACTAGCTTCAGTTGCAGAATGTATGTTTACAAGAAGGCGCAAAATCTTAGTGGAGAACATAAAAAAAAAGAAAACATATTTTGTAGAAAACATTTTGCTCTACAAGTTTTCTCATGAACATCATCTTCACGTTACGGCATAGACAAGGTATTGCCTGTTCCGCCTTCAAAGATCCTCCAGCCATCTCTTCCTGGATCTACTCACACACTTGTGTCCTATATTTTTTTTTGTAATTTCAGCTGTTTTAGAGATACTTAAATAAGTTAGGGTGATTTTTCCATTTGCTCTTAACGTTTAACCCTAATTGCAAGAATTGTATGGGAATTAGCTTTATGGCGTTTAAGGCCTTCTTTATGTAAATAAAATTTTATGGGAACATTTTTTGCCCTGTATTTTATTTTTTTGTCTGAGTAACAGTTTAAAAGATAAATGTGGAAAACTCGAAAAAGATCTGGTCTAGGGAAAGACCCTAAAAGGGTGGGACCTTTGTTGTCCTTATTTGTAACCCTGTTGGAAGTTAGTAACCAAAAAGTCAAATTCTATAAATTTTTCTTCTAAAAAGTGTAATTTGCCTGGACTAAAATAAGCAGCAGTTAACAGTTTCAAACAAGGTTAACGTGACAAAAGCCGCCCATTTACAGACCAGTGACAAGAAGGAATACTTGGAAGTAGAAGATACCATACAGTAGTGTATGCACAGTTATACGATTTTGCATGGTCAGGAATATTGAAAACATCTTCATAACAAAGCCTTGTGAAAAATAAAGTGAGACATCATCCAGATATCCAGTTGTGTATGAATTTATGAACTGATGTTTACAAGATATACTCAGTGTAAACAGTGTGGAGCTCAACAGAATTTAATTGAAAACAGTTTTGTAAAAAAAAATATGTAATTGACAAAATACATAATAATTTTCAGTAGGGAAAATAACTGATAAGCAGATAAAATAATATTAAAAGATGTGGTTTTAAAATACATTCCAGGTTAAAATATTTATTAAAATTAAAAGTATTGATATATCTTACGGGCAGACTGAAAATGTGAAATTTTACGTCTTACATATTGTTTAAAATTGTATATTAAATATTATTATCTTTGTGAGTCTGGTAAGTGGATACGATTTGCATGTTCATATTCAGTAAAATATAGTGCTACTCTGTCACTAAATGTGCTTTGCATTGTTTTTTTTTGCTTTGAATGTTAGTCGTTATTAATGTTGTGTTGTAGAAGACTCATTGTGCAATGAGCATGCACCATTGTTACGTAGAACCTCGTATGAGCGTAGCCTTGAAATGATTCATCTTGCACTACACAGTCCCCCAGCATGACGTGAACCTCAACATGGTAAGTACTAATAGACAAGTTAATATCTATTAAATAGTAATTTGTTCCCCATGCATGAATAACTTTTTTTAAAGGATTAAACAGTATTAATAAATCATTGTGTTTGACAAATACACATAATTCAAAGAAGATAAATGATACAAACAGTAGTGTAGCCCATATTTTCCCATGGTGACAAGTTATTGATGAGGACCAGGGCCTACCGAGTATGTTATGTCACAGTGATATAACTGGCAACCTACAGATTTTGTGTACAAGACCTCATTGGTGACGTACCCAATGGTGGTGGGGGTTATACACCCCCCCCACTAACATTCCTTGGCTACACTGCTAGATACAGAAGATTTAAAATTATGTAGATTAGTATTTTATAAAATAATTAATGTTGCATAGATATTTGTAAAATTTCTAATTTCTTTTTTAAGAGTGGAAACTGGAAGTGTTAGATAATCGTTCAGGACTCACTTATTGTCTGACACACACTATTATTAGTTCACACCTAAATCACAATTCTTCTGTGGGGCACAATCTACCACTGCTTGCATCATTTCACAGTAATTCTTGAGACTCTATGCTCATTTATGTCACTGCTGGGTATCAGACTTTTGAATGAAAGTAGGTATGGTTCTTGAAACCTGGTATGGTCATGTAAAGTGCACATTCCAGAATGAGAACATATGTTACAAACCCTGTACTCAGCAGAACACATTGTTACAGATTAATTTTATTTTCCTTTTCATTCTGTGTAAAATTGCTACAATATTGCCCCATTCTGCAAGCCTGTGTGAGTTGTTTTAGTAGTTACTTTCTATATCAATATGCCTCTCATATATGCAAAAGTGAAACGTTATGTCTTATCCTGTTCTTCTTGATTTGCCAATTATATAGTATAGCATCAGTTTTCAGTTTTCTTCTTCACTGTGTATGGTCCTTCTACATTTAATTGTAATATTCTGTATTACTGCCATCTATATATATCCTGTGTGTATATGTGTTGCTCTTCTTTGCATTTCTCTCTTTTAATGTAGATACCATATATTGATTAGATTTTGTTTTTGGCCATTAGTTGGAACGTTCAACTTTCAGACCTACCTCTGCTACAGTTTGTTTTCGTATGTCAGTATCACAATACCAGTATTGTTGCCTGTAGAGACTCCATGCTTTACATTTAGAATTTTCTTCACTTAATATCATATTTTCTCCTCCTCCTTTCAATTAGCCAGAAGTGTAAAATGTAAGCAGTTTCTGTTCAGAGTGCCATTTTAAGACACACCATTTATTTTAAGTGTTTTAATTTAACCGTTTTAAGATTTGGTTAAATAATGATTCAGTCCCTTTGATATTTGTTTCCTGTATTTTTTATTATTTAACATCATCATTAAGAATAACCCGAGAGCCTTATGTTTGCATAGATAACAAGGAAGTTAATGATTTTGATTTTTATGGAAATTGTAATAGTTTAATAGCCTATATTACCCACGATAGTTATTCATGATAGGGATTAGACGTATAATCTCTCAGGCTTGAGCCTGGGGGGGGGGAGGCCTTTGCCAAATACTGGGATTTTTTGACTAGTAATAATAAACAATAAGTTACATACTACAACCAGGCCCGTATTTAGGCACGTGCTATTCTGTGCTCGCGCACAGGGTGGCAAGATTTGGGGGGGCAGCAAAATTTTGGATTTTTATTTTTTAGATTCACAATGAAAGGATATTTCCAATGCATTAAAATCATTATTGGTGACGAATAATTGGCAATTAAACGTCTCGTCACCAATAATTATAACATTTGGTCAACTATTGAAGGAATCAATTATTAAAATAATTTCCAATGTAAGTGCAACGATTTATGAAATCAAATAATCAATGCCATTCATGTAGATTGTTGCGAGCAGTGTATACTGTTGAGGAAGCAAACGTTGCATTCCTGTCTGTCACTTGGTTATTTCCGCTTACTCATATGTCATATTGCCATTCCAAATCCAGTATTCCGCTGCTGTTCTACTACTGCTACTAGTCTGTATAAATGAGGTAGGGAAGGTTTTTGTTGGCAACACTGCACTGTCGGCTGCCGCTCTGGTCTGGCTCGCGCGCCGCTCTGTGCTACCGTTTGCCTATTCTGTTCAACTAGGTTATGTTAGTTTTTATTAAACTGTGACTGTGATGTGAAATGAAAAAAGTACAAGTTTATTTTTTACTTCTTTAGTTCTTTATTGGATTGCAAATCAATATTTAAGTATACAATTGAAATGGACGGAAGAAAAAGACTAAGTGGGGCAGCATATAGACGGAAGGCAGAAGAAAAGAAACAAAAAGAAGATGACACCCTTAAAAAAGTAAGAAAATTAGAATCATTTTTTAGTTATGAAAAAACTCAAAACACAATTTCTGAAGAACCAAAAATTCATGTAAGTAATAGTAATACTGGTGGTACTGGTAATGAATGCAAAACAACCAACCAAGGTTCTAGCACTTCTGATGAAAATAATGAGATTCATCCAGAACCCTCAACATCGGCATCTCCTGGTGTAGACAAAAATAATGACAGTATAATATGTTTGCCAGACAATGATCGATATCAGTGGGTCATTACTGACGAAACCATTGATTTCTTAATCAAACAGGGTATAAAACAAAATGACGATAATTATATAATTACCTTTATATCCACTTGAGTGACACTAAGTTTCGTCTAGTTATGACGCGTTTCGGGCACAAGGTCCCATCTTCAGATAACACTGATATTAATTTAAAACTAATTACTATATAAAATTGTAACCATAATTGTGGTTATGTCATTATAAATAAAAACTTTAAATCGCATGTGAAATTTTAAATGAAGAACGGCCGGAGCTCCCGCATGCGTGCACTCACTACCGCGATCGTCACACGACTGGTCAAAGATTAAAATCTAATCTAATGGCAGCGTCGAACAAGTTGTTCGATGCAAAATTTACCTGATCATTTAATATATTATTTTTGGTGGTGGTATTTTTTATAGCTTTATAAATTTCAAGTTCCTCCAGACTATCCATCAGTTTACCTTTTTTGCATATATGTAATGCTGTTAAATTGTTTTCAAAGCTAGTGTAATTGTGTCCGCTTGATATTAAGTGTTGCGCAAAATTAGATTTATTATTATTCGGTTTGGGAATATGTTCCAAAAATCTCGTGTAAAAACATCTGCCTGATTGACCAGTGTAGAAAGCCTCACAATCGTCACATTTTATTTTGTAAACACCGGAGTTCTTTTTTAAAGGTAATTCGTTCTTGTTTTTGAAGTAATTTTTCAATTTATTAGTTGTTTTAAATGATATGATATAATTTTTATCTTTGAGAACGGATCTTAAAATATTCGGCATAATACCTGTAAAATTGGCAGAAATATATTTACGATTTTTATTGTTTACTTTTATGATGTTTGAATTTTTATTTTTTAAATGTTTTCTATGTTTATTTATTATTTTATCTACTATTGTAGGTTTATATCCGTTGTTTATGGCTATTTGTTTAATAGTGCTTACCTCATTTAAGTAGTCTTCTCTTTCAAGGGGAACATTTAGAATTCTGTTTACAAGACTGTTAAATACAGCCATTTTTTGTGTAACAGGATGATGTGATTCGTAATGTATTACTGTGTCGGTATAAGTGTGTTTCCTGAAAATTTTGTATTTTAAATTATTTCCGTTATGTGATGCTGTTAAGTCTAGAAAATTAATATTTCTGTTGTTTTCAATGTCCATAGTAAATTTTAATTTATTATGAATTTTGTTTAAGTAATTCTTAAACAATTCTATTTGTCTGGTATTCCCGTTGAATATAATAAAGGTGTCATCTACATATCTGAAATAATGGATGATTTTATTGGCGAAATAATTATATTTTAAAATTTTTGTGTTTTCTGAATGATTTAAATATAGATCTGCCAGGATGCCAGAAAGTGGAGATCCCATAGCAAGGCCTTCATTCTGTTTATAATATGAATCTTCAAACGAAAAATAGTTTTGATTAAGAATAATTTTTAATATCATCATCAGCTGGTCAACTTTCTGTATTTCCAATGAATCATTATTTATTAAATTACGTCTGAGTAATTTTAATGTTTCTTCGATAGGCACATTAGTATATAAATCTACTATGTCGAAGGATACTAGCTTGTAGTTTGGTTGAATTGTAATGTGGTTTACTTTTTTGATAAAATCTTTATAGCTTTTAACACTCCGATTATTTTCTAGGTTGGTATGCTCTTTGATGATTTTTACTAAAGTTTTTGCTATTTTATAACTGGGGGCAGTTGTAAAATTAACCAAATGTCTAATAGGAGTATTCTGTTTATGTACTTTCGGGAGACCTCTTAAACAAGGTGCACTAGCATTTGTTGGTTTTAGTGAATATTGTGTGCGTTTATCAAATAATTGCGTGCATTTATTTATTGTTTTGTTCAATTCTAAAGTGTATTTTTTAGTAGGGTCGGACGTCAATTTTGTAATATTGTTGTTAATTATAAAGTTGTATACTTTTTGTGTGTATTCTTCAAGCTTTAGCATGGCTATAGAATTTCCCTTATCTACCTTACTTAAGTAAATATTATTATTAGAAAGTTTTTTGTTTAGTTGTATGGCTATACGTTGTTCATGTTGTGCTTTAGTGTAATTAAATTTATTTTGTATATGATTATTGTTTTTGTTTTTAATTATTTTATTAAACTTATTGTTTATTAATATTCTTATTTCATGTTGTTTATCTGGGTCAGGAATGTTTTTTATCACCGACTCGGCTTCTATTATTTCTTTAATTAAGTTATGTTTATTTTTGAGGTTGGGGGGAAAATTGTAATTTAGTCCTTTGCTGATAAGTTTTGTTTCTGCGTCAGTTAAAGTGGCGTGTGTTGTATTTATTATTCTAGGGTAGAAATTGTGTGTGCTTTCGATGTTATCTTTACATTTACTGTTTATCAAATGGCTGATTTTAATTGCCTGTTTATGTTTGTGAAGTTTAATTTATTTGTAATGCATCTGTTTATTTGTTCTATGATACTATCGATCAATGCGGGATGTACCTTGTTATATAGTTCCAGTTGTGACTTATACATAGCCAGACTAATATCAAGCGGACACAATTACACTAGTTTTGAAAACAATTTAACAGCATTACATATATGCAAAAAAGGTAAACTGATGGATAGTCTGGAGGAACTTGAAATTTATAAAGGTATAAAAAATACCACCACCAAAAATAATATATTGAATGATCAGGTAAATTTTGCATCGAACAACTTGTTCGACACTGCCATTAGATTAGATTTTAATCTTTGACCAGTCGTGTGACGATCGCGGTAGTGAGTGCACGCATGCGGGAGCTCCGGCCGTTCTTCATTTAAAATTTCACATGCGATTTAAAGTTTTTATTTATAACGACATAACCACAATCATGGTTACAATTTTATATAGTAATTAGTTTTAAATTAATATCAGTGTTATCTGAAGATGGGACCTTGTGCCCGAAACGCGTCATAACTAGACGAAACTTAGTGTCACTCAAGTGGATATAAAGGTAATTATATAATTATTTAATAAGTGACACGGTACGCTAAAAAAGTATAATATAAAATGACGATTCTGATTTTTCAAAGTCAGTTCGTCTATATCATGGTGGTAGAAAGAGGTACTGTAATCAATGATTTTACTCACAGTCAAGCCAGATGAAAACCGTTCATTATGTAAGCTAAGATACAGTTTTACATATCAGGTTTGGTTAAATGCTTTTCACTGAACTTACTGTAATTCTGTAATGTATTAAAAATAAACAATGTCAAAAACATTGCCTACCTTTTAATTCCATGTCTAATTATTACAATGTTAAGAGTAAATATTTAAGAAATACCATCATAATTTAAGTGAAATTGTGAAATATAAAAAAATATGCCATAACTGTGATTAAGAGTAAAAAGAATAAATTTTCTGTAGACTACATCCTACATGAATTATATGTCAATGTCGAGAGAATTACGCCATTTAAAATTACGTTGTAACTTGTAATACCTACAACGCTACAACAGACTGCCATCATATGTTATTATAATGTACTCAACTTGAGCTGGTATGTCTGTAAAATCACGGCTTGTTTCCTTGTTTGAGTCGTAAGTTTGTGTGGGTGGGGGTATGGTGCGTGGGGGGCGGCATATTACTTAGAGCACAGGGGCACACAATACCTAAATACGGGCCTGACTACAACAGTAAATTAATGAACAGATTTCTCAGGTCCAGGTGAGGTGAATAAAAACTACATAATAAAATGAAAGTGAATATTATTTTAATGAAAAACTCACCACATGTCATAAGCTGTATAAATTTTGTGCTTGGTAGTTTAAAGTAGATTGAAATGTCGCATGTTTGTATGAACACTGTGTTTTGAAACCAGACATACTTGTGTGTTTGTTTTTTAATTATTGAGAGTATAAAATGAGACAGATTGTTATGTGATATGATTATTACACCAGCACAAACCACACACAGTATATTACAAAAGGTAATTCAGAATACTGATTAGAATAGCGTGTGCATTTCTTAGATAGTTAAAAGCTTGTGATGACAAATTTGTGTAGATTTACAGTAGTTTTGGATGCCATAATTTTAATGGGCTGTATTATTGATCCTAAGTAAATCTGATGGATTTCATTATGAAAAAAGAACTATAAACTATTGTTAAGTTTTGTATTATATGTAAGTGAACATTGATATTGACTGTCATTTTAATTTTGTGTGTGTGTGTGTGTGTGTGTGTGTGTGTGTGTGTGTGTGTGTGTGTGTGTACGTGTGCATGCGCGCGCGCTGTTTGTTGTTGTTTTCATTTGAATGAAAATGTATCATTTTTTGCTCAGAATTTTAATTTACTTTGCAAGTTGCAGACCTTTGGTAGGAAGACAACTTTCTGTTGTTTTTGGTTATTGTGTGAAAACATCAGATCCAAGACATTGAGGATAATAGTAAAAAAGTCATTACAACTCCATTTGGTTTTAATCCCATGTATTCAAACTTTTGTTTATATACTGTCGTATAAAACAGTTATTTTATGTAGATGCTTGCCTTGTAATAAAGAGTATTTTCTCTGAAGGTATACTAATTTTCACGTCTGTTTACATTTTTTTGTTTTATTTTATATTACCAGACAGATATTTATAAATTGTAATCTCAATTTCAAAAAAATAAACAGACTTCATTGTTCATTAATATGTTCAGTTTTTGATGTCTAATACTGTGAATCGTGCATTAGACAAGTAGTTTTATACTTGCAGAAGAAACTAATGAATTTTGTGACAGTTATCTGATAGATGTGTGCAAAAGTATACACTAATGTTTTTCAGATTGGGAGAAAACAATACTTTGTATATGATATGTGTGATATGATGAAGTGTTTTTTCAGATTTGTCATCATAAAGATTATACAGATTATTTTTGTTAATGAACACAAAACAAATAGCATGATGCTATCAGTACTTAGTTACCCTTGTTTTTTCCTAGGTATGCCTAGGATTAAGTACTATTACTGTGGTAAGTATGTTTATTTAATTACCCCCCAAAACCAGCATGAGTTAATCACCTACTTTTCTATATGTCTGCCTCTTATTTATGTTACTTATGTTACGTGTGAACATTCTGTTTACGTGCCTTTCTATATCATCCAGTTTATGTGACATTCAAACTGCCCCAGTAATTTGTGAATAAACTAAAAATATATGTCGATTAAAACGTATTGTTTCGTTCTACAAAACAAAACAACTGAACATACTTTGAATGTTGTTTACTTGAAAGAGAAGTTAATGAATTACTACAAAGCTAAAAAGCACACTGATAACAAGATTAAATTGTTAGAGCTGTCACAGTACATACAGTTTGTGTATGTCCTGCAGCTTCGTTACACATTACGTAAGTTCAAAGACATTGCCCATCAACTGCATAGTACTGTAATTATTAAAACCGGTATAAAATATTGTGAAGGCTACTAGGCATATGCATAAAGATAAATTGACCATGATGGAAATAGATGTGGCGTGTACCAGATACCTAGGGTTTATGCCTAATTTTTTTAACAATGATCTCTAATGTTTTTATGATTGAAATGTTTACATTAAAATTTATTCCGCCAAGTACGTTCTGCAATTTAAAATCTTGCTTGTTGCACTACAACTAGGCAAATAAATCAATCAAGATTATGATCATGATTATGTATGAGTATACAGACTACCCATTACATATCTTATAATTTGTAAATAGTGTTACGACGGTCACTTGGTCGTCATATGTTACAGTGGAAAACAAAATCAAAGACACCAATTAAGTCACTGATCACCAGCTTTAATTATCACAAATAAATAGTTTGTTGTAATCAACAAGATAGTCTCATACAACAAATAAAATAAAAATTGTTCACACACAATAAAAATGTCAACGAGTCTCGCACAATTATAAAACACAATAATTCTTCACTTCGACAAACACTAGATCTGCGCTAACAAAAATGGCTCACATAACTCCTTCAGAACCCCAGACGCTCTGCTTTTATACGTCACGCAGAGTTCTAGAATTATGTTCCATCCTTAATTTGTATGCTACTTAAATGCTGCCGCTAATGCATATCTCAAATGGCTTCTCGACGAGGCTAGAACAAACTTGAACGCAGCCTTGACTAGCCACACCTGCCACGCTGGGCGGGGGAAAGAGTGGAGTATGTTCTTGGTTGTTCGATATTCTTCTCGTAACAATAGTTTAGGACATGTAGTCGATGCCGTCTATCTTGAACTGTTTATAATGTAGGCACTTTCAAGCATGTTCGACTTTCTAAAATGTGAATTCTTCATTCACGTTGAATTCGATGTGGACAGCTGTAAGCAGCATTGTATAACATACAGTACACATTGTATTACATATAAAACGAATTGTTATACATTGATGTGTAACCTGGTTAATATGAAATGTGAATCTTTTTCTGTTTTAAATAATAAATCATATTAATATTATGGCAACAACTTTAAATGTGTGGATTTGTGTTTTTACTCATGTTAAATTTGTAGGTGTCACATATCTAAATCCAGACATGAGTAATGGTTTGTAATAGAAGTATAAATTAATTATTAAAATTAAAGGAGATGTAAATAATATAATCAAATTACTGTGCTTCTAAAAAAGAGTGTACCTTGCTGCTATATTTTGAGAGAAATGTACATTCACCAATCACTTGTTTTGTTAACATTTAGCTAAATGTATTTTTGATGTACAGTATTCCCTCGCCAACCGCGGCGGTTAGGTTCCTACAAAACATCGCGGTTAGTGAATCCGCGGTTGGTGAAGTTAACTTTATATGGGAAAAGTAAGGTTAGGGGAATCTGAAACAAAGCCAGAAATATAAAATACTGTACAACTCTTTATTATACAGTATACACTACATTGTTCGAATGTATAAAACCAGTCCAATGATTTCAAATAGCTGACAGTTATTTAAATTATAAAAATTTTCAAAATTTTTTAAAATACATACTGTATTACATTATAACGAAAAAGCTGCTAAGACAAGGAAAAAATAGCGGCCAGTTTTTAGTGCTAAGTAAGTCCAGTTTTATAGCTTACTACAATTTTCAACTTAAAATTTTAAAATAAAAACAATTTTTAACACACAAACAATTTAAACGCAAAATTTTAATCAAAACAATTTTAAATCGAGGCATGGGAATCGGCACTTATGGAAGGGTGAGGGACGTCATTTGACTTGCCACCAGATGATTTAAAATAGCATAAAAGAGAAGTCTGCTTCATTTTATTTTGAAACTCCTTCTGAAGCTGCTTGTATGGAGATAATAAATCCTTCAAACCCCATTTGAATTTTATACTCCGCTCCATGATGGGATCGATGTCAAGAAAAAATTCAGCGAGATTGTTAGCCAAAAGTATTCCTTTGCTTAGACTAGAAGACGTCATTTCTCTCTGTTCTTCGTTGTCCTCCTCGTCATCATCCCCATCCTCACTCGATCGTATTATTTCTTCCAATTCATCTTCATTCAACTCCTCCTTGTGTGACTGAAGAAGTTCTTCGACGTCGACATCTTTCATGTCTGCCAGTCCTTCACCTCCCAGACGTCTTGCAACATCTACAATATCCTTAACGGCTGGGAGTTTGTGTTGCAAACGTTGATTAACACACTCCTTCCACAGCTTGAACCAACAGGCATTCAAAGTTGACTGTTTTACTTCGTCAAGAGAGTCTTTAATAATGGTGATGGAGTCAGTGATGTTGAACAGTTTCCAGCAATCAGTGACTGTCAGACTTGGGTCATTCTCCATAGCTTCCAGTATCATGTTGAATGTGCGTCGTGTATAGTATCGCTTGAATGTTTTGATAATTCCTTGGTCCATCGGTTGTATGAGTGAAGTAGTATTTGGGGGCAGAAATACAACTTCAACATTTGGATGGGCGAACTGGAGAGCCTCGGGGTGTCCTGGAGCGTTATCTAAGATCAGGAGAACCTTGAAGGTTAAGTTTTTCTTGGATAGATACCGTTCAACATCAGGAACGAAGCAGTTATTCAGCCAGTCCATTGACAATGCACCTGTCACCCATGCTTTCTTGTTTGCACGCCAAAACACTGGAAGATGACATTTGTTTTTTCCTTTCAAGGCACGTGGGTTCAGCGATCGATACACTAACATTGGTTTCACCATACAGTCACCAGAAGCATTAGCACACAAGAGCAGGGTGATACGGTCTTTCGAGACCTTGAAACCTGGTGCAGAGCGTTCAGCTTTAGAGATGTATGTCCTGTTGGGCATGCGCTTCCAATACAGACCTGTTTCGTCTGCATTAAATACCTGTTCCGGCAAATATCCTTTATCTTCAATTAATTTTTTTTAATTGTTCAGGATAACTCTCAGCAGCGCTATGGTCAGCTGAGGCTGTTTCTCCCACTATTTTCAAATTGTGAAGGCTATGGCGGTGGACGAAGCGAGCAAGCCATCCCTTACTAGCTTGAAATTTAGATTGGCCAACACCTTGCTCTAAATGTTTGTATATTCTCAGTGCCTTTTCACGTATAACTAAGCTACTTAAAGGAACTTTCTTTTGTGTTTGGTCTTCGATCCAAACATTAAGTGCCTTTTCCATCTTTTCAATAGCGGGATCATGAGGCATAAAGGTAACTTTAGCACTAGAAGCAGTTCCACTAGCAACACTAGCTTTTATTGTTTCTTCACTTTTTTTTATTGTTCTTATAGTTGACTCGTTGACAGCCATTAACCTGGCCACAGACGCAGCACTCTCACTGCGCCCTAACCTGTTCAAAACATCGAGCTTTTTCTCCAGCGGTAGTACGTTCCTAGCCCTTTTGGCTAGCTTATCACCGCCAATTATGTTTTCCGAACGTTTGGAACACATTATGACGAAAGGATAGTTTATAAAAGAGTAAATTAACACTAGATAATAAGAACAACGCACACTAAAAACTAAAGAACACGCAATACGTCACGGCAGAAGAGCAACGCGCGACTGACCGACTTCAATCCGATTTGAAGGGATATGTGTGCACGAAGTGCTGCCTAGCGGATGCTACTACAAACCGCGTATAAGCGAATTCCAGCCCCGCGGTTGGAAACTACTGCGCATTTATAAAACCGCGTATAAATGAATTCCACGGTTGGAGAACCCGCGGTTGACGAGGGATTACTGTATAACAAATAATCACTTTTAGATGTAGTACCCCCTAAACAAAGAACTTATTGCCCTAGTCAAGTTTAGGAACGTTGGATGTATGCGTAATGCAAGACTATATATTACAAGTATGACAGTGTGTCATTTTTAATCATTCATCTCTGTGAATTATTGACTGTAATAACATAAATATGTTAAGATATCCACTGGGTAGGGATGGCCTTTGTTCTTGCGAAGATCAAGGCAAATAGGTTACTTTGTAACTTTCATTACATATGTTTCCATTCTTAAAACAGGCATACTGCAGTGTTCAGGATAATCATTGCAAAAGTGTTTTATAAGGCTCCAGTTGAACCTCCCTAATTCCTACACTGTCAGGAAGTTTTTTCCTTTTCATCGGTTATTCCTGCAAGCATATAATTGCACTAAAAAGAAAAATGATAAAAAACAATTGAATGAAACACACAAGGGAATTAAGTCAACATGTCGTGAAAACTAAAAACACCTTATCCACAGTGAATAGTTATTATTGCGTCAGCTGTATTAAGCAATAAGTCGTAGGTGGTGATTTAAGAAACAATCAGCAGCCAACCTTCATAAGAAATCATAAAAATTAAAACCCATGTAATTAATATTGATTATTGAAATACAGTTATCACAAACATAATGACTTTTCTTGATAGAATGAATTATTAGGTAAGCAAGTATTTAATCTAAACAGTCTTAACCTCCAATTTAGATGCTACATAACAATACAAAAACTTAAAATTTTGGTGGATTGCCATTTGAGTTCAACTTTACCACTGAATATATTAACTCTTAATAATAAGGTGTCAGGAAGTACGTAATATAGTGACAACAGTAAGGAATTGGAAAAGAATGAAAATTGTTTAAATGAGATTCTTAATGAGGAAAGCTGGATACACTAGACCATATAGGATACACAGTATAAAAATAAGAATTATTATAAGAAGCATCAGGGGACAGATTGAAGAATAAAAAAGTAACTGAATAGAAAAAAATTAATGCAACAATATGAGACAAAAGAAGATGATGACTTGTCAATTCTTAGGTAATTGGGTGGTCGAGTGATCTCATAACGAATTGATGGAGTGATCATGAAATGAATTTATAAAAGTGAAATTTAGAGGGCATAGTGAACAAATTGGTTAACGTCTGTAACAGTGGAGGAAGAAGAATAAAACGTTTTTCAAAATAAATGACAGTATTTTCTCTAGAAAATATCAGATGATTGAGTATAAAATACAAAATACTTATAAGTAAAAAACTTACAATATTTTATATTTTGGGTTTCCAGTTTGAATTAACACTTTTGGTGGTCAAATAAATTGTTTTTATTCAGATTTTTAACAAACTATATGCAAAACTCATAACCACAAACTGTTTGGCTGAGAACACAACACAAACAGTACAGTTTAACACAATTTGTCTTGAAAGCTTTAAAACCAGAAACAAATGCTATCTAGGAGAAAACTGGAAAAATACAGTTGCCACAGATAAACATCTTACATTTCATTGTATTGTATGCTAATGCACCTGAAAGTGAAATCTCTCATTTTATTATGAGATGTGTATAACAAATGTAATACATATAACTTCCATAGCACTTGAAACTTTAATAACTTCTCAGAAATGTTAATTTTGATATAATAAACATTTTAGCGGTGTGTTTTCTTTCTATTGGTTGTCCACTGTTTCATAACTTCAGTGTTTTTACATGGTGAGAGAGAGAGAGAGAGAGAGAGAGAGAGAGAATGTATTTTGTGAGAATGTGAATATGTGTATTCTGCTTTCTACATTGATGTATTATGTATGCAAGATGAGAATGTAGGAACTGTCTCATATCTTCTGATCTTGTACACTCATTCTCTTTAGTATATCTTTAAGTCTCTGTAACAAGTGTTTTATTTCAGTTATTTCTGTAAGCTGTATAGTTTTTTGTTGTTGTTTTCTTTTATAATATTAACTATGTTTTGCTGGCTTTTAAACTTTCCAAGTGTATGTACTTTATTCTACATGTAGATTACAAACAGACCATGGGGAACCTTTACTGCTACGTACACTTTGGTTTCAAAGGGTAGCTGGGACATATTTACAAGCTTCATGACAGTAAAACCAGTCACAAACAACTAACGATTCCCTATTCCAGACTGATTACTGTACTATTCAAGATCAACTAATTAACTGCAGTGGCATCTGATTTTTTTGCTATTCCATTATACTTTTGATTAGTTGTGCCATTTTTCAAGATGAATCTAACAATGTAAACATTTGTCACAAATCGGAGCAGGTGACAAAACTATAAATCAGGTACATCTCTCAACACAACAGTTTAATTTTGTTGCTGACATAATTTAGATTTGGTATAATTTTTCTTATTATATTGACATCATATTGTAGAAGAAACATCAGAGAGCACACAATTGGTAACATTCTGTATAAAAGTTAGAACTATATACTTTTTGAAATAAAAAAAACTTACAAATGTCACTCTTTTGAACTAAATGATATGAAAATATTAATTTTCCCATCAGTTGCATTTTTACTGTAATTTTTAAAAACAGTTGAATTATTATTTAAAGCAAGGTTATGTTCGGATGTACAATTAATAAATTTAGGTAAGACATTATAATTTACATGTACAATTTACTCAAAGTAAATTGAGTTGTTAATCAGTGAAAATAAAATCTAAAACTTATGAACTGTTCATACACAAATACATATTTATTTCATGTGTTATATGATTGACTGAGCAATCACATAGTCAGCTGATAAACAGGAACAACTACATATTAAAATGGCCAGGTTCTACTGACCACAAGCTGCATTCAGTACAGCATTTTAAATATACATGAATCCCAAGTCAGCGCTTCTTCTTCTGCTAGTTCCCATCCGTTTCGGATGTTGGATATCATACAGGCTATTTTAACTTTCTGCACTGCTGTACGGAATAAGTCAGTTGTATTCATGCCAAACCAGGTCCTTAAATTTCTCAGCCATGATATTCTCGGTCACCCAACTCCTCTCTTTCCAAGTACTTTTCCCTGTAGTATGGACTGCAATAAGTAAAATCTCTGTTCATTTCTCATGAGATGTCCCAGATACTGAAGCTTTTTTATTGTCACTATATTAATAACTTCCCTATCTTTCTTCATCTTTCTGAGAACTTCACCATTAGTTATATGTGCTGTCCATGAAATGTTCAGTATTCTATGGTAGAGCCACATTTCGAAAGATTCCAATTTCTTAGTTGTGGCTTCAGTCAAAGTCCAAGATTCCACACTGTAGAAGAGAACCAAGAATAAGTAGCAGTGTAGAAGTCTCATCTTTGTATTTATTGTTAAATCATGACTTTTGAATAAACTCCTCATTCTAGTGTGCACTGCTCTTGCCTTTTCAATTCTGCTCTTTATTTCTTGAGAGTGGTCCCATTGTTCATTGACTATAGTACCAAGATATGTAAATTGGCTTACACGTTCAACTGGCCTTTGGTTTATATTAAGAGTGCAGTTTGTGAACTTGTTCTTAGATACAATCATTAGCTTTGTTTTATTAACATTGATGTCTAGACCATATCGACGGCTGCTTTCTGTCACTCTATTCGTTAGTTGTTGCAGCCCCTCTAAGCTATGTGCGAATATGACGGTATCATCCGTATAACATATGTTATAAAATAGGTTATTTACCTTCTGTCGACGTTTCTTAAAATCCTTTTAGGATGACTCGAGTTTCAACACCATTTGGTGTCATCATCAGATCGGTGAATTAGGTTAAAACATTTCGATGCATATGCATCTCGTTTTATCTAACGAGATGCATATGCATCGAAATGTTTTAACCTAATTCACCGATCTGATGATGACACCAAATGGTGTTGAAACTCGAGTCATCCTAAAAGGATTTTAAGAAACGTCGACAGAAGGTAAATAACCTATTTTATAGTCTTAATCGTTTCTGGAGGCAAGAAAAATGTTTAAAATAACATATGTTGTTTATTCTTTCACTGTTCAGAGAGATTCCCACATCACATCTTCTAAAGCTTCTCTAAAAATACCTTCCGAGTAGATATTGAATAAAAGCAGAGATAGTATACATGCTTGTCTTACTCCATGCAGAATCTATATCTCTTCAGTTTTCTCTTTATCTACTCTAACCACTGCAGACTGGTTCCAATACAGTGTAGCTATTATCCTTAGGTCTTTTCCATCTAACCCAATATTTTTCAGGATATCCACCATTTTCTGATGTTGGACTCGGTCAAAGGTGTTCTGGTAATTGATGAAACATGCAAAAACATCACAGTTTACATCTCTACATCGTTGGAATAGCACCTGAATACTGAATAGACCCTTTCGAGTACCTACTGCATCTCTGAAACCAAACTGTGTGGATGATCTTGAGGAAAAGTTTGAGAAGGTGACTCATTAAGCTAATAGTTCTATATTCATCACATTGTTTTGCTCCTGGTTTTTTGGGTAATATAATGAATTCAGGTTTAAGCCAATCAACTAGTATTAAACCAAGATTAAATCAAGTCAGCTAGTATAGGAAAATTTTGTGCTCCCTGTCAAGAACTGCTTATCTGGTAGTTTATCTAAATAAGACTTAAGACTAAAATAATAACTGTGTGTAAAACTTTCTAACATCAAATTTAACACAATAAACACATTTTTTAAGATTCAAAACATCTTTTGAGAGTTTTTCCAGTTCCATTTTGTTGTAACTCACTAATCGAAGTTGTGTCCCTTAATATTTTCTTTAAAGAATATGAATTTCATATTGAAAAAATTAATGCAATAACAGTGTTTTTCTGGTATATGTCCAAAATTTATTAATTGAAATATTGCTTCTAGCCAGTTTGTAAAATAGTACAGTGTGCATCATATTTACAGTATATTATTGTCTGAAGCTTGAAAATTTGTCCTATTATTTATATCATAAATAATATATAAGTAAAATGTTTTATAGGTTATTATTAGTGTGTTACCCTAAAACTTAAGTATATTAATTAAAACACAAAAATTTTGAATTGCGCTCTTCCCAGTTCATCTATAAGATATAATTTGATTTATAAATATCATATTCTAAAATAAAACCAGCATTCTTGTTTAACTTATTGAATCTCAGTTTGGAAAGAGTACAATGTATACTACTGAACACATAGCCATCTGAAAGTTGTTACATATAAGGTTTCCCATGCAGTAAATGTTTGGTCTGTTATAAGCTTTTGTCATATTTTATTCACATAGATTAATTTGTATACAGAAAATGATTGCTGTTTGCTTTGTTTGTTTGTTGAATGTGATAACGTCTCCTTTGATTCACATAAATGTATACATATGGAAATTTAAAAAACTGAATTCATTTATACATGATTCATGTTTGCTTTTACACGTTATTGCTTGGCATAGGTTCTGTTTAAACAAGTTTCCAGTGAGCGCATAATTCTTATATGAAACCTATGTTTTACATGTATTCAGTTGAATGTTTTTGTATACTTTTTCTTTAAATATAATTTAAGGTGTTCACCTGTTGCACCTTGAAAACAGATCATGCGTTAGTAGATTTTTTGTGAAGAAATTCTCTGTTGATTATTCATGTTTCTTTTTTAGCCAATGACCCAAATGCGTGGCGACTGGGAAGAATTGAAGAAGCAGATCATGAGACACCCGTCTGACTTTACAAAGAGTTCCCATAAGGTAACCGCTGTTTAAAAGAAAATTTTCTTCATGACGTTGAGCTTCGAATAATAAATTTTTACTATTATAAAATAATACATGGCTTGTATTGAAATTTTTAATTCATTGCAATGTTGTAATCTTATTTAAATTGTATGACTAACTTAGCAGTATTCAGCTGACTAAAAATTTGAAATGGTGTACTTACATAAAAAGAAACAAAACCATTGTATATAGATTAAAATGATTAGCAACAGGAATTCAAAATGTGGCCCAAATAATTATAGTCATGTTAGGCAACCTAAAAATTATCTGTTTCCTATTATTTTTTATACCACTCTTGTTAATAATAATAAAAATAAAATAATAAAAAATGGCTGTGAATTTTAATGTATTTTATGTATATGATTTGTATATATTTAGTGCCAGAAAAAATTACATTTCAGAATAAAAATATACTTGTTTTTTTGTTATGGAACAGTTTTTGGCTACAAAAAGAATTATCAAAAACCCACAGTTCAGTGCAGAAGTTTATGTAGACAGTCTGTGTTTTGCAGGCAAGATATGCAATATCGTTATCAAAAATGTGCCAAACGAATAGAGACAGTCTTTCAAAACATTCAATGAAAATGAATTTTTCAGACTGGTAAGTCTGTTAAAACTGCCAAATCTGTTAATATGATTAATTGTCCAATTTTAGTTCTCTGTGTTTGATTTTTACATGGATTTTCCACATGCAATCTTAATTATAATAAAATAATTGTATCAATTGTAAATACAATTAATATTTTTTTAGAAAAACAAAAGCCATAATTTGAATAAAGTAATTTTTTCTGGTGCAATTGAATAAAGAGGCACAATGTTATCGTACTGCAAATAATATGCTGTGATGTCGTACTATGTGTTCAGTGAAGGTTCATTGTATTTCATAATGGAAATATATTCTGAACAGTGTGCATTTATTTTGTTTATGAAGTGAAAAACACAGCATTCAAGCAGTATAATAAGCAAAAGCCAATTACATAGAAGCCATATGTACAGAGACGTCTATGCACTGTACTGTATAAAAAGTATTCAAATAATCAAAATAATAATATTAATGGTAATGTACCCTTGGTATTCAAGAAATGTGTGTGTATGTTGGACCAAAGTATGAGTGGATGTGATTGTGCGTATATATGTTTACTGTATCTATAGTGCCTTCCCAATACAATATACACTTCACTCATGCTTGGTATTTCATAGAGCAACAAGCCCGTTCACCTTCTCCACGTCTTTCAGAAAATATCAGCTTCCTCTATGTCATTTTCTGGCATTCTTAGAAAAAAGTTGTAGCCTTTTGTATCAAGTTTTCAGCAGTTTATTATCTCTATATTACCTGTACTGTCACATGTATTAACTGACAGATTAATTTATCAAGATCATTGTTAATGAATGATCAGTATGATACGAGGGGGTACCCAAAAAAAACGGAATTTTTTTTTAAAGCTATGTATTTAATTTTTTTTACAAAACAACGTTATCACCTTCAAAGTACTCTCCATTATACTTAATACATTTGTCCAATCTGCGATCCCATTCCTGGAAACATTTTTCAAACTCGTCTGTTGTGATGGCCGACAGCTCCTGCCTCGTTTTTTTCTTTACCGCTTCCACGTCGTCAAAACGTTGTCCTTTCATGTCCCTCTTCATTCGCGGAAACAAGAAGAAATCGCACGGAGCGAGGTCAGGTGAGTAAGGGGCGTGGGGCAAGGGAGTCATGTTGTTTTTTGCTAAAAACTGGCGCACTGAAATGGCTGCGTGAGCAGGTGCATTGTCATGGTGGAAAAACCAGTCCCTCGTCTGCCACAAATCGGGCCTTTTTTGTCGCACATTGTTACACAATCTTTTTAAAACCTACAAATAGAAAGCCTGATTAACAGTCTGACCTGGTGGGATGAATTCAGAATGCACTACCCCTCTCACATCGAAAAAACAAATGAGCATCGTCTTGATGTTTGATTTCACTTGACGAGCTTTTTTTGGGCGAGGCGACATGAAGTTTTCCACTGGCTTGACTGTTGTTTAGTTTCGGGGTCGTAACCATAGCACCATGACTCGTCACCAGTAATGACTTTGGAAAAAAAATCTGGGTCGGTTCGGAGCTGGTCTTTCAATGCACAGCATGTATCAACTCGATTCTCTTTTTGCCGTTCAGTCAGGACCCGAGGCACAAATTTTGCAGTGACCCTTCTCATCCCCAAATCTTCTGACAAAATTCGGTGAACCGAGCTACAAGTTATTCCAGATAACTTACTAATCTCTTCAATGGTCCGTCGTCGGTCTTCAAGCACGATTGCATGAACTTTTTCAACATTTTCGTTAATTCTGGAAGTTGACGGACGTTCAGAACGAGGTTTGTCATCAATTGACATTTCACCTTTTTTGAAACGAGAAAAACCATTGGTACACTTGAGTTTTTCCCATAGCACTATCCTTGTAAGCTGTTTTCAACGTCACAACAGTTTCTGCAGCGTTTTTCCCAAGCAGGAAGCAAAATTTCACAGCAGCGCACTGTTCACTTAAATCCGCCATGACAAAAACGAGGAGCAAGCGAAACTGCTTTTACAAAACGAATTACTGTGACCGGACACAACCTTCCCAGGCGACAACAATGACAGCACTGAACTCGGAACGAGTTGCACTACGCTCGCCTAGCGGGAGAAATGCGTACTACGTAAGCTCCACCAATCACAGCGCTATTCCGGTTATTTTTGGGTACCCCCTCGTACATCTCCACTTAAACAACATATAACTTTTAAAATAATACCTTTCAGAATTTTTCATGAAAATAAGAAATCAAGTGAAATATATCTGCTTGCTTGGTATTCACACACATCTGTATGCATTGTCCACAGGTTTCCACAGATTCAACTTATTTCAAGTTTAGCTTTCTGGGAGTCGTACTGGAAAGCAGTGTGAAATTCTGGTTTAATAGCAAATATGTGTGTATTTGATTCTGACAAAAATTCTGTCTCACCATAATATCACAGTGGTTTTGCAAAGTTTAAAAGCATGTTGACAGTTTTTAAATTATCACGTATGACATTTTCTGTGCCAGTGATTCCAAAAACTTCTCATCATCCCATCAGTCAATCAAAATTGCCTGAAACAATATGGCAACCTCAAATACTATTAACCTTCCATTTATATTGTTATAGTTAAGATCAGTGTTGACTATAAGAAAATGATTATTATTTTAAAAAAAAGAAGTGTAAACAGTGAATTTCTAACCATTTTATCATTGTCTGAAACATAATTCCATATTATGTTTCATAAAACAAATAGGTATTTCCATTTCAGTTCTTTAACCCTAAAATTTGCACAACTCTCAGGTACTGAGGAACAGAAATTGGGAATCGCACACATTTTGAGAGGTTATTTTGGTAGTAAATTGAATTTGATGCTAGCAGTATAATGGATTCAATAGCTAAGAGTGCTAACAATATTTTATTAAGAACTAATTGCTGTTCTCGTGAGCATCAAATAAAACTGGATATACCAAACTAAGGACTGACAGATTTCTAAAATGCATACTGATTAAGTGATTAATCGTGCCCAGTGCTTGTGTAAAGGTCAGAATTTCAGAATTAGTTTTACAAGATTGGGAAACTGTTATAGTTAAACTTATGTGTAGAGGATGTTACGTGTTGTGTTTGGGCATCTTGAAGCATACAGCAACTAATTGGTTGGAATTCTACTTGCCTTGATTCCTGATTATCATTATTATTACGCTACAATCTAATACACATCATACAGTTAGTAGTGCAAAAACTTTAAATAAGAATTAAGATGCATGTATATACTGAAAGCAGAAATAATATAACATTTCAGTACTAGGATGTAATGACTGTTATATATGTATATGGAAAATGTAAAATTATATATTTTGAAAGAAATAGATATTTTAGAATTAATTAAGACCGAAAAGAAACTGTATATAGAAATATTTGAGAGGATATATTAGTTGTTATAAAATTCTACAACATAGATTAAGTAGATGTTTTAAATGTTTTGTACATACCAGAAATAATATTATCTGGGCCTTGCTTCCAAAATTTCCACTTCCTGCAAATAAGTATTATTTTATTCAATAATAATTGGAAGAGCAGAGCAAATTCTACAAAATTTTAAATATTACTTAAAAGCACAAATTTTAGTTCACGGTTTTTCACTTTTTTGACAATTTAATATAATTTAAAATCTTATTTAGGTACTGAACTTTAGGATATATAAACAGTGTCTATAGGATGAATAATTTTAGTTTCTTTGCATTTGTGATAAATTAACAAATTGTTAATTTTGCCAATATTGTGCTGTGTATACTGTACTGTATATTGTAGTATACTGCAAGTTTAGAACTTTGTGTCACATCAGTACAAAACTAACAAAGATTTCATCATCTGGAACCTAAAACAATATTAAACATACTGGTATGCTTATCTTGAAGTTAAATATACCTTAGTGTAGCGATTCCTAAGCTTTTTTCTTCCCAGCAGGCTTTCAGAATTGTCTGAATACTACAGTACCCATGAATACAATTAGTTTCAGTTTATATTCTTGTAAGATTGACTTTGACAAAAGAAAAAATGATTCTTATAAAAACAAAAAAAGAGCAGAGGTAGTAAAACTTACTTTTTTATTGTACTCTTTCCTTTGTGAATATGTTTTTATTGATCATTGCATCCTTTGCAATACTTAAAATTTTATGAAACCCCCTACAGCACATTGGGAAACACTGTGTTTGGAGTATACTTAACTTCAAAATCTTACATACACATCTTGGTGTATGTATACCTGACTCGCAATTATATGTTCATTACTTTATGTTTATAATAGTAGCTAGGTGCAGACTATTTTCTGTTTTATTTCTCAAGCTTATTTTTATTTGTACTTTATGTTGATACTGCAAATAATATTAATATTATTACTTTTGTAATATTCAGTATACTTTCATTTAATACTTCCTTATGACAAATTAATTGCCCAGTGTAGTCTGAATTTAGTAGGACATGTGCACTATATTAACTGCTTCTGTTTTCACAGTGAATATATGAGGGATGTTCACGTCAATCCAGGACTATCAATTTTTAATAAATATATAACACATTTATGATAGTAAAAAATACTTTTATTTCTCGATGTAATCCCCTGCTACATTTATACATTTATCCCAGCGTTTCACTAGTGCCTGGAAACCCACATTGTAGAAAGATTTGTTGTTACATCGAAACCAAGATAGGACCAACTGCTTCACCTCATCATCCCTGTTGGAAAGCTGGCCTCCCAGGAACAACTTCAAGGGGCCGAACAGGTGAAAATCGCTGGGAGCGAGGTCCAGATTGTAAGGGGGTGTGGCAATAACTCCCAGCCAAGATCTTGTACCGTGCATATCGTGCAGTGGGCGGTATGCAGGCGTGCATTGTCTTGGAGAAACAGAACGCCTTTAGTGATCGCACCAGGTCGTTTTTTCTTGAGACCATTGTGCACATCTTGAAGAACTTTGCAGTAGTACTCACTGTTAATACTGACTCCACGGGGTAGAAAATCGACGTGAATGATGCCATTTTTATCCCAAAAAATTGAGGCCATAACTTTGCCTGCAGAAGCAATTATTTGTCATTTTTTGGGAGGTGATGAGTCCACATGCTTCCAGTGCTTCGATGCACATTTTGATTCCGGGGTGAAATGATGGACGTTTCATCACAGATAACAATTTGATTAAGAAAAAGCTGGCCTTTTTTGTCAAAACGTTGCTTTAACTCCTTGCAGATTTGCAATCTTCTTTGCTGGTTGAAAGCAGAAAGCCAACATGCACTAACCTTACTGAACTTCAGATGTTCGTGAATGATTTTGTTTACAGTTCCCACAGACACATTTATTTCTTTTGCAATTTGCTGACAAGTTATCCGTCGATTATCAAGGATCAGTTCTTCCACTCGCTAAATGTTCATGGGAATGACTACAGTAGGCTCCGAACCACCTCGACCGGATCGTCAGTCACTGATGTACGGCCTCTTTAAAATGTTTATGCCACTCAAATGTTTTACTGCGACTAAGAGTGTCATCACCGTACTATGCAAGGAGTCGTGAATAAATTCCACCAGGTTTTACGCCTTCATTCACGAGAAATTTCATTACAACACACTGTTCCACATGTGCATTGGACGCCATGTTCTTTACGACTGACTGTTGTTATTGTTTAACATGTAAACAATACAGCATGCCACATGATAATAGCTGACACTTGTGCTTCGTATATACAACCAACAGAATGCGCAGGATTCTCCATTTACACTCCAGTCTAACAAAAGTCCCGGATTGACGTGAACGTCCTCGTATATATCACACATGTTTAACAGGTACCTTAAAGACATGCTATCACCTTATTTACGAGGCAGATAGTCAGTCCAATAAAATATTCAGACATGAAGAGGCATTGTATTATTCTCAGAAAAGATATGCAAAAAGTTGTGTGAAAGATATGAGAAAGTTACAAGATATGAACATACTTCAAAAATCATTTTGTTTTCACTATAGATGTGGTTTCCAAAGTTTAATTGGGCAGTGTCATGAAATACTGTTTCCAGATATGAGTACTGGCTTCTTCCTAGCTGTGTGTTTTTAATAATTCCTTTTTGGAGTCCATGTTATTGAATCTGCATATTAAACCATTTTTAAGGTCACCACACCCACACGAACAGTCAATAATATTTTCAAATCATTTAACATTTTCTCATCTTTTAAAAGTCAAAAAAATTGAATGTTGCTCAGTGGTCAATAGTAGGTACTGAGTAGTTTTGAATTGTATTAATTACCAAATTGCATTTCTTCTTATCGGCCACTAAAAGATCAAAAATTCAAATTTTCAGTGGATTCTTCACCAGTGCAAAAGCAACTGTTACACCATCCTTTTTGTAAACAAAATAGCTCAGAACAGTTTTTAATGGCAGTCCTGTCATTACGACAAAGTATAGATGCTGACACAAAGGGCTTCTTAACCCACTGAGACTTAACAGTTTATTATAGTTCTAAGTCATGTGCCACAATACAAACTGCATTCAGCTGATGCCATGTTATGGGTTTTGTTGTAACTGACTTAGTCCGTTTTTTGAAAATAACAGTAAGACATTACAGTGTTATTAACTGATACATAACTGGTGCAAACATTGCTCATTCGTGGTTGTACCTGCGATTCTGCTAACCTCATATTACCAAATCATATTATGTCACGTATATAATATTCCTTGTGACACATAGTATTACAAAGAATGTATTTTTATGCAAAACTATATAAGCAAAGCCTTGAATATGGATAATACAGCTAAGCACATAGTTGTTTGTAAACAAGTATAAATTTCATAAAACAGATTCTCTGTCTGTGATGTAAATTCTTTGGAATATGTTTGGGCCAGTCATCATATCCATACTGTAAATGTGCAATTATTATTTAAAAAAATTGTTATTCGAAACCGTTATCACTTATGGATCAAAATTTAAAGGCATTGTTCCTTCATAGGAACCCTTATATCCCTTTCATAGTATTTTGGAACATATCTGGTGCAATAACTATTTTATGTAAACAGACTTACCTATGTTCATATTTGGTTGTTAGAAAACAAATTTCAGCTGTTTACTGATCAGTATGGATGTTACTTTTCATATTGAATTAAGCTTGCTTATAAATATTTTAGTTGTGCAAAAGGCCTAGTGTAATACCAAAACTGTATAAAACTTAGAGCAGGTTATACAGGGCAAAATGTTATACAGGCTGAAGTATTTTGCTGTATGAGAGTGGGTAGGAAACCAGTTTCTTTATTAATACAACAGATCATTTTTGTAAATAGTGGTAATGCAAATTTTTGTTTACTGCTTCTTATAAAACCAAAGGCTCAGGGATACACTAATCTATTAAAGTAATTGCTTTCAGAAAAAATAAGTTATGTATTATTTTAGTTAAATTGTGATCATAGCCAGATAATCCTTTGCTGTTTAGTAGTGGTATGTGTGTGTGTGCTGACCATTTACACACGCTTCTATACAACACAGAAGAAAGTATTAACTGCAGCGTATTTCATTTGTTATTGTAAAATTTAAATCTAAAATGGTCTAGTGTTATATAAGAATTATTTTGAAGGAAAACATTCACATCATTATTTTGTGTTTGACTAACTGGTACACTGGTGTAAGTTGCATTTAAAGGTGAATTTCAAGTAACAATAAATATGTAATTTGTACTTAATCATGCTTTGTGTTGTTTATATTTTTCTATTTCACAGTAGTTAGCTTTAAAGTAGTAAATAAAGCAGTGACTTTAACAAATTAAATATTAAACATTACTTTTAAGTTGTACCTACATTTATAACAAGTTAATACGCACATTCATAAACACTTTCATAATAATTGTTTTGCCAGCATATTAACCTTAGAGAATATTACTGTAAGGGCTTTCCCAACTGATATGTTGTCTAGTTCGTAGAGTTATTAAGTATTACCATATTATGTATAAATAATAGATAAGTGGGTATGTGTAACATGTGTATCTCAGCAGAATCAACGTACAAACGTACATGAACCAATTTTTTTTCTTTTATTATCCAAAGCCTCAGTTACATGTCATCAACAGTAGCTTATTTGTATTATTTAACACTTACCTGGCTGAACGATTCTGGGTCTGTCCATCCGTCACGTCTGGCCATTTTTCATACTTTTTGACATAGTACATAATCAACAATGTACTTGTAAGTAATTCTAGCTTTATTTATTTATTTCAACTATTCTCTAAAACACTATATAAAAAAAGTGAAAATTGTATTTAAAATAACATCTTTTCTGTGTCATTATAAAGTTGCCATGTTTTTGCAAATAAAAAAAGTTTAAATATTATTACAACACATAACACAACATATTGTCACAAAACTACTGAAACTTGTCTTCTGAATATTCACTAAATTGTCAGTATACACTATTATACACAACTTTGTTTACACTCACTAAATTTTTTTGGTATGGTATGTTTTGAAGCACTTATGCATTTGACTACAAAACCATGTGGTAGAACACAAAAGCATACGTGAATAGAAATGTATATACTTCTGCGATCTAGGTACAGAAATGTGAACTACTAATGTCAGTCTTTATAGTTACATGATTACACATTGTCGAAAAGCGTAAATCAGTGGCTTTCGTCATGTAAAACAGTGCTACACGCGTAGACATACAATTACTTCTCTCGTCAAAACTCGGAAGTTACATAAGCCATACATGGACGTCTTTCGCCAGTAAAGTGTTAAAGAATGGTTCTGACAGGCCTTTGAGGGGTGTGATTCCATATTACACTGTTCCCAAATGTTTACTAACAATCAGGTATTATTGGTATTTCTCATATTTACATATCTGTCTCTCTCTGTCTCTTTTATCTTTTTCTCTCTCATGAAATAATGATGCAGTAAAAACTCTTCATCTCTGGTGAGTTGGAATTACTAGTCCCAATGCACTCACCGTTAAACATAAACTGTTTATAATAAATGATAGTTATAGACCTACTGGTGACTGGCTGAAATCCTCAATATCAACATCATCATCGCTAATGTTACATCATCATCATCATTCTTAGAACAATAATATCCAATATCACATAAGTGGCAACATTGCATACAACTACTGATGTAACACTGCCATGACAACAATATTATGAGTGGTTCCCATTATTCTGGTAGACCAAGACTTCTACAACTATGATGCCAGACTGAAAAATATAAAAGTAACAACATTTTGCATTCAAGAAGTTCACAGCAGTTCACAAACTTCAGTACTACTGTATCCATGTACAGCTTTGAAAATGTTTCATTGTTATAACAGTAAGTGTTACGTTTACAGATATACCAACCAAAATAATACCATGTGAATCCACATCAAATCCTTAATTAGTGTAAAATATAGATCAATTCCTGTATGTGGTAGTAATATAAATCATTATAATGAATAAAAAACATGATTAACCTACAACTTTGTAGTAAAGTTTTCTTTTTAAATACAACACAAATTATCATTATTATTTATAAAACTGTTTACATTCCAACAATAATAAGTTGCGTGTGTGTGTGTGTGTGTGTGTGTGTGAGAGAGAGAGAGCGCTCCGCGTGCGTGCATGCACGGGCATGTGTGCATGAAAACTAAGCCTCGGTGTGAAATCATACCTACAGGCAGATTATTCATATATTTACTTTTGACAATAATATTTTTTCACTTATCATTTTCTCAGTTATTGTAATCTACTTGACATAGAGTTTTATTTTACTAAACCATGGTATATTAATTTTAATTAGCTTTACTGCACAGTTGGTTCCTGTAAATATCTGTGAGCTTTGACTGCAAATATGAAAATTACACTGGAAAGATAGCTATATACAGTAAACCCTCGATTTAACAGACTAATTGGGGCTGAGGGGTGTCCGTAAAATCGAAAGTCCATTAAATCGCAAATTTTGTTTTTTGAGGATATATTTAAATCAAATAGGCCTATAACACTTGAAATTTTAATACTATTAATATCATGCAAATACCGTATTGTTCCGAATAGGCCTACAAGCCGCACTTTTTCTCCTAAAAACATGGTCGCTAATTTGGCATGCTGCTTGCATTCGCGCGCTAACGAAATTTGAAGTTATACCTGACTTCTGGCGGGACAAACGCTTTTGGTATCTATGAGTTGTTTACTGCCTAAGCAACAGCAGTTTGCCTGGCTGTAGTTAACTCTGACATTATGATTTATGACTACAACCGAATGTTTTAACAGCAAACTGAAGAAAGAATAGGAAGAGGGAAAGTGTAAGTGCGTGCGCACATGCGCGTGTTCACACCCTTCTGTAGGCAGCAAGACAAAGGATGAGTAGAGGGGTGTGAGTAACATGTTTCTAAATAACGGGTAAACTACCAGTGTGGTTTTCTATTGTAACAGCGACAACATTGCTTATCTGTACTTTGTTTTTATTCGGCGTTTGCGGTATGAGTGATATTGTGGAGACTAAAGGCACGCAGTCAGATCAAATTAAACATAACCCGTACGATGCGAATTATAAATTAATTGTGATACAAAATGTAGAAAAAACATACAATCGCGAAGCCACAAGGAAATTCGATATTGATGAATCCTGAATTCGACGATGGAGAAAACAGAGGAACGACTTTTAAATGCAAATACTGCGAGACGAGCATTCGCAGGACCTCAAGTTGGGCGTTTTGTAGCAGTAGAGTCCAGCGTCTGTGAATACTTAACGGCTTTTAAGAAGGCAAGGACTCCCTGTCACTAGACATGTTTTAAAATTAAAAGCTTTAGAAATCGCAGAAGAATTAAAAGTTTCCGGTTTCAAAGCCAGCTTCGGGTGTAAAAGACGAATGATGCGGTGAAATGGATTTGTGCTTAAATGACGTACATCACTCGTGCTAAAACTACCGAGTGACTACGAAGAAAAACTCCCCAGCGGTTTGTCATTCATTTACGCAAGAAGCATAATTATTCACTTGAACACATGGGAAATGCCGATGAAACGCCTGTATTTTTTATTTACGTATATTTACTGTGGACCAAAACGGAACCAAATCTGTAACAGTAAAGATTACGGGAAATGAAAAGTTACGTGCCACTGTAATGCTTGCTGTATTAGCTGACGAACGAATATTTCATAGTGAAATAAGATGCATATCAGTGTATACTGTTCACTGTTAGTCGTCATGATGTTTTCCACTGAACGTGTGCGATGCCTGCGTCAACGACAACGCAAAGACATGGATCGTGAAGAATTAAACGAATTCTTGATGAATACTCCGTTCTCATCAAATACAATTGAAGATGAGAAAATGTGCGTGTTTCAAAACAAGAAGAAAAGAAACGAAAGAATGCTCCGATAGCCAAGCAATATCGCCAGAACAGGAGAGTCTGCAGTTTATGCACATTATACGTTTCAAAAGCCTAAAAACATTATCATGCTTTGATGTTTCAGGGTTTTTTTTTCTGTCCGTTAAATCCGAAGTCCGTTAAATCGAGGGTTTACTGTATTTGGCATTGAAGTGAAACTTTATTTGTGGTAAACTGGGATTGCAGTGGGAATTGTCATGTGTTAACATAAACTTTAATGTAATGAATTTTTCAATGCATAATAACACAAGACCTCGGTATGTAACACTAAACAATATACAATAAAAGTATTTTAGAAATGTTTTTTAAATAACTGTAGAAGTTAAACTGTTTTGATAGCACCGAGATAAACACCATTTAGACAAGTAAACTTTTAACACATGAATATTCAAAAAGGCAAAACTTTCAGTGAATAAACAGTTTTTTCTGAAAATGCTAGTGCCATTTGTTGTAATATTTGAATGCAAATTCAAATAAGATCGTTAGATGTAATTAGTTCATATTTCAGATTATAAGTAAATACCAGTAGGTTATAATTACTTGTTCTGTAGGCATTGTTTTAGGAACACATAAGAATATATACACGCATAAGTGCAAAGCAAATTATTCCAGTTCTGGAAACTCAAACATCAGTTTTGAACTGCAAACTCAGAATTTTCACATTAGACATTTCTTGTGGACTGTGTGAAAAATGAAAATTCAAAGAAAAAATAGACAAGGGAGTCATATCATCACCGGTTTTCATAATTCCTTTATTTTATATTATCTGTTTTATGCACATTGTTTTTTTTTTTAATTTTTACTTTGCTTATATTGTGCATGTCATATTTTCAACATTACAATGCTTTCATTTTTTCGAACAGCTAGAGAAAGCCTTCATCTTTCATATGGCTTTTGCAGTGTGATTAGTGTTTAAAACATGTCACAGAGACTTTCAAAATACAAATACAATGAAGGTACAGAGATCATAAAACCATTACTTAAATTCTTTTGACTGCATGGCATTACTGAATTCATCATCATCACCTTCACGGATTAAACCAAGGATAGTTTGTTTCAGTCTCAAATAGGTAAAGATTAGACCTGGTCACTCCAGCGCTTCCTCGGACGTCCCACACCTCTCCGTCCCCTCGGCTTATAGTTCCAGAGTCGTTTGGGGATACGGCAGTCATCCATTCGGCAGAGATGTTCCCACCAATTCACCCGATACTGGGCGATCCTGTCGAGTATACTCATAATATTCAGTTCCTGCCGTATATCTGTGTTTCTTCTATGATCATGGAGAGTATACCCTGCCACGTGCCTGAGAAATCTCATTTCAGCTGCTTGGATGCGACTGGCCTGGCCCTTCGTTAAAGTCCAATTTTCAGACCCATAAAGAAGTGTGGGAAGAGCCATCGTAGAATTTTAGGTGTGTTCCTTTACTTGCTGACTTAAGGGTTCACCTGATGGTCCCACTCATAAAGTTGAACTTATGCAACTTATTCACAACATCGTTGCATGCATTATAAGACACACTGTAGCCCAGGTATTCAAAATTGCTAACTTGTTCCAGGACAGTACCATCTATAACAATTTTGCCTGTACGGGATCAGTTCCACGAAAAGCCATCACCTCGGTCTTAACCTGTGGATATCTGCAATCCAGAGTCTTTTCAGATTCGATTTAACAAATGTATCCCCATCTGCAATCTGTTTTCCAAGTCCGACAGAATAGCCTGTTCGTCCGCAAACAACAAACTAGTTTTGTATGACACCGTCAATATATAAATTAAAAAGAGAAGGTGATAATGGACACCTTTGTTGCACTCCACAATTGATCAGGCTAACTCTAGGAGCTGTTCTCAGTTTCCCTGGTTCTATTAAGATTTCATTCTCCCCATAAAGACTCTGTATTGGTTTGATTAGATGTTGTGGGATCCCTTTCCTTGCCATTACTGCCCATAGTTTGCTCCAATTCTGCCATTATTGTAGAACAAATTATGCAATTTTTTTTTATTATTGCACAGACATTCATACATAATAAAAACCATGAATGGTAAAGGTTTATGGTATTGATTTTTTAAAGCCAAAGTAAGTTTGTAACAAATTAGTCCATTCAATTTTCAGTGTATCCTTTTTTCTTCAGAGTACAAGGTGCTCATACATGGTCATCCTGCCTATACTCCTGAATGTAGGCAAACTTGTGTTTACAGCTAAATTTCAGTATAAGAAAGAAAATTTAATTTTTGATATAAAAAATAAATTCCACTGTTCATAATAAATTTTAGCTTGAATAGGAAATAAAAAATAAGGTTTTCTTGGAAATTGTGTAAAGAGTGTTTCTAAAAATGGTACCAAACTTCGGGAAATGAGTCTACTCATTAAATTGAAGGAAAAATGTTCAATAAACACATGTTTTGAAAAATGCTTCGTTTTCAGCCTGTGGTGGCTGTATGTATGATTTATCTATAAAAATTAAATACTGGTGAACAGAATTATATGTGGAGTTGAAATTTGGTATATACAGTATATGTAGGGCTACTATTTCTTACAAGTATAAAACAAACTTAAGTGTTATCTTAAAAAGTCCAAAATGGTGGCTGTTTGAAATTTTTAGTTTTAACTCTCAAAAAGTCAGTACTTATAAAAAAAATGTCTCACTACATACAAAATTAGCCTTTTCATTCGTAATTCAGTAGTAACTTGTTTGTGGAACTGGGATAAAAAAATAACACAGTTATTAAATTTCTTTTATAAGAAAACATTGGCCTATTCTCCGTCTAGTTATTGTTAGGTGTGTTTAGTTATTAAAGAAATGTAATATCTCGATTACTTTTTGTCCGAATTACGTAAGTTAAAATTGAATTGAGAATTACTAATTTGTACGTAATGAGATTTTTGTTGTTAAGTATTGAATTTTGTGAAATTTATAATTAATAATTTCAATTAGCCGCCATTTTAGAACTTCTTAAGATAACGCTTTGGTTTCTTTTGTACTTGTAAGAAATAGTACACATACTGGGTATACCAAATTTCAACCCCACATCTCATTTCATTCAGCATAATTTTTGTAATGCAGATGGAAAACTAAGCATTCTTCGACAAATGTGTATTGGACATTTTCCTTTAGTGGGATGAGCAGAATTGTTTCCTGAAGTGTGGTACCATTTTCTTGGAAACTACTTTATGCAACTTTCAACAAAACCTTATTTTTTATTTCATATTCAAGCTAAAATTTAAACATTTAACTTGGAAAATTAATGTTAATTTATTTTTTATTATCTGGAATTAACTTTTCATTCTTATACTGAAAATTTAGCAGCAAACATAAGTATCACACACACTCAGGACTATGCGCAGGAGGAACAGGTGCTGCGTATATAGGGAACAGGGAAACGCTCTATATAAAGAAGGCATTAGTTTGTAAATCATAAATTACTAATGAAACTAGCTTGCTATTTTTCGTTTAAAAAGAAAGAAGATAATTAAAATTAAAAATTATTTAATGTGTGAAAAGTTTTCGTTTTAGAATATTTAACTAATTAGACTGAACAAATTCTTGCTTATTTACTTAACTGAAGATACAGCCTTTTCCTTTGACAGCAGCAGGAAACTTGGAAAATGGTAATTGCAGATAAATCACAATAACAAATTACAGTTAAACATGGATAATGTTATCAGAAAAAGGAACTGCAATATCGCTATAAGTCTCACCAGATATCTGCTGCTGTGGCCCATACTGTAATAGTAGTAATTCTCAAATGGTGAACAATCAAAGTGTGTATATTGCAACGTTACTATTATTTGATAAATTCACACAAATACAGAACCATGTACTCAACGCAGCTACTAAGTGTAGTACACTGGCCAGGTCACAGGATTTTTGTTTCTCGTTGCATCAAGTATATGTAGTTGCACAATAATTAAATAAATTTTAAAGAGGAGTGAGATGTTGTTGACATGAAATAATCATTTAAAACCATTTCAAAATAATCATTCTAAGATTTATTAATTGATAGAAAAATATTTAAATATTCAAAAATTCAAACATTAGATAGATCAAATATCCACTTTTATAAGTTTCACACATATTAGGCTGTTCATAACATCTAAAAACTAAACAATCATATACTCTTATTAACTAAACAGACATGTTAAATAAGTCATCTAAATTCTTTCTATTTTTGTGTGTCTGACTTTGATTCAATCTTCAAATGCTACTAGCAACTCATTTAAAAAGAAACAAAAATAATATTAAACTTAAGCATAAAATTACTAGTTGCTATAGACAAAATAAACTAATTACATTTACTTTCAAACTATTATTTAAATCTATTGGCACACCCAAATTTTTAACATATAACAAAAGATTTAGTAGCTTTCAAATTTTCTTACAAAATTAAATTATTGACTAACTATTATTTACATTTAACATTTTTAAGTCTTACTGTTCATATAAAATTGTCTTTCTGAAAGTTCTTTTCACAACAAAATTATAAATATTTAGTCATCACCTGCATACTGCTGCCATTACCGTTGTGTGTGTGTGTGTGTGTGCGTCCTGAATCCTGAGAATTTTATGATGATGATGATGATGATGATGCTGTGTTCTTTGTCTCTATGGGTTGTTGTTGTTGTTGTTGCTCCTGAGTTCCTCCATACGTCTTGTGTATGTGGTAAAAGTGTGTTCAGTCGATCAGCAGACCAGCAGCGTGACGTTGTTTGGAAATAGCTTATCAAACGGACATAGTGTCCTCGTGTAGAGATTCCTTGAGTCAGAATGGCCCAAAATTGTCAGTCGTATTTATACTGGACTCAATCTGACATGTCCAGGATTGCTCTTGACATGTTAGAAATTGTAACTTTCATGCAAAGCGTCCTTTTAATTACGAATCACTTTTTTGTTCATTTTAGCGATTTTGTAAACACACTTGTAGCATGCATGACATCATTGTTTTCATAATTTTTTCTGTTCACGCACATATAACACACATGTTAATTACTCTTTAATTACACCCATAATTAACATTAATTACTTAGCATCTTCAATATTGCAAATCTCTGCAATATTTTTATATCACTGCATTCGTTAAAAATCCCTTAATGCAATGGTGTTTTTATAATTGGCGTAAGTCTTTGCTTACAGGTTTAACACACGTAATTAGTTTATTACAATCCTGTTAAGACATGATTACAAACAAAACAATAAGTCATTCTCATCACCCCATATTTTCATGTCGTAGCGTGCGCACACACACGAACGCTATAACGTAACGCTGGTGAAGCAGGTGTCCTCTTGACAGGTCAGATTTTGTCAATTCCTGCATTTTCACGCACAAAACTGTATAAAACTGTTCCTTATTCTATTTATACTAATTACAATATAAAACATACTGCTCTGGGCAAATATGCAAATATATGTATTGTTGCAATATATTACCACTTTGTAATACATAGTCAAAGCGGCAGTGGCAGAATGGTTCCATTGAATAAGTTTCACTTGGTGAATACTAATTATGGTAACAATGCCGGCCAGTCCTTGTAGACTAAAAGTAAATCATTTTACTATCAGGACTATATGATTTTCACAGACATGCAGTGTACACTTCTAATGACAAATTATGATGTCAAAGTTATTTACCGTTCCGCATATTAAGCTTTTTGTCATAGCAGTTTAAACAAGATTCTGCAACAGACAAAACAAGAGGCTACAAGTATATACACAAACTGTACAAGAGGTTATTGAAAAAGACCAGCTCTATTCAACATTTTGGAAGAGCATTTATTTGATCCTGCCCTTCCCCATATCAAGAAATTTGATGACACTTATATAGCAGTGGTAAGCAGTAATATGACCAGATTAGTTGTGACATACCAGCTAGTACAATAATTGAAGCTTGCTAAGTTACAACACCTGTTGGACACACAGGCAGCTTGAGTAGCATGTAGTCACAAGTAAACTCGACTAACTCATGTGACTGAGGCTTAAAAGAATAACTGACAGTTTAATGTCTTATTGATTAAGATGTTGACCAATAAGACAAACTTCTAATAAATATTATATTGCTTTTTTATTAACACAATTGTAGTTTTTAAAAATAAAGTGTCATACCTTTCAGTAAGGTTTGAGGTTTGTTTTTTCAGAGTGTTACAAGTATGGCTGTAAAACACACGAAATACTCGATTGAGTTTTACTCGTGCTTGCTGTATTTTGTGTTGTAATTCAGTATGAGGTCACTACTAGTGTCTTACTAGGTAATCTAGTTTTAAGTATTTTCCTTACTGAATAAAAGACTAAAATATCTTACTAAGTTATTTGTTTTTATTTCCTGGAAAAACGGGATAACACAAATTCAAATTTTTCTTTGTATTATAATCAGATTTATGGCTGTCTCGATGTCCATTGATTGTCAAAATACTGTAAATAAACAAGTAATAAAAGAAGTTCGTAAAAAAAATATATAAATGTACATGATGAGGATAGTGAAGTTAGTTTGTGTGACTGGTGCCTTGCATGCAACCATGCATATGATATTGTAATTTGTAATCCTGTATTGTTTGTTGTCATATTAATCATTATGAAAAAGCTAAGAAAATTTCATTGTTTGTATTTGTGAACTGTTACCATGTTTAATTTTTGTATAATAAATGAAAGACAGTTATTAAATATTTGTGTATTAATAGTGACATTGATATTTGATAGTGTTAACAGAAATCCTGTAAAAAAACAATATAATTTGTGTATGAATATGAAAAATCAGTTATATTAGTTGTGTATGTACGAAGCCCAAAAAATGTAAATATAATTTTGTTCAAACCTATAGTTAGATATATTTATGTCGAATGACTCCTAATCCCTCACATTACACCATTTTCTGGGTGTCCAACAAAGTTTGAAGGGTATGTTTAGACACCGCTTCAGTGAGAGGCAGTAGTGTTCAGTCAGATGGCCATACCTGTCAACAGTTAATCAATATTTATTTTCATTGTATGTACATTTACTTTTATCATATTACATATTAAAAATAATTCATTTTTGAATATACCTATATTCTATAGTCCGTATATCCATATTTATCTATAGAGAAACTTATGGAGATTTGCAATACACGTTTGTTTTAACAAATGTTGGAACAGTAATACACTTTTTTTAGTATGTGTACACCTCTGTGATGCATAGCTTGCACATCGTTTCCAGTCATGCAAAAAAAAAAAAAAAAAAATCAAAATCATAGGTCCCTTAATCCTATTTCCTTCTAGCATGTTTTGGAAAACATCCCTCACTAGGACCCATGTACTGCCAACTGTAGTAAACTTGGCAATAAATAATAGACTGTAATAAACCAAACAGGCTCAAGACTGCACGTCCTGTAACTAAAAAGAGTATACATAATATGAAACAATGTGAAGTTAATTAAAATATACAAATAAGCTTTTTTCTTATTTAACAACTCAGTTAGTCATGATGTTTAGTGAGTAATGTACTCATTTTCATAACTTGTAGTTAATAATCAGATCCAAATACAAAATTATAGTCATCAAGTAAAGGAAAAAAAGCAAGAAATGTTTACCCCCCACTAGAAATTTAGGAACATGAAAAGTATGATGCTAGACTTGTACAAATGAAGTTAATATAAGATTTAATACAGCAAATATACTAGTAAATTACATTTAATATAATTATATTACTTACTATAATTATATAATAAGACTTATTTATCCTATATTTTTACAGCCAGTCAGTTACAGCATTATGAACTCATTTCTGAAAAAAATTTAAATAACACATGTAAAACCTAAACGTGACATACATTTTGAAGGCAGATTTCTTTTCTAACATAAACGATGTATCTATATATTGATTATCCTCCGGAATGCAACTCTGGAAGAATTTTCAACTACTCATTTGTACATGATACAACATGGAAAACACATTAGGGTTAAAATCAGTACACAGTTTAAAAAATAATTCTGCAAGTATTTTATTTCCTGTATATCAGAATTCAAATATAAATATATATTCTTAACATGTTATACCATGATAGATACTTTCTACCATAAAATATATTTTATAAATATGTATATATATATATAAAAACACTTAAGAAATATTTCATTTATATATTTTTTTAATTTGGTGTTCTGGGGTAGATTGTTGTTAACACTTTTTGTAAAATATACTGTATATATTGAACATATTAACATAATAATAATAATAATATGGAAACAATATAAAGAAATCTCAACAAACAAAGAATAAAACTATATAATGCACTGTACATACTATGTTACATATACACAAAATGTTAAAACAAAATAATCATATAATACTTGACTCAACACAAAACTTACCAACTGGAACAGTAAAATTCCATAATTATAAATATCTGATAAATTTAATCACTATCTTAAAAATTAAATAAAAAAAGGTCTTCCTTTAAAATATCTATACAAACCAACATAATATTAACAATCCTTTTAACAGAACAAATGTATACTTATTACAACAAATATTAAAAACATATATAAACAAGTAAATGCTACAAACCACTGTATTAATATATGTATACATTTTTGGAATGATAACACAGAGTGTCATAAATAAAACTGTTTTTTTTCCTTATTTAAAAGCAAAACTTTTCAATTCATTATTATACATGTTTGATTAAAGGAAAGAAAGTTACAGAAATTGGTATTACTACCAACTGGAGAACAGCAAAAATTTTATTAATTTACTCTTTGTGTGATCTATTGTCTACCTTTCCAAGTAAACAACTAATTTTGAATAATGGCTGCTCGGAAGCTGAACTTTGTTGAATTACACCACAAAACATGTATAATAAATAATTATACAGACATAAATACTTTTCAAATGGAAGAACTTCTATATTCATTGACCTGAATTAACACTATAGTACGACTACTGCCTTTACATAACAAAAAATGCGCACTGATAAACAAAATTTGAATTTGTTTTAAATGACTGTACATTTCTGTTCAATTAAAGCTACAAACGATTCTGTACAAAATATAACATATAAAAAACCCTAAGGCAGTTTATTTATTTATTCTAGCAGTCATCTGCTAAGTGTAACCTTCAATTAAAGATTGGTAGCCCGTTTCTTTCTGAAAAATGTGGTCAGTACATTTCGTGACTTATCTTTCCGTGGATGTACAGCTGTAACAGGTTGTTCACTTTCACTGGAGCTTTCACTGGGTCGTCTAACATCAGCACCACTGTAGCTAGTCGCTGGAGGAGGAGCGACGTATGGAGGTAGAGTTGTTGAACGATTATTGCTTCCAAAACTTGGCTGAAAAAACATTCAGAAGTGCTTGTCATTCAACAAAATACTTTTATCTTACTTCACTGCAATGTACTAAAACTATTATAATTCATTATTTCTTAAGGTAACAACTTCCATGTTCCATCATCATGTGTGTGGAACAGATTGTTAGAATGGTGGCTTTATGTAAGAAGAAATTTATCTTATGCATGACACACTGGATAAAATCACATTACTGATTGTACAAGTAATTAATGTACAATACCAGTACAGTTAAATACTCACTTCATTGAGTATTGACAATTGGGTCCAACAGACATGAGTTTTAGAACTCACATCCATAATCCTACCAAAAAATTTTCATAAACTTTTAGGGTATGTAAATGTAATAAACACGTATATCATCAGTAACATACACATTTGTATCCTTGGGCTTGATAGAAAAATAAATTACCACATGAAAACAGTAATGCAAATAAACAATCTCCTATTATTATCTATAACTAATTTAACTGTTATCACTTAGTGGTAAAACCACAAAGAAAATGTAGCTCCACTTAACACACTGTGTGTGGCGAGTCCACTAGTATATTCTGTGCAGTCATCATTTTGTCACGTGGCTCTAGTAAGTTGAGGGTGTGAGTTTGTGTGTGAAAAGGTATATATTTGCTGGTACAATAGTTCGTTGTAGATTCCATTTTCTCTGTGAATTTTTATTTACTACTATGAGTGACAATTGTGCTGGACCTTCTGAGCAAAAAAAGGCATGTATTAGATAGGCATATGTAGATTTAGAAAAACTGACTCCTAGCGAGTTGGAAAAATCAAGTTTGATAGTAACAAAGATTAACTATCTGAAAGCTATGGGTGAAGATTTTATTAAAAGAATATCAGATTCTGACAATGAAGCCCAATGTGAAGTCACCATATTTCGTCGACTGTGGTAAACAACACAACAAATTACATAAGTGTACATAATTATGAACACAGTGATGCAAATGATATTAACAGACCTATAGTTATTTGGGTTATTATCCAGAAACATTTACAACCTTACACTTCAAAAAAAGAAATGAAATTCTTGTTCCAGTTCCTGAAAACAAAGAACCTTATGATTATTTTAGTGTCCTAATGGACAATGTCCTTTTGAACATATACATGAAATGACAAACTTTTATGGGAAAGAGTTTTTACTTCTTCACAACATAAGAAATGTTCTAGGATTAACACACAGAAAAATCTTTCAGAGAATGAGTTGAAAGTATTTTAGGACTTGTTTTGCACACTGGATTTATAAAAATGCCACGTCTTCATATTGGAAGACTGACACTCTGTTCAAAACAGTGTTTCCAGACTACCTGAGTAAAGGCTGGTTTTTGTTAATCCTTAGGTGTTTGTATTTCTGCACAAATACAGAACAAAAAAATAAGCCACGGAACAATTCTGTCATACAGAAACTGTATACAGTACGTATGATTTTGGATTACTTCAACAATAAAATGCTGGAAACACTATCCTGGACCGTAACTCTCTTTAAACGAAACAATGGTAATGTGGAAGGGGTCCTAATTTTTTGGCAGTATACACCTATTAAGGGCAAAAAACACAAGTATGGTATAAATATATATACTCATTGTGAGCCAAATGGATGTGTCTTAAAAATTTTGGGTATGCTAGGAAACTGGAAAATTTAGCAGAGACAGGTCACACATCTAAAAACAGTAATAAACTTGGTGAACGAGAAGTTGGTGCTGGGCATGCTTTATACATGGATAACTTTACAATTCCTATGATATCTCAAAATGGTTAATGACACTTAACTGCACAGAAACCTTACAAGCTAAAAGAAAAGACACCAGTTTGCATTACACAGGCAAAAATAAAAAAACGGGGAAACTACATGTCGGTACTCGGACAATTGATACATGATTGGAAAATGGCGTGATATTTGCAATGTCTTGTATAGTTCTACGCAGCATACAAATGAAATGACCGTTGTTATAAATAACAGAGGTGTCAATCAAACTACTTTACTAGTCATAAAATATAATGCTTACATGCCTGGTGTAGACAGAAATGATCAAATGTTATCATATTACCTGTGCAAACAGAAGACTGTACGTTGGTACAAAAAATTATTTTTTTACTATCTGCAAGTTATGGCAAGTGTGGAAATAAACTGTATCAAAAATGTGTTTGTACAACTTCCATTTGGATATTATCAAGAATCTCTTACTATACAACGCTAAGTTGGAAAGGCTTCCTGTAATTCCAACAAGAAATAGTGAACACTTGCAGACAAAGTGTCACACATCACCAGCTGAAAACTTTAAGAAAAAAATGCAGAATGTGCAAAACCGTGCGAATCAGGAAAGACACCATTTATCAATGCATTGCCTGCACTGAACTTTCTGGATTTTGTTTAGAGCCGTGCTTTAGAGATTACCATCACTGACTGGGAGGAAACGAGTAATGTACAGTATGTAGTCCTACTTATAAAATATTAAATATTTTTAACGACATGTAACTAAGATCATCTAACAAAATTGTCATGTGTAGTATGTATACTTTCATTATTTTTAATCATTTTGGTCAAACATATGTGATTTTTTTGCTCTTTGTGAAATTTCTTAAGTCATATTGATAAAAAAGGTTGCTGCAGTTACAAGTATTTTAAAACACAATTTTTCTTGTAATTTTAATAGTATGGTTTGTGTAACTCGCCTTTCAAAGAAAAATGTAATTTGTGTTGATTATCTGTTCTAAAGAGATGAGAAAATTAAGTTGCACATGTACATCTGTACTCAAAACAACACGCACAAATGTAAATGAGGTAAATATATGAAAATTATTGGAAAGTGAACAAGGAGTATTTCAGACTTTAGTATTTTAATGTGATTGGTAAAACTTGGTAGAGTGCAGCAGTAGTAATTAGCACATTTATAATGTCATCAAGCGCATCAGTTGTTGTCTAGCAGCCACTGTCTATGTTAGTATACCAAATACTTATCACAACTTTATTTTATGCAATAATCATGGAACACATTGAACAATGTTTCTTTATCACACTCTGCCAAAAGCTTGATGCTGCCCAAACCAAAGAAATTCATAAGAATAAGCAGCCTTTTGGGAATACTGTTACAGAATTACACAAATTAAAGAATGGCAGAACTTGAGTTGATGTGACCAGTAAGACCATTAGGCATCGACACGTCAAAATCCAAATTCAGTAGCAATATGCACAATTCGATAATCAAAAATCGTTGGCTAACGATCTGAGAAAAAATAACAAATGACATTGGGATTAGCAAAAGTGGCTGTGAAATTTGTGCCAAATCTGCTTTCTCTTAAATAGGAAGAGATTAGTTTTGACATTGCACAGGGCATATAGGAATGTATCAGTGGTGGTGATCCTGACTCCTTAAGACCATGATTAATGGTGATAAGTCTTCGGTATATGGGTATAACCAAAACCTACTGATATACAGGCCCAGTAACTACGTCATCAGCTCATCCTCGACGTAGCACATCTAGACCGCCATGCCATATGCCTAGTTTGCCTACTGTTGATTTGTGTAGCATTGTGTCGGTAGCGTACTTTTGTTTTCTAATTTAATAATTATATTTAATTATAACTTAAAAGATGGGATTTAGATGTTGTGTTCCTAATTGTCGTGGAAACTATGATAACGGTCCACGTGTATCTGTTTTTTCATTTCCAAAAGACGAAGACTTACGACGAAAATGGACGAGAGCCATTCACAGAAAAAACTTCCATCCATCTCAATCTTCCAAGGTAAGCATTGTACAAAGTAATATTTTAATAGTGATGTTATAATGTGAAGACTATTTAACAATGTATTCTGCCTTTGATGAAAAACTAAATTTTCAGTGAATTATAGGTTAGGCCTAACAATGTAAAGAAAGGCCAAAATGCTTTAACCTGTTTTTATGACAAACGATGTGCAGTTAGTGTTCGTGTTTTAATTTATAACAATAACAAAAAACACTGTTGGTTTGTGTGGATAACATTACTATACAATTTATAAAAGAATGCAGATAACATTCCACACATTATAATAATTCTCTCTTAGTTTATTGCGGCGTACTATATTACATTTTGTCACATGAAGTAGACACTTCTGTCTTTTTTTATTGAATCTGTACATTGGTTTCATTTCTGAGATTATTAATGAAATTACCATGGCTCACATAAAATTGGTTTTTGCATCTGAAGGAGACAGAATTACCTAAAAACGTTGTTTAGACATTTGTGCGGTTAGGTTAGGTGCAGATGTTACAAAGATACCAACATTTTCTGTAATTCAACATAAACTGAAGCTTTATATTTTTTATATTATTGTGTCTTCTTTAAAACATCAACTGCTTTGCCAGTAATAAAACTAGGTCTCCTTTAAAACAGTATTATTCAAAGATATGAAAAACAAGTGGTGCATAATAACTGAATCTGGTTTCTGCAAGGAGGTAACTACTGGTTTCTGATCAGTCTACTAATTGTAATATATCAGCACCATACACATGTACTATACATGTGTTTTGTGAATACAGTGGACACAATGAATTAAATGAATGAAGTGTTTTGTGATATAATGAACACTTAAAATATAACTGCTATTAAAATAGACACACACAGATATTAAACAGAAGTACAGAATACTTCAGAAAGTAGTCTCTGAGAAGTAAAAATAATACAATTTATAACATGATCTTTAAAATTCTAATATAACATAGCCAATAAAATAAACCAGTTGTAAAATGTAGCCTAATATGTGTTACTTTAACAATAAAAATGTTTCAAGGCTTGCTGAAGTTGCATATACATATATAATGGTAAAATAATTTTGATATTGATAAAGTGGTAAGCCTAATAAAATAACAGTAATGTAAATACTCTGAAAGCATAAAATATTATAACACACAATGTTGTATATAAACTGTATCTACTTTTACAGGTATGTGAAGTTCATTTTCGGCCACAGGATATTCAAAGGTTTATAGAGGGCTACAATGAAGAAGGCAAGAAACTCGAGGCACCTTTGAAAAGAATCAAGCTGAAGGAGGGAGCTATTCCAGTAATATTTCCTAACTGCCCTGATTATTTATCAGCACCATCAACATCCAGGGAGAGTGCAGAAGAAAGAAGGATTCGGAATGACAACGAAAATTTACAAACTGCGATACAGGAAAGTCTCACAACAAAAGACGAATATGAAAAAAACTTTTGTTTTAACAGTTTGGCTGAGTTTTTAGTGTGTGTGAAAAATGTGACCTTCCCTAGTGAATGGAGTGTAATCACAAAGGAAGACAGTGTAACATTTGTTTTACTTGAACAGTCTACAGTGCCCAGTATATTGCTTTCTGCCAAGTTAGTGAACAGTTTGCAGTTAAGTGTTTATACCAAAAAAGTTGAAATACATCGAGTAGGTAAGGAAAAATTTCCTTTACAAATAAACAATATAAATAAACTTGTTGACATATTAAATGCATTTCAACGCCAGTATTTACCTACAATTGATGATAAATTAATGCCAGTTGAGGAAATAATTTTTGTTATTAGTGATCTATTTAATAAACGTTTACAGGTGTTAGGGGATGGAAAACAAGAAAAACTGGAGTTTTTGAAAGAACAGTTACAGTTATTATCTGTTAATAAACAGTATAACAGGTATTCCCCAGAATTTTCAGTATTCTGCAGTATTTTGTATACCATTTCCCCACATGCTTACAAATTTTTGAGAAGTGCTGGCTACATTACTGTTCCACACCCACAATCTATACATAAAATATGTGTAAGTTATAATACAAATCCACTTGTGGAACAGAATGACACAAATTTTTTGACTCATATGAAACAAAAATTTAATTTATTAAAAAAAGGTGATCATATTGTTTCATTAATGATCGATGAAATACATGTGAAACCATATTTAGATTACACAGGGGGTACTATTATAGGGAGTGCTTCCAATAATGATCATGTTGCAACTTCTGCTCATGTATTTATGGTACAGAGTTTGCGTTCATCTTTTAAAGAAGTGGTACACATTCTCCCAGTTAGAACAATCAATGCAGAAAGTTTATTTTCTTATGTTAAGAAAATAATTATTGGATTGCATCAAATAGGCTTCACTGTTGTGTGTGTGGTCAGTGATAACAATGCAATTAATCGAAAGGCAATGTCATACTTTAGTTCACCACCAAAGGTCAGTATTGTCTACCAACACCCATGTAATAGCTCCTCTCCATTGTTTTTTGTCCTAGATTCTGTTCATATTATTAAGTGTATACGAAATAACTGGATTAATCAGAAAGATCAAAATCAGTCATTAAAGTACCCATCATTTAATACAAATTGTGATCAACCCATCCATCTATCAACAGCTTCATTTTCTAGTTTAAAAAAAAATGTATCAAATAGAAAATAAACCAAACAACTTAGTAAAATATTCATACAGATTAAATCTTAAAAGTCTAGCACCAAGTAATTTTGAACGGCAGAATGTTAAGTATGTGTTAAACGTTTTTAATGATCATGTAATTCAAGGCTTATTATCTGTAGGTAACCAACATGCCATAGACTATTTCCAGAGTACGGCAGAATTTATCAAAATAATTTTAAATTGGTGGTATATTGTTAATGTTAAAACTACACTGAAGGATGAGCGTTTCAGAAATCCTTTACAAAAAACACTTGCTTTGGGACAAGAAAATTTTGCTTATTTAGAAAAATGTTTGACTTGGTTAGACTTCTGGAATGAAACTGATTTAGATTCACATAAATTGACAAAAGAAACTCATCTTGCTCTTTCACACACAACATATGCTTTGATAGAACTTACAAAATATTGTATTTCAGAATTAAATTTTAGTTATATTTTACCAGGTGAAATTCAGACTGATTCATTAGAAGCCCGTTTTGGTAAATACAGGACAATGGCAGGATCACAGTACTTGGTATCAATAAGACAGATTTTTGAAGTAGTATCTAAACTAAGAATTCAAAATCTCTTACCTTTAACTTTAAATTCTGATACATTTGGTAAACTACAAGTACCGCTTTCAAATGATACGCTCTCTAAAACTATAGACAATATTGAATTTGAAAACACACGTAGTATCACTAGGGTATTAACAAACTTGGACCTTGTATATACTGAAGAAGAGTTTGCAGATATCAGTAACTATTTACCAGTTTTCACTTACTTGGGTGGATACTGTGCCAGAGCAGTTATAAAAAGAAATAAGTGTGAAGCTTGCCAAAAGCATTTAGTAGTAGATAAATTTTTTGATACAGAATTAAACAAATTCTCATTACAGTTTAATAACGAATATAGACAGAGGTGGATTATTGTATCCCCATCCTGATGTTGTAAACGTAGTTCTTTTAAATTACATCACTGTCCAAAAGTTAATTTGTAGTGAGTATGAAAAAGAATTTTTACAGTGTACAGAGCAAAGAGAATTAGTAATTGAACTGACAGAAAAGGCTGTGAAACAACACAATTTTTTCTTAACAGACTTTAGCTGTAATAATCATAGTAAAAAGTCAATCCTGTACAACACTGCTAAAGTGTCAACAAACATAATTTTAAATAAGTATGTTAAAATTAAAAATGATAACTTCATAAAGTATGGAAACAAGAAAAGAAAACTGTCTACTGTGAAGCATTAACAGCTGAATTTTTTTAATAAAAATTATGTTTACTTAAATTTAGTGTTAAATCGATAACTGAGATCTTCTGAGATGCATGTCCATTCCTAAAAAGTTTCATAATCACTTTTATTATTTTGGGTTTTTGTAACATGAAATAACTACTTCACATTATGTGGAGTTGGATACACTAGATCAACTCTATGAAACTGATATCTCTATTTCTGAAATATAAGCTTTTAATCCGCTAGCATAACATAATATACATACAAACATAGACATAGTTTCTTGCAGGAAAAACATAAATTTATTGTACTCCCAGCAGTGTGTCATGCATATGCTACAAGTCATAGAGGCATAGTGTGGTATAAATTTAACTAGCAAAAGATTGTTTTACATATTTTCCCAGAGGTTCATTTTAGGGATATATCTAAATATATTTAATAGTTATATTATTTATAAAAGTTACATCTAAAAAAAATAATTTATTATTTGTTTCATGTTCTATAGGGACGTTTATATTACTGTGGAGATTATGAATTCAAGTAAAAATTTGATTATTGTTATGACCATTATTTTGAGATATCAAGAGCGTGTCATCTACTTGTGTATAGTAATTACCTAGAGGATCTAAGTTTTTAATAATATTTTGATGTTATTATCTAACTTTTGTAAATAGTATTTCTAATAAGATGGGAGAAGTAGGAGCTCCCATTGCCAGTCTGTCCTTTTGTTGATAAATATTATTAAACGAAATATATATTTTGTTTTAGAATAGTATTTAAAATGTGGGTTATTTGTTTAATATATTCTTTATTAAAATTATTGAGTTTTAGTTTATTATTAATAATTTCAATTGTTTCTTTAATTGGGATATTTGTGTACATGTTTGATATATCAAAAGAAATTAATTTTGTATTTTTATTAATTTCAATTTTGTCAAGAATTTGGGTAAGATGGTAACTCTAAATGTATAAACGAATTGTGTATCTATATATAGATTTACTTACTGTATCCAGTAACATAATTACAATTTTTGAAAAAATTATATTTGCTGCTATGTAAATGAGAATAAAGCTTACTTTATATATTGTAATTGTGGTTTTTTACATTCCTGTGAATACAATTTAATTTTATTATATGTACCTTTATTTGGTTAAATTTAGTATAGCATACAGGATAAATAAGCCTTATGTAATAATACTTTATTGTAATGCATTTTACAAATTAAGCAGAAAAATAAAATGTATACACTTTTTGTATAGTGCTGACTTATTTAAAATCATATAAAGAGGCTCCTGAAAGTTAATACATTTAAAAAATGTATTTGAACGTCATGTAACAAAAAGACAAGTTTTGAGACATTTACTCCTAGTAAAATTTTAACGAAACAGTGGTTCAAACAAAAGCGAATTTAATAAAATATTTGGGGCTTTTAATGCAGTAAGTATTTCAGAAAAACAAATTATGGTAACCCTTTTTCAAATAGATCGTACCAGGTTAGATTTGATATGTACTGGGATCATTTTTCATTTCGGTAGTTAAAATAAATCGCATATGTGAATTTTGTATTTTCTCTACAGTGTCTAAAAGTTCGGTGGATAGTCAAGTTAAATGTAGGTAGGTTTTTAGAAAAATATTCAAGTGCACGATTGAAGAACGCACAAAGTTTATAACTTGCAGCATAATCACGTACTCTAAAAATAGAAATAAAATGTTGAATAATTGTGTCAAAATAGGAATGTAAATTTCACGTCAGAATATGAATAAGGTTTTTTTGAAGTGAAAACTTCTATAGGCACGTTGGGCGATTTTTGGATGGGTAAAATCTTATGAGTTCACGTCAACGACAAGCTAATGCCAACATGATAATGTCGGCATGCTAATGTTAACAGTATATCTGTAGCTATAAGTATGACATGTTGCGCGTGGCCAGCAGCGAAAGTATAGATTATACTTGTGTGTAATACTATTATTTATACTATTTAACACACTTTTATCGTTTACGTACTTTATTTTGGAGTTTCTTACACTGCCGAATTTGCTAACGCGTGTTCGATCCCTAGCGCGATTTTTGGATGGGTAAAATCTTATGAGTTCGCGTCACCGACATGCTAATGCCAACATGATAATGTCGGCATGCTAATGTTAACAGTATATCTGTAGCTATAAGTATGACGTGTTGCGCGTGGCCAGCAGTGAAAGTATAGATTATACTTGTGTGTAATACTATTATTTATACTATTTAACACACTTTTATCGTTTACGTACTTTATTTTGGAGTTTCTTACACTGCCGAATTTGCTATCGCGTGTTCGATCCCTAGCGCGATTTTGGCTTTCCGTATTAACAATTAACGCAATACTTATGATCTATTTTACATTATTTTTATTCTTATTAATTACTTATACTATATTATATGATATTTACATAATTGTTATTTGTCCGTCTGGCTGTTAACTTAGGGTTTTTCGTCATGTCTAATGTCGATGTATGTATTTTTAATAGTTTTTTTATTATTTTTGTTATTGTAAGATTGTAACATTAGTGCTGTGTATATGTATATAAGTAAAGTTAAATTGACTACGTGGAAAGTTTAATGTGTGTATACTGTGCATTGTTTAAATTGTGTTTTAGTTTGATCATTATTTTAAATGTTCAAATGTAGGATCACTGTGCAGTACAAAAGTGAGTACTAAATATGTTAATATTTTTATATAGAAAAATAAATAACATAAACAAAGCATGTATTTTCAAATATTTCCAATATTCGTATCAATATTTCCGTTTAAAAATTTTATATTATTTATTTTTTATTTTTGATATTTGACCTCTGCCATACATCATGCAATGAGTATTTCATAGTGGCTTAGGAGTTATCTTACTAGCGTGGTAAAACAAATTTCTAGTTGTTCGATAGTATTTTTGCCGCGGATTAGTAATTAATAAGTAAACCATATAAAAATGTATATAATTGTTGCTCGGAGTGCCGATAGATGTGAAAACCAGACTGATGTTAAAGATTTTAATTTACAAAAAATTTTAATTTTTGATACTACAATTAATTTGAATATCCAAAAAAAACCACTGTTATTTCATAGTTTTAAGTTTTCACTTCAGTCGGCAGTCCTCAATGACTGCCTATTTTTAAATTTTTTTATTTTGGCCATCTTTTAGATAGTAGCGTATGCTGTTTATTTATTTACGTGCTGCTTAGACGACAATAACTACATAAATTTTAATGTTCGTAAGAAACTTGTGTTAACCGATATATCGACAGTAGCAAGGCGCTTGTATGTAATTGTGATATAATATTGAATGATTCACTCTACAAAATAGTTTTACAGAAAATGAATTAGTGTTACCTTAAAAAGTTTTAGGACCCCATAAACGATCATGCGTACCGTAATTATAGCCATGCGTTAGCGGCAATTAATAATTCGTAATATAAAAAAAGTTACAAATACAATTAGCTATTAAATTATTTAAAAAAGAATTTAAAAGTGTACTTAGTTAATATAATTAAAAGTATAAAGAAGTTAGTATAATTAAACACAAGAAAAGTACGCGACAACAGTTACGGGAACCTAGTAGTCCGCACGGCAAGGCAGCACGGGTCTAGATACGTGACGTCACTCCTCAGTTGTTGGGCCTGTATATCAGTAGGTTTTGGTATAACACAGAACCAAGGCTCAGCTCTTACAGTGAAAGTCGCTATCACATACAAGAGCAAAGACAATGAGACAAGTGAGAAGCAAATTGGAAATTTTTCTGTTTTTTAACTACCACAGAGTTCCGCATAACAATATGCACCACAAGGCCGAACTTTTAACAAACAATACTATCTGGAGGTTCTGCAATCTCTTCATGATGAAATTTGGTGCAAGAGAACAGAACAGTGCGAATCACACATGTACTGCATCAGAATAAGGCCCCCACCCATTTTGTTATGTCTAATCCACAATTTCTTCGTCAACCATAGAATTCCTCAGGTTTGCCACACTCATTCACCCGAAGGGGGGGGGAGGTATAATGATCAATGTGTGATAGTACAGATGGTAGCCACAGCAAAAAGAGGACTATATAAAATTTTTCCTCCATATATGTTAAGACTGTATTGTGTGGAGTCAAGCAGACTACTTTAAAGAAGATTATAACTGGAAGCCACTAAGTACCTAATTTTCCCAATCTATGGTTGGATACTTTCTGAACAGACACTGAAAAATTAGGTGGTTATACGAGAGTAGAGTGAAAAGTTCCGGGCCTCACACAGAGATGGGGCCACTACTATGCTCATTATTTCAGTTGTGTTGTATGGTTGCAGCTGTTTAGTATTAGTTTGACAGTCCACCGAAGTAAGCGCCTCAAGCACTGTTTTAACAATGGACAAATAGGATTAAATTCGTGCCATGATTAAATATATATATATATATATATATATATATATTACATTTAATATTTATAAATAAATTTACTTCATGATATACCTTTTTTTTCCTTATTAGGAACATGTTTCGGGTATCATCTTGTACCCATCCTCAGCCTTCCGGTTTTTGTGTCTGGTGAAGTACATATGTGTTGTTGGTTGACTATTATTATTGTGGCTTCCTGTTGGCTTCTGGTACTTCAAATTGGTTTTATTGTGTCAGATTGTGGTGTATGTGTTACTTTTTTTTGTGTATTTTCGATGTTGAGTGCTTTGAATATTGTGTCATGTTTTGTATTGATTTGTATTTGTTCAGGTATTAGTTTGTTTTGTGTTTTATGTTTGTATATTTGTAAATTTTCCCAACTGTTCATTATGGTGTCTTTGTGTGGTATATGTTTTATTAGTGTTATATTGGTTATGTCTGGGAATTCATGTCCTGTGTTTATTGCATGTGTGGCTAAATTGGATTTCTATATTTCTGGTTTTTTGTATGCGTTTAGGTGTTCAAAACATTTGTCGTGAGGCAAACTGAGTAGGCGCTGAGATAACAGCGCCGCCTCCTGGCTGTGAATACCGCAACTAGCGGCTGGTGGCGCGTAGTACTAGCCATACACCGTCACACTAACACAAAAGCCGCGCGGTACGTCTTGGTCCTTAACGGACTGTTGAGCGGAGGTTTTTTAGGTGTTCAAAATAACGTTTTTTCAGCTGTTTTTTTGTTTGTCCTATGTAACATTTATTGCAATCTTGGCATTCAATTTTGTATATACCGTTAGTTGTTGTATTATCTTTGTTGTGTGGGCTATTTAGTTTTTGTAAATTATTTTTATTAGTTTTGTATGCTATTTTTATATCTGTGTTTTTAAATAGTTTTGTCATTTTATTATTTATGTATGTGAATGTGGCCCATTTTTTGTTGTTGTTATTATTTATGTGTTGTTCATTTTGATTAATTCTTAATTGTTCAGTTTTTATTTTATATTTGATTTTATTTTCTATTTTGTTTACAGTATTTTTATTGTATCCATTTTCATAACCAATTTGGTATATTATATTTCTTTCTTTGTCAGTTTCTTGTTTGTTTAGGGGAATTTTGTACATTCTGTTAAATAGCGAATAGAATGCTGCCATTTTATGTTGTGGTGGGTGGTCAGAATGGTTAGGTATAATGATGTTAGTAGAAGTTGGTTTTCTATATATTGCATATTGTATGTGGTTGTTGTATCTTGTGATGGTTATGTCTAAATAGTTAATCTACTAACATCATAGTCAATATACTACCTCACGTTATCGCACTCAATTTTCACTGATGATGGAAGTTGATGGCACTGCCGAAACGTTTGGTTTTGCAGAAAACATTGGTCTACGGCCAAACAGGACAGGAAGGAATTTTAACAACAAACTACTTCTTTGTTGCCGATAACGTAGTACATATATAAAAAATTATCCTCTCCCCCTTCAACTATAATATTCATTTATAGAAAATTACCCCCACCCCTTTCAACTAGCCTCTTCATTTATAGATATTTCATCTAAGTTTCTACAGTGCATTATTAAGATTGTCTTATCAGGATACTTTATTTATCAAAATTAAGTACTTTACTCTTGTTACAACAAAAAATGTTTCAGGTAAACTACCCTTTCCCCGTAACAGATCTTCACCAAAATCAATAGACCTTGAGTCCTCTACAATTCAGGGACGCATGCAAAACATTATTTGAGTCTGTTTGACTGCGCGGCAGTTATCGTTCGTCATAGAAACAATTACTCTTGTTAAAACATTAACAGTGGCAGGTAAACTACCCCTTTCCCTTAACCCATCTTCACCAACACCTGTATTGAGAACTCTGCAATACAGGGCTGTATGCAAAACATTATATGATTCTGTTTGAATTTCCGGCTGTTATCGTTTGCCATAGAAACAAATTACCTTGATAAAAAAAAAGTTGCAGGTAAACTACCCCTTTCCCTTAACCAATCTTCACCAAAACCAAAAGTTCGTGAGAACTCTACAATTCCGGGCTGTATGCAAAAAATTAGTTGATTCTGTTTGAATTTATGGCAGTTATCGTTCGTCATATAAAAAATTACCCTTGTTAAAACTTAAAATGTTGCAGGTAAACTACCTCTTTCCCTTAACCGATCTTCACCAACACCAATAGGTCTTGAGAACTCTACAATAAAGGGCTGTATGCAAAACATTAATTGATTCTGTTTGACTTTGCGGCTGTTATCGTTTGCCATAGAAACAAAATTACCCTTGATAAAAAAAAGTTGCAGGTAAACTACCCCTTTCCCTTAACCGATCTTCACCAAAATCAACAGGTCTTGAGAACTCTACAATTCCGGGCTGCATGCAAAACACTATTTGATTCTGTTTGAATTTGCGGCTGTTATCGTTTGCTATAGAAAAAAATTACCCTTGATAAAAAAACGTTGCAGGTAAACTACCCCTTTCCCTTAACCGATCTTCACCAAAACAATAGGTCTTGAGTACTCTATAATTCAGGACTGTATGCAACAAATTATTTGATTCTGTTTGAATTTGCGGCTGTTATCGTTTGCCATAGAAAATACCCTTGTTAAAACATAAAATGTTGCAGATAAACTACCCATTTCCCTTAACCGATCTTCACCAAAAAAAATAGGTCTTGAGAACTCTACAAATCAGAGCTGTATGAAAAAAATTATTTGATTCTGTTTGAATTTGCGGCTGTTACCATTTGTCATAGACAAAAATCTACAGGCATACAGGGACACTTTTCAAAAAATCAGTATGGAGAACCATACATCACTTCTATGTTCTAAGATTTACATTTAAAATCATATTTGAAATGAAATATTTCCATAGAAACTACTTCTTTCTATTGCTTCAGCCTTAACCATAGTACTGTGGTCACTAACGTATACCACCTCACGTTTTCGCACTCGATTTTCACTGATCATGGCAGTCGATGGCACTGCTGAAACGTCTGGTTTTGCAGAAAACACTGGACTAAGGCTAAACAGCCCAGGAAGGAATTTTAACAAAAAACTACATCGTTGTTGCCGATAACGTAGTACTCATTTAAAAAATTCTCCCCTCCCTCTTCAACTATAATTTTCATTAATAGAAAATTACACCCACCCTGTTCAACTAGCCTCTTCATTTATAGATATTTCATGTACGTTTCTACAGTGGATTATTATGAGCTTCTTATCAGGATACTTTATTTATCAAAATTAAATACTTCACTCTTGTTAAAACATAAAACGTTGCAGGTAAACTACCCCTTTCCATTAACCGGTCTTCACCAAAATCAACAGTCCTTGAGTTCTCTAGAATGGACGTAAGCATGCAAAACATTATTTGATTCTGTTTGAATGTGCGGCAGTTATCGTTCATCATGAATACATTTCTCTTGTTACAACATAAAATGTTGGAGGTAAACTACCCCTTTCCATTAACCGGTCTTCACCAAAATCAACAGGCCTTGAGTTCTCTAGAATGGACGTAAGCATGCAAAACATTATTTGATTCTGTTTTAATGTGCAGCAGTTATCGTTCGTCATAGAAAGAATTACTCTGGTTAAAACATGAAAAGTGGCAGGTAAACTACCCCTTTTCCTTAACCGATCTTCACAAAAATAACAGGCCTTCACTCCTATACAATTCAGGACGGTATGCAAAAAGGTATTTGATTCTCTTTGAATTTACGGCAGTTATCGTTCGTCATAGAAAAAATTACCCTTGTTAAAATATAAAATGTTGCAGGTAAACTACCCCTTTCCCTTAACCGATCTTCACCAACACCAACAGGTCTTGAGAACTCTACAATTCAGGGCTGTATGCAAAACATTATTTGATTCTCTTTGAATTTACAGCAGGTATCGTTCGTTAAAAAAAAATTACCCTTGTTAAAACATACAACGTTGCCGGTAAACTACCCCTTTCCCTTAACCGATCTTCAACAAAAACAACAGACCTTGAGACCTTTATAATTCAAAAAGGTATGCAAAAAAGTAATTTATTCTGTTTGGATTTACGGCAGTTAACATTCGTGAAAGAAAAAATTACCCTTCTTAAAACATAAAATGTTGCAGGTAAACTACCCCTTTCCCTTAACCAATCTTCACCAAAACAAATAGGTCTTGAGAAGTCTAGAATTCAGGGCTGTATCCAAAACATTATTTAATTCTGTTCGAATTTGCGGCTGTTATCGTTTGCCATAGAAAAAAATTGCCCTTGATAAAAAAAACGTTGCAGGTAAACTATCCCTTTCCCTTAACCGATCTTCACCAAAAACAATAGGTCTTGAGTACTCTACAAATCAGAACTGTATGCAAAAAATTATTTGATTCTGTTTGAATTTGCGGCTGTTATCGTTTGCCATACAAAATACCCTTATTAAAAAAACGTTGCAGGTAAACTACCCCTTTCCCTTAACCGATCTTCACCAAAAACAATAGGTCGTGAGTACTCTACAAATCAGAACTGTATGCAAAAAATTATTTGATTGTTTGAATTTGCGGCTGTTATCGTTTGCCATAGAAAAAAAACTACAGACAGACAGATAGACACACAGACACTTTTTGAAAAACGACTTTTTTTCATGTTTTGAGTGTAGCAGAATCAAAATCTGCAATAATCTCGAACAAGATTTTTTTTGCCATCACCATACTTCCATTTCCTTAAGGAACATGGAAGTAAAAATGACTTTTTTCATGTTTTGAGTGTAGTACAATCAGAATCTGCAATAACCTCGAACATGATTTTTTTTTTGCCATCACCATACTTCCATTTCCTTAAGGAACATGGAAGTAATAAATGAATTAAAGTTTGAATTGCTTCCTCACCCACCATACTCGCCAGATTTAGCCACGAGCGACTTTTATCTCTTTCCTAACCTCAAAAAATGACACGGAGGAAAAAGATTTGGGAACAACAATCAAGTTTAGTCAGTGATGCTGTAAATGGCTATTTTGAGGAGCTCGACAAATCAGCTTATCAGTCTGACATAACAGCTCTAGAACATATTTGGGAAAACTGTATCGAGCTAAATGGAGATTATGTTAAGAAATAAAAGCAAATTAATAAAAAAATATCGTTATGGAGAACCATACATGACTTCCATGTTCTAAGATTTATATTTAAAATCGTTTACGAAATGAAATGTTTCCATAGAAACTACTTCTTTCCACTTATTGCTTGAGCCTTAACCACAGTACTGTGGTCACTAACGTATACCACCTCACGTTATCGCACTCGATTTTCACTGATGATGGTAGTCGACAGCACTGCCGAAACGTCTGGTTTTGCAGAAAACATTGGACTAGGCCAAACAGACCGCGACGGAATTTTAACAAAAAACTACTACTTTGTTGTCTATAACGTAGTACACATATAAACATTATCCCCTCCCGCTTCAACTATAGATTTTCAATTATAGAAAATTACCCCCACCCTGTTCAACTAGCCTCTTCATTTATAAATATTTCATCTACGTTTCTACACTGGATTATTAAGATCATCTTTACTTTATTTATCAAAATTAAGTACTTTACTCTTGTTACAACATAAAATGTTGCAGGTAAACTACCCCTTTCCCTTAACCGATCTTCACCAAAATCAACAGGCTTTGAATGCTCTACAATTTAGGGAATTACGCAAAAACTTATTTGATTATGTTTGAATTTACAGCAGTTATCGTTCGTCATAGAAAAAATTAACCTTGTTATCACATAAAACGCTGCACTTAAAGTACCCCTTTCTCTTAACTGATCTTCACCAAAATCAATAGGTCTTGAGTCTCCTACAATTCAGGGATGCATGCAAAACATTATTTGATTCTGTTTGAATTTGCGGCAGTTATCGTTCATCATAGAAACAATTACTCTTGTTAAAACATAAAAGGTGGCAGGTAAACAACCCCTTTCCCTTAACCGATCTTCGACAGAATCAACAAACCTTGAATTCTCTATAACTCAAAAAGGTATGCAAAAAGTAGTTGATTCTGTTTGAATTTGCGGTAGTTATCGTTCATCATATAAAAAATTACCCTTGTTAAAACATAAAATGTTGCCGGTAAACTACCCCTTTCCCTTAACCAATCTTCACCAACACCAACAGGTCTTGATAACTCTATAATTCAGGGCTGTATGCAAAACATTTTAGATTCTGTTTGAACTTGCGGCTGTTATCGTTTGCCATAAAAAAAATTACCCTTGATAAAAAAAAACGTTGCAGGTAATCTACCCCATTCCCTTAACCGATATTCACCAAAAACATCAGGTCTTGAGTACTCTACAATTAAGGGCTGTATGCAAAAAGTATTTGATTCTGTTTGAATTTGCGGCTCTTTGCGTTTGCCATAGGAAAATATCGGTATGGAGAACCATACATGACTTCCATGTTCTAAGATTTATATTTAAAATCATTTTCGAAATGAAATATTTTTATAGAAACTACTTCTTTCTTCAGCCTTAACCACAGTACTATGGTCACGATCATATACCACCTCACGTTAGCGCACTCGATTTTCACTGATGATGACAGTCGATAGTACTGCTGAAATGTTTGGTTCTGTAGAAAACATTGGACCACACCAAACAGCCCGGGAAGGAATTTTAACAACAAACTTCTTTGTTGCCGATAACGTACACATGACATATAAATAAAAATTATTCCCTCCTCCTTCAACGCACAATTTCATTTATAGAAAATTACCGCCCCTTCATTGATAGAAAATTACCCCCACCTCTTCATTTATAGATATGTCATCTACGTTTCTACAGTGGATTATTATGATCTACTTTTCAGGATACTTTATTTATCAAAATTAAGTACTTTACCCTTGTTAAAACATAAAACGTTGCAGGTAAACTACCCCTTCCTCTTAACTGATCTTCACCAAAATCAAAAGGCCTCGAGTCCTCTACATTTCAGGGATGCATGCAAAACATTATTTGATTCTGTTTGAATGTGCGGCAGTTATCGTTCGTCATAGAAACAATTACTCTTGTTAAAACATAAAATGTTGCAGGTAAACTACCCCTTCCCCTTAACTGATCTTCACCAAAATCAACAGACATTGCGCTCTCTACAGGACAGGAAGGTGTGCAAAACGTTATTTGATTCTGATTGAATTTACTGCAGTTATCATTCATTATAGAAAAAATACCCATGTTAAAACACAAAACGTTCCTGGTAAACTACCCCTTTCCCTTAACCAATCTTCACCAAAAACAACAGGTCTTGAGAACTCTAAAATTCAGGGCTGTATGCAAAAGAGTAGTAGATTCTGTTTAAATTTGCGGCTGTTATCGTTTGACATAGAAAAATATCGGTATGGAGAACCATACATGACTTCCATATTCTAAGATTTATATTTAAAATCATTTTCAGCCAAACAGCCAGGCTGTGTCTTACCTGCCTTTTTATTGCTGTATTAAATGAAAAATATTATATTACATTAAAATGAAAAAATTATAATTTTATTGCCTGCCAACATTATTATTTTATTTTTAACAATTACCATTGTTTCAAAAAGTTTAAATAAATTTTCAAGTACTTTACTCTTGTTAAAACGTAAAAGGTTGCAGGTAAACTACCCCTTCCCCTTAACCGATCTTCACCAAAATCGAAAGGCATTGAGACCTGTACAATTCAGGGACGTATGCTAAAAATTATTTGATTCTGTTTGAATTTGCGGCTGTTATCGTTTGCCATAGAAAATACGCTTGATAAACAAACGTTGCAGGTAAACTACCCCTTCCCCTTAACCGATCTTCACCAAAAACAATAGGTCTTGAGTACTCTACAAATCAGGGCTGTATGCAAAACATTATTTGATTCTGTTTGAAATTGCGGCTGTTATCGTTTGCCATAGAAAATACCCTTGTTAAAAAAACGTTGCAGGTAAACTACCCCTTTCCCTCAACCGATCTTCACCAAAAACAATAGGTCTTGAGAAATCTACAATTCAGGGCTGTATGCGAAACATTATTTGATTCTGTTTGAATTTGCGGCTGTTATCGTTTGCCAAAAAAAAAAAATTTCCCTTGATAAAAAAAACCGTTGCAGGTAAACTACCCCTTCCCCTCAACCGATCTTCACCAAAAACAATAGGTCGCGAGTACTCTACAAATCAGGGCTGTATGCAAAAAATTATTTGATTCTGTTTGAATTTGCGGCAGTTGTCGTTTGCCATAGAAAATACGCATGATAAAAAACGTTGCTGGTAAACTACCCCTTCCCCTCAACCGATCTTCACCAAAAACAATAGGTCTTGAGTACTCTACAAATCAGGGCTGTATGCAGAAAATTATTTGATTCTGTTTGAATTTGCGGCTGTTATCGTTTGCCATAGAAAATACCCTTGTTAAAAAAACGTTGTAGGTAAACTACCCCTTTCCCTTAACCGATCTTCACCAAAAACAAAAGGTCTTGAGAACTCTACAATTTAGGGCTGTATGCAAATAATCTTTTCATTCTGTTTGAATTTGCGGCTGTTATCGTTTGCCATAGGAAATACCCTTGTTAAAACATAAAACGTTACAGGTAAACTACCCCTTTCCCTTAACCGATCTTCACCAAAAACAATAGGTCTTGAGAACTCTACAATTCAGGGCTGTATGCGAAACATTATTTGATTCTGTTTGAATTTGCGGCTGTTATCGTTTGCCAAACAAACAAAATTACCCTTGCTAAAAAAAAACCGTTGCAGGTAAACTACCCCTTTCCCTCAACCGATCTTCACCAAAAACAATAGGTCGCGAGAACTCTGCAAAACCGGGCTGTATGCAAAAAATTATTTGATTCTGTTTGAATTTGCGGCAGTTATCGTTTGCCATAGAAAAAAAATCTACAGACAGACAGACACACAGACAGACAGACACACAGACAGACAGACAGACACACAGACAGACACACAGACACTTTTCGGAAAACGACTTTTTTTCATGTTTTGAGTGTAGTAGAATCAGAATCTGCAATAATCTCGAACACGATTTTTTTTGCCATCACCATACTTCCATTCCTTAAGGAATATGGAAGTAAAAATTACCCTTGATTAAAAAAAAAACCGTTGCCGGTAAACTACCCCTTTCCCTTAACCTATCTTCACCAAAAACAATAGGTCTTGAGTACTCTACAAATCAGGGCTGCATGCAAAAAATTATTTGATTCTGTTTGAATTTGTGGCTGTTATCGTTTGCCATAGAAAAAAAATCTACAGACAGACAGACACACACACACACACACACACACACACACACACTTTTCGAAACAATAGGTATTGAGAACTCTACAATACAGGGCTGTATGCAAAACATCATTTGATTCTGTTTGAATTTGCGGCTGTTATCGTTTGCCATAGAAAAATATCGGTATGGAGAACCATACATGACTTCCATATTCTAAGATTTATATTTAAAATCATTTTCAGCCAAACAGCCAGGCTGTGTCTTACCTGCCTTTTTATTGCTGTATTAAATGAAAAATATTATATTACATTAAAATGAAATATCGGTATGGAGAACCATACATGACTTCCATATTCTAAGATTTATATTTAAAATCATTTTCAGCCAAACAGCCAGGCTGTGTCTTACCTGCCTTTTTATTGCTGTATTAAATGAAAAATATTATATTACATTAAAATGAAAAAATTATAATTTTATTGCCTGGCAACAAAATTATTTTATTTTTAACAATTACCATTGTTTCAAAAAGTTTAAATAAATTTTCAAGTACTTTACTCTTGTTAAAACGTAAAAGGTTGCAGGTAAACTACCCCTTCCCCTTAACCGATCTTCACCAAAATCGAAAGTCATTGAGACCTCTACAATTCAGGGACGTATGCAAAAAATTATTTGATTCTGTTTGAATTTGCGGCTGTTATCGTTTGCCATAGAAAATACGCTTGATAAAAAAACGTTGCAGGTAAACTACCCCTTCCCCTTAACCGATCTTCACCAAAAACAATAGGTCTTGAGTACTCTACAAATCAGGGCTGTATGCAAAACATTATTTGATTCTGTTTGAATTTGCGGCTATCGTTTGCCATAGAAAATAAAACGTAAAAGGTTGCAGGTAAACTACCCCTTCCCCTTAACCGATCTTCACCAAAAACAATAGGTCTTGAGTACTCTACAAATCAGGACTGTATGCAAAACATTATTTGATTCTGTTTGAATTTGCGGCTGTTATCGTTTGCCATATAAAATACCCTTGTTAAAAAAACGTTGCAGGTAAACTACCCCTTTCCCTTAACCGATCTTCACCAAAAACAATAGGTCTTGAGAAATCTACAATTCAGGGCTGTATGCGAAACATTATTTGATTCTGTTTGAATTTGCGGCTGTTATCGTTTGCCAAAAAAAAAAAAATTTCCCTTGATAAAAAAAACCGTTGCAGGTAAACTACCCCTTCCCCTCAACCGATCTTCACCAAAAACAATAGGTCGCGAGTACTCTACAAATCAGGGCTGTATGCAAAAAATTATTTGATTCTGTTTGAATTTGCGGCAGTTGTCGTTTGCCATAGAAAATACGCATGATAAAAAACGTTGCTGGTAAACTACCCCTTCCCCTCAACCGATCTTCACCAAAAACAATAGGTCTTGAGTACTCTACAAATCAGGGCTGTATGCAGAAAATTATTTGATTCTGTTTGAATTTGCGGCTGTTATCGTTTGCCATAGAAAATACCCTTGTTAAAAAAACGTTGTAGGTAAACTACCCCTTTCCCTTAACCGATCTTCACCAAAAACAAAAGGTATTGAGAACTCTACAATTTAGGGCTGTATGCAAATAATCTTTTCATTCTGTTTGAATTTGCGGCTGTTATCGTTTGCCATAGGAAATACCCTTGTTAAAACATAAAACGTTACAGGTAAACTACCCCTTTCCCTTAACCGATCTTCACCAAAAACAATAGGTCTTGAGAACTCTACAATTCAGGGCTGTATGCGAAACATTATTTGATTCTGTTTGAATTTGCGGCTGTTATCGTTTGCCAAACAAACAAAATTTCCCTTGCTAAAAAAAAACCGTTGCAGGTAAACTACCCCTTTCCCTCAACCGATCTTCACCAAAAACAATAGGTCGCGAGAACTCTGCAAAACCGGGCTGTATGCAAAAAATTATTTGATTCTGTTTGAATTTGCGGCAGTTATCGTTTGCCATAGAAAAAAAATCTACAGACAGACAGACACACAGACAGACAGACAGACAGACACACAGACAGACAGACACACAGACACTTTTCGGAAAACGACTTTTTTTCATGTTTTGAGTGTAGTAGAATCAGAATCTGCAATAATCTCGAACACGATTTTTTTTGCCATCACCATACTTCCATTCCTTAAGGAATATGGAAGTAAAAAATTATAATTTTATTGCCTGGCAACAAAATTATTTTATTTTTAACAATTACCATTGTTTCAAAAAGTTTAAATAAATTTTCAAGTACTTTACTCTTGTTAAAACGTAAAAGGTTGCAGGTAAACTACCCCTTCCCCTTAACCGATCTTCACCAAAATCGAAAGTCATTGAGACCTCTACAATTCAGGGACGTATGCAAAAAATTATTTGATTCTGTTTGAATTTGCGGCTGTTATCGTTTGCCATAGAAAATACGCTTGATAAAAAAACGTTGCAGGTAAACTACCCCTTCCCCTTAACCGATCTTCACCAAAAACAATAGGTCTTGAGTACTCTACAAATCAGGGCTGTATGCAAAACATTATTTGATTCTGTTTGAATTTGCGGCTGTTATCGTTTGCCATAGAAAATAAAATGTAAAAGGTTGCAGGTAAACTACCCCTTCCCCTTAACCGATCTTCACCAAAAACAATAGGTCTTGAGTACTCTACAAATCAGGACTGTATGCAAAACATTATTTGATTCTGTTTGAATTTGCGGCTGTTATCGTTTGCCATATAAAATACCCTTGTTAAAAAAACGTTGCAGGTAAACTACCCCTTTCCCTCAACCGATCTTCACCAAAAACAATAGGTCTTGAGAAATCTACAATTCAGGGCTGTATGCGAAACATTATTTGATTCTGTTTGAATTTGCGGCTGTTATCGTTTGCCAAAAAAAAAAAAATTTCCCTTGATAAAAAAAACCGTTGCAGGTAAACTACCCCTTCCCCTCAACCGATCTTCACCAAAAACAATAGGTCGCGAGTACTCTACAAATCAGGGCTGTATGCAAAAAATTATTTGATTCTGTTTGAATTTGCGGCAGTTGTCGTTTGCCATAGAAAATACGCATGATAAAAAACGTTGCTGGTAAACTACCCCTTCCCCTCAACCGATCTTCACCAAAAACAATAGGTCTTGAGTACTCTACAAATCAGGGCTGTATGCAGAAAATTATTTGATTCTGTTTGAATTTGCGGCTGTTATTGTTTGCCATAGAAAATACCCTTGTTAAAAAAACGTTGTAGGTAAACTACCCCTTTCCCTTAACCGATCTTCACCAAAAACAAAAGGTATTGAGAACTCTACAATTTAGGGCTGTATGCAAATAATCTTTTCATTCTGTTTGAATTTGCGGCTGTTATCGTTTGCCATAGGAAATACCCTTGTTAAAACATAAAACGTTACAGGTAAACTACCCCTTTCCCTTAACCGATCTTCACCAAAAACAATAGGTCATGAGAACTCTACAATTCAGGGCTGTATGCGAAACATTATTTGATTCTGTTTGAATTTGCGGCTGTTATCGTTTGCCAAACAAACAAAATTTCCCTTGCTAAAAAAAAACCGTTGCAGGTAAACTACCCCTTTCCCTCAACCGATCTTCACCAAAAACAATAGGTCGCGAGAACTCTGCAAAACCGGGCTGTATGCAAAAAATTATTTGATTCTGTTTGAATTTGCGGCAGTTATCGTTTGCCATAGAAAAAAAATCTACAGACAGACAGACACACAGACAGACACACAGACACTTTTCGGAAAACGACTTTTACTTCCATATTCCTTAAGGAATGGAAGTATGGTGATGGCAAAAAAAATCGTGTTCGAGATTATTGCAGATTCTGATTCTACTACACTCAAAACATGAAAAAAAGTCGTTTTCCGAAAAGTGTCTGTGTGTCTGTCTGTCTGTCTGTCTGTCTGTGTGTCTGTAGATTTTTTTTCTATGGCAAACGATAACTGCCGCAAATTCAAACAGAATCAAATAATTTTTTGCATACAGCCCGGTTTTGCAGAGTTCTCGCGACCTATTGTTTTTGGTGAAGATCGGTTGAGGGAAAGGGGTAGTTTACCTGCAACGGTTTTTTTTTAGCAAGGGTAATTTTGTTTGTTTGGCAAACGATAACAGCCGCAAATTCAAACAGAATCAAATAATGTTTCGCATACAGCCCTGAATTGTAGAGTTCTCAAGACCTATTGTTTTTGGTGAAGATCGGTTAAGGGAAAGGGGTAGTTTACCTGTAACGTTTTATGTTTTAACAAGGGTATTTCCTATGGCAAACGATAACAGCCGCAAATTCAAACAGAATGAAAAGATTATTTGCATACAGCCCTAAATTGTAGAGTTCTCAATACCTTTTGTTTTTGGTGAAGATCGGTTAAGGGAAAGGGGTAGTTTACCTACAACGTTTTTTTAACAAGGGTATTTTCTATGGCAAACGATAACAGCCGCAAATTCAAACAGAATCAAATAATTTTCTGCATACAGCCCTGATTTGTAGAGTACTCAAGACCTATTGTTTTTGGTGAAGATCGGTTGAGGGGAAGGGGTAGTTTACCAGCAACGTTTTTTATCATGCGTATTTTCTATGGCAAACGACAACTGCCGCAAATTCAAACAGAATCAAATAATTTTTTGCATACAGCCCTGATTTGTAGAGTACTCAAGACCTATTGTTTTTGGTGAAGATCGGTTGAGGGGAAGGGGTAGTTTACCTGCAACGGTTTTTTTTATCAAAAAAAAATTTTTTTTTTGGCAAACGATAACAGCCGCAAATTCAAACAGAATCAAATAATGTTTCGCATACAGCCCTGAATTGTAGATTTCTCAAGACCTATTGTTTTTGGTGAAGATCGGTTAAGGGGAAGGGGTAGTTTACCTGCAACGTTTTTTTATCAAGCGTATTTTCTATGGCAAACGATAACAGCCGCAAATTCAAACAGAATCAAATAATTTTTTGCATACGTCCCTGAATTGTAGAGGTCTCAATGACTTTCGATTTTGGTGAAGATCGGTTAAGGGGAAGGGGTAGTTTACCTGCAACTTTTTACGTTTTAACAAGAGTAAATTACTTGAAAATTTATTTAAACTTTTTGAAACAATGGTAATTGTTAAAAATAAAATAATTTTGTTGCCAGGCAATAAAATTATAATTTTTTCATTTTAATATAAATCATGTATAAAAGAAAATATATCGCGCTTGGCAGGCGATATTAAGATTTAAATATAAATCTTAGAATATGGAAGTCATGTATGGTTCTCCATACCGATATTTTTTCATGTTTTGAGTGTAGTAGAATCAGAATCTGCAATAATCTCGAACACGATTTTTTTTGCCATCACCATACTTCCATTCCTTAAGGAATATGGAAGTAAAAATTACCCTTGATAAAAAACTGTTGCAGGTAAACCACCCCTTTCCCTTAACCGATCTTCACCAAAAACAATAGGTCTTGAGTACTCTACAAATCAGAGCTGTATGCAAAAAATTATTTGATTGTGTTTGAATTTGCGGCTGTTATCGTTTGCCATAGAAAAAAATCTATAGACAGGCACACACACAGACACTTTTCAGAAAATGACTTTTTTTAATCTTTTGAGTGTAGTACAATCAGAATCTGCAATAACCTCAAACTCGATTTTTTTTGCCATCACCATACTTCCATTTCCTTAAGGAACATGGAAGTAAAAAGTTAGTTTTCTTATTCAGGCCCGGAACTTTTCACCCCATCGTCATATGTGTAATGATGCCTGCATTGTGTAACAACAACAACATATGTACTGTATTGGACTGTAACAAGCACCTCAGGAAATAGATCATTTTTTTTCAGAACATGAAAGATGAAACTTTTATAATTGTAACATTTCATTGAAATAAATCCTTTACACTTTTCTCATCTTCTTCAAACAGGACCCTCCAATGTAAAGGGACTCAACTGGAAAGTACTGATGAAGATAATGAAAATTGTAGTAACTGACTGAAAGACAGATTTATAAAGGAATTATAAATAGAACAAAAGATGGCATTGAGAACAGATCAGAAAACAAAAAAGAACACATTATGAAAGGAGTGAGTAACATGATTCCAACAGTTTTTAATATTTATAATGAAGAGTTGATCAATTACACTTTAGATGAAATACCTGAAGAACAGGAAACTCTTATATAAAATATACAGATGGTCACACAATTCTAACAGAAATCAAAGATGATTTACAAACAATAAAATAGTTGTAAAAGTTGAAGATATCATAATAAGAATAAATGTTGCAAAAACTAAAGTAATGGGAGTTAAAGAAACAAAAATCAGTTGGTGTTGGTGGGATGATAAAAGAGTAAATCTAGAATATACAGAATCTTTTACATACCTTAGAAATATAATTAAGTAAGTGGACTAGAAGCTGTATATAAGATACAAAAAGTAGAATTGTCCTAAAAAAATAATGCTTGACAGAGTAATAAATCATCTAATAGCAGAAGAATTAACTAAGTAAAAAATCGGTATGGAGAACCATACATGACTTCCATGTTCTAAGATTTACATTTAAAATCATTTACAAAATGAAATATTTCCATAGAAACTACTTTTTTCCACTTACTGCTTCAGCCTTAACCACAGTACTGTGGTCACTAACGTATACCACCACACGTTATCGCACTAGATTTTCACTGATACGGCACTGCCGAAATGTCTAGTTTTGCAGAAAACATAGGACAACGGCCAAACAGCCCACGAAGGAATTTTAACAACAAACTACTACTTTGTTGCCGATAATGTAGTACACATAAAAATTATCCCCTCCCCCTTCAACTATAATTTTCATTTATAGAAAATTATACCCCCACCCCGTTCAACTAGCCTCTTCATTTATAGATATTTCATCTACGTTTTTACAGTGGATTATTAAAATCTTCGTATCAGGATACTTTATTTATCAAAATTAAGTACTTTACTCTTGTTACAACAAAAAATGTTTCAGGTAAACTGCCCTTTCCCCGTAACCGATCTTCACCAAAATCAATAGGCCTTGATTTTGTCTTCTACAACTCAGGCACATATATAAAAAATTATTTGATTCTGTTTGAACTTACAGCAGTTATCGTTCGTCATGAAAAAAATTCTCTTGTTACAACATAAAATGTTGCAGGTAAATACCCCTTTCCCTTATCGATCTTCACCAAAACCAACAGGCCATGAGTCCTCTACAATTCAGGGATGCATGCAAAACATTATTTGATTCTATTTGAATGTGTGGCAGTTATCGTTCGTCATAGAAACAATTACTCTTGTTAAAACATTAAAGGTGGCAAGTAAACTACCCCTTTCCCTTAACCGATCTTCACCAAAATCAATAGGCCTTCAGTTCTTTACAATTCAGGAACGTATCCAAAAAATTATTTGATTCTCTTTGAATTTATGGCAGTTATCGTTCATCATAGACAAATTACCGTTGTTAAAACATAAAACGTTGCAGGTAAACTACCCCTTTGTGACAGTACAAAAAAGTCTGATATAAAAAGTATGGTATGCAAGGTAGTAAACTATTGTATTTCGATGTTTTTTAAAGTCATTTATATGGGTAATACAATTTCCCTTGGTTTTTGCCTACAACGACGCAGTTCCAAGACAACAAAATAATTTCAAGGACAGCAGTGTACATGCAGATAAAAAGACTTATAATGGTTACAGCCACCAATAACGGCGCTACTTGCTCCCGTTTCATTGGCCAACAACGCCAAACGTCATTAAAACGACAATGACGTGATTAGAATACGTAACTAACAAGGCGATTATATAACGAGAGACAAAGAACGATGACGTTTTACTCACACACACATACGTAAAATTTGCATAATTTTCGTCCCAGTCTGCAGAAGTTCATCATGGCGACAACACGCTAACAACAGTGCTGGCTTGAAATAGTCAGGTTTAAGTGTTGCAAAGTATTAACAATGTAATCAAAAGTAAAACAGTGTTAGTTACATTCAAAGTTTGGACAGTATAAAGTAATATTTTCAAAATTAAATGTAAACTCAGTGCAGTCAGGAAGATGTAGCCACGCCGTTTGGAATCAACATGGGCACCTCTACCAGAACGTCCAGTCTACTTACAAGGGAAGTGACTAACCCAAAATTTTATTTAAAGAGCTCGTTTAATTAGAAAATGCAATTATAATGTGTACACATTCAAAAGTAAATTCAGAATGTCTGTATGGATGTGAGAGAGTGAGAGAGGTGTAAACGTTAGATGTCGACTTATAAATGGGGGTTGGTTTGCGTTAACGAATTAAATATAATAAAGAATCAAATGATCATGAAACTAAGGTATAACCAGTAAAACGAATTGTCTGAATTAGCGTTTAATTAAACATAAAGGAGTGGTGATAGTAAAGGGCTGAAATAAGTAATGGCCGCTATGTTAAGTTGTTATACTGTGTACACGATTTAAGAAATTCCTGAATAAATTACGATTGATGATAGTTGCTGCAATTAAACGTATTCTCATTTCCATGACCATCTCTGTCAGCAATCTCGCTGAGTTGAATCCTTGGACCTTAGGTAATTATAGAAATATCAAGATCGAAGTAAACAGAATCCCAAACTATGGTAAGTACCATAATTATGATGTACGTGACACACGTGCTTCATTCGATTAATGTAAACAACCCCGAATATAAGTTACTAGATATTTCATATGACAAATACACATTTATATTTATTTAAAGAAATGGGTAAAGTAACACCTTCCCCTTAACCGATCTTCACCAACACCAACAGGTCTTGAGAACTCTACAATTCAGGGCTGTATGCAAAACATTATTTGATTCTCTTTGAATTTACAGCAGGTATCGTTCGTTAAAAAAAATTACCCTTGTTAAAACATAAAACGTTGCAGGTAAACTACCCCTTTCCCTTAACTGATCTTCACCAAAAACAAAAGGTCTTGAGAACTCTACAATTCAGGGCTGTATGCGAAACATTATTTGATTCTGTTTGAATTTGCGGCTGTTATCGTTTGCCATAGAAAAAAAACAGCTAAAATGGTACCCCCATGTCAGGTGGGTGACAACCTTTGTGAGGAAGGACTGTACTTTTGAATAAAATGTTTGTAGGTCGAATGAAGAGCTGGCCAAAGGGAGCTGGGATCTGATTCATGTAATGAACTTAGGCTCTCGCTGCGAGTTATCAGCCGAGGGTGAATGATGACTATAGTGTTATCAAAGTCTTTCCTGTTAATACAAACTAGTCATTTTTCTTTTTTAAAATCGAGTCTTTCTTTCTTTCTTTCCATTCGTCTTCTGAATTCCAGAATGACGATTCTGTTTACCAGTATAATTATAAATTTCTCAGCAAAACATTTCTTCCTTAATACGTTTGTGTCTTCTGTTTAACACCCACCATTCTGATCCTTGTCATAACGCTATATTCCACACAGGCTAGTAAATAACTAGTGATGTCAAAATATTTTCCAGGAGGGGCAAACAATTTTCCAGAGGAGAAATATATTTATATATTTTTCATACATACACACATGCACAAATTAGTTTGTAATTCTTATATTATAACAGAAATAAGTACACAGATTGTATAAATTTATTAAAACATTTATTGCTTCAAAATATGCATAAAATTTATGGCTTGTAAAAGTTAATGTTTGATCTCCATTAAGTAGTGCTCAAGTTTCCAAAGTTTTAATATTATTATGTCCGTAATCAAAACATCAGAGCAGGTTTTAGTGTGTATGAGGGTACACCGTGGAAAAAAATTGAACATTCACTATGGAGCGTTGCTCAGAGTAAAGCTGCGAATCTACAGTGTACGTTTCACAGAACAAACACGTGGAAAAGAAGGATCGCTCCGAAGTCTCTCATAGACCCTGAGCATCTTGCAGAGGGTTCACTCCCTAAAGACGAAAAGTCTGTCTATGAACCGTTCCTCTGTAAAAACGTGCAGTTACACTGGTGAGTAATCCACAGGAACCAAACTGCTGTCCACGCTGGACACCTTTTCGGCTTGCACACGTTGTGTTGATGTGGGTTTTGACACTTTCCATTTAAAAAGCATGCAAACATAAGAAAATAAAAATGAGTGAGGCCAGAAATAACACGAATTGTGTGTGTGTGTGTCCTGCCTGCCTTTTTATTGCAGTAATCACAATAATAAAATGGAAACGTAAACATTACATAATTGAGATATGCTTGCCTGCCACGAACTATATATTTTCTCTCATACATGATTTACATTAAAATGAAAAAATTATAATTTTATTCTCCATATTATTTGAATTAGCAGCCATCCTTACTATTTCTTTTATAAAATTGCTAAACTGCTACAATTTTTATTTAGACAAAGCTTTTCGTCATCTCTGACATCATCAGGTGTTGAACAACGTCTGTTGCCTGTACGTTGTAGGCTTTTATACTTTAGGCCCCTCCCCTTTTTATCATCGCCCCTCCTAATGGTTCTTGCCGCTGCCGCTCTTCACGGGAACTTTGTCCACATTTTTCCGTTAGGCATTTTACCAACGTCCGTCAATTGTTTTCAGAATCTCCCGTTAATTTCTTCATGTCCCGCTCTTCACGGGAACTTCGTCTATATTTTCCGTTAGGCATTTTACCAACGTCCGTCACTTATTTTATGAATCTCCCGTTATTTTCTTCATGTTACTATTTTATTTTTTTGATTTATAACTTTTTTGTAAACCTTTTATTGCATTTCGTCAATTTTAGTGTGTTATTCTTATTACTTTAATTCATTTTTTGTTTATTGTTTAATATATAATAAAATATTTCTTCATTTGTAAAATCCACTTTTATATTCATTAATTTATTCTTATCTTCTTTTTTAACTTTAAGTATTTCTAGTTCTTCTATTAGTTTTCTTTTTTGTGGATTGTTTTCTATTTTGATTATTTCCATATTTTCATTTGGATTTATGAATTTATGGCCTGATTCATTGAAATGTCTTGCATATAGTGAGTTCGTTGTTTTAACTCCTTCTCCTTTTGCATGTTCACTCATTCGAATTTTAAATTTTCTTCCAGTTTCGCCCAGATATATCTTATTACATTCCCCACATTTTAATTTGTATACACCTCTTTTTTCTGTTATTTGAATTTCTTCTGTTTTAGCATTTTTTATATATTCGAATACATTTTTCGTTTTAATTATTCCTATCTGTATTTCGTACTTTTCGAAGCATTTTTGTAACATTTTTGTTTGATATCCTATGTATGTTATTGCTCCTTTATATTTCTTTTCTTCATTTGTTTTTTCTTTTTTGTTCTTTTCTATTTCTTTATTTTCTTCTATTTTCTTAACTATTCTATTAATTATTTTAGGGTTGTAATTTTTATTTTTTGCTATTTGTTGTATTTTCTTTAATTCTTTTTGTTTGAGTTCTTCATTTTCTAGATACTTTATAGCTCTATAGCAAAATGAATTTAATGCTGCCATTTTATAATTGACTGGATGATATGATTCTTGTGGAATTATTAAATCTGAGTATGTTTCTTTCCTATATATATATCGAATTTGAGTTTGTTTTCTTCAATTTTTATATTGATATCCAGGAAATTAATTTCTAATCCTCCAATTTCTTCTTGAAATTTTATTGTTTTTTCTATGTTATTTAATTCTTCCGTAATTTTTTTAAAATCATTTACTTCACCTTCCCAAACTATTAGTATGTCAAACAGAAGAAATTCCAATAACAGAAAAAAGCGGTGTATACAAATTAAAATGTGGGGAATGTAATAAGATATATCTGGGCGAAACTGGAAGAAAATTTAAAATTCGAATGAATGAACATGCAAAAGGAGAAGGAGTTAAAATAACGAACTCACTATATGCAAGACATTTCAATGAATCAGGCCATAAATTCATAAATCCAAATGAAAATATAGAAAAATAATCAAAATAGAAAACAATCCACAAAAAAGAAAACTAATAGAAGAACTAGAAATACTTAAAGTTAAAAAAGAGATAAGAATAAATTAATGAATATAAAAGTGGATTTTACAAATGAAGAAATATTTTATTATATATTAAACAATAAACAAACAATAAATTAAAATAATAAGAATAACACACTAAAATTGACGAAATGCAATAAAAGGTTTACAAAAAAGTTATAAATCAAAAAAATAAAATAGTAACATGAAGAAAATAACGGGAGATTCATAAAATAAGTGACGGACTTTGGTAAAATGCCTAACGGAAAATATAGACGAAGTTCCCGTGAAGAGCGGGACATGAAGAAATTAACGGGAGATTCTGAAAACAATTGACAGACGTTGGTAAAATGACTAACGGAAAAATGTGGACAAAGTTCCCGTGAAGAGCGGCAGTGGCAAGAACCATTAGGAGGGGCGATGACAAAAGGGGAGGGGTCTAAAGTATAAAAGCCTACAACGTACAGGCGACAGACGTTGTTCAAGACCTGATGATGTCAGAGATGACGAAAAGCTTTGTCTAAACAAAAATTGTAGCAGTTTAGCAATTTTATAAAAGAAATTAATTTTATTTCCTGGAACAAAATTATTTTATTTTTAACAATTACCATTGTTTGAAAAAGTTTAAATGAATTTTCAAGTACTTTACTGTTGTTAAAACGTAAAAGGTTGCAGGTAAACTATCCCTTCCCCTTAACCGATCTTCACCAAAATCAAAAGGCCTTAAGATCACTACAATTCAGGGATGTATGCAAAAAATTATTTGATTCTGTTTGAATATGCGGCAGTTACCGTTCGTCATAGAAAAAATTATGCTTGTTACAATATAAAATGTTGCAGATAAACTACCCTATTCCCTTAACCGATCTTCACCAAAACCAAAAGGTCTTGAGAACTCTACAATTCAGGGCTGTATGCAAAACATTATTTGATTCTGTTTGAATTTGCGGCTGTTATAGTTTGCAAAAAAAAAAATTACCCACGATAAAAAAACGCTGCAGGTAAACTACCCTTTTCCCTTAACTGATCTTCTCCGAAAACAATAGGTCTTGAGTACTCTACAATTCAGGGTTGTATGCAAAAAATTATTTGATTCTGTTTGAATTTGCGGCTGTTATCGTTTGCCATACAAAATACCCTTGTTAAAACATAAAACGTAGCAGGTAAACTACCCCTTTCGCTTAACCGATCTTCACCAAAAACAACACGTCTTGAGAACTCTACAATTCAGGGCTGTATGCAAAAGAGTAGTAGATTCTGTTTAAATTTGCGGCTGTTATCGTTTGACATAGAAAAAAATTACCCTTGATTAAAAAAAACCGTTGCCAGTAAACTACCCCTTTCCGTTAACCGATCTTCACCAAAAACAATAGGTCTTGAGTACTCTACAAATCAGGGCTGCATGCAAAAAATTATATGATTCTGTTTGAATTTGCGGCTGTTATCGTTTGCCATAGAAAAAAAATCTACAGACAGACAGACACACACACAGACACTTTTCGAAACAATAGGTATTGAGAACTCTACAATTGACAGGGCTGTATGCAAAACATCATTTGATTCTGTTTGAATTTGCGGCTGTTATCCTTTGCCATAGAAAATATCGGTATGGAGAACCATACATGACTTCCATGTTCTAAGATTTATATTTAAAATCATATTCGAAATGAAATATTTCCATAGAAACTACTTCTTTCTACATATTGCTTCAGCCTTAACCACAGTACTGTGGTCACTAAACTATACCACCTCACGTTTTCGCACTCGATTTTCACTGATGATGGCAGTCGATGGACTGCCGAAAAATCTGGTTTTGCAGAAAACATTGGACTACGGCTAAACAGCCCGGGAAGGAATTTTAACAAAGAACTACTTCTTTGTTGCCGATAACAGAGTACACATATAAACAATTCTCCCCTCCCCATTCAACTATAATTTTCATTAATAGAAAACTACCCCCACCCCGTTCACCTAACCTCTTCATTTATAGATATTTCAACTACGTTTCTACAGTGGATTATTATGAGCTTCTTATCAGGATACTCTATTTATCAAAATTAAGTACTTTACTCTTGTTAAAACATAAAACGTTGCAGGTAAACTAACCCTTTCTCTTAACCGATCTTCACCAAAATCAATAGACCTTCAGTGCTCTACAATTCAGGGATGCATGCAAAAAAATATTTGACTCTGTTTGAATGTGCGGCAGTTATCGTTCGTCATGGAAACATTTCTCTTGTTACAACATAAAATGTTGCAGGTAAACTACCCCTTTCCCATAACCGATCTTCACCAAAATCAATAGACCTTGAGCTCTCTGCAACACAGGAAAGGGTGCAAAAAAATTATTTGATTCTCTTTGAATTTTCGGCAGTTATCGTTCATCATAAAAAAATTACCCTTTTTAAAACATAAAACGTTGCTGATAAACTACCCCTTCCCTTAACCGACCTTCAACAAAATCAACAGACCTTGAGTTCTCTTTAGTTCAAAAAGGTATGCAAAAACCTAGTTGATTCTGTTTGAATTTACAGCAGTTACCGTTCGTCATATAAAAAAATTTCCCTTGTTAAAACATAAAATGTTGCTGGTAAACTACCCCTTTCCCTTAACCGATCTTCACCAACACCAATAGGTATTGAGAACTCTACAATACAGGGCTGTATGCAAAACATCATTTGATTCTGTTTGAATTTGCGGCTCTTATCGTTTGCCATAGAAAACACCCTTGATAAAACATAAAATGTTGCTGGTAAACTACCCTATTCCATTAACCGATCTTCACCAAAAATAATAGGTCTTGAGAACTCTACAATTCAGGGCTGTATGCAAAACATTATTTGATTCTCTTTGAACTTACGGCAGTTATCGTTCATCATAGAAAAAATACCCTTGTTAAAACATAAAACGTTGCAGGTAAACTACCCCTTTCCCTTAACCGATCTTCAACAAAATCAACAGACCTCGAGTCCTGTATAATTCACATAGGTATGCAAAAGAGTAGTTGATTCTGTTTTAATGTACGGCAGTTATCGTTCGTCATAAAAAAATTACCCTTGATAAAACATAAAATGTTGCAGGTAAACTATCCTATTCCCTTAACCGATCTTCACCAAAACCAACATGTCTTGAGAACTCTACATTTCAGGGCTGTATGCAAAATATTATGTGATTCTGTTTGAATTTGCGGCTGTTATCGATTGCCATATAAAATACCCTTGATAAAACAAAAAACGTGGCAGGTAAACTACCCCTTTCCCTTAACCGATCTTCACCAAAAACAATAGGTCTTTAGTACTCAACAAAACAGGGCTGTATGCAAAAACATATTTGATTCTGTTTGAATTTGCGGCTCTCATCGTTTGCCATAGAAAAACCCCTTTTAAAACATAAAACGTTGCAGGTAAACTACCCCTTTCCCTTAACGGATCTTCACCAACACCAATAGGTATTGAGAACTCTACATTTCAGGGCTGTATGCAAAATATTATATGATTCTGTTTGAATTTGCGGCTGTTATCGTTTGCCATACAAAATACCCTTGATAAAACAAAAAACGTGGCAGGTAAACTACCCCTTTCCCTGAAACGATCTACACCAAAAACAATAGGTCTTTAGTACTCAAGAAATCAGGGCTGTATGCAAAAATGTATTGGATTCTGTTTGAATTTGCGGCTCTTATCGTTTGCCATAGAAAATACCCTTTTAAAACATAAAACGTTGCAGGTAAACTACCCCTTTCCCTTAATCGATCATCACCAAAAACAAAAGGTCTTGAGACCTCTACAATTCAGGACAGTATGCAAAACATTATTTGATTATGTTTGAATTTGCGGCTGTTATTGTTTGCCATAGAAAATACCCTTGTTAAAACATAAAACGTTGCAGGTAAACTACCCCTTTCCCTTAACCGATCTTTACCAAAATCAACAGATCTTGAGAACTCTACAATTCAGGGCAGTATGCGAAACATTATTTGATTCTGTTTGAATTTGCGGCTGTTATCGTTTGCCAAACAAACAAAATTACCCTTGATAAAAAAAACTGTTGCAGGTAAACTACCCCTTTCCCTTAACCGATCTTCACCAAAAACAATAGGTCTTGAGTACTCTACAAATCAGGACTGTATGCAAAAAATTATTTGATTCTGTTTGAATTTGCGGCTGTTATTGTTTGCCATAGAAAAAAATCTACAGACACACGCACAGACACTTTTCAGAAAACGACTTTTTTTCATGTTTTGAGTGTCGTACAATCATAATCTGCAATAATCTCGAACACGATTTTTTTTGCCATCACCATACTTCCATTTCCTTAACGAACATGGAAGTAAAAATTACCCTTGATAAAAAACCGTTGCAGGTAAACCATCCCTTTCCCTTAACCGATCTTCACCAAAAACAATATGTCTTGAGTACTCTACAAATCAGGGCTGTATGCAAAAAATTATTTGATTCTGTTTGAATTTGCGGCTGTTATCATTTGCCATAGAAAATACCCTTGTTAGAACATAAAACGTTGCAGGTAAACTACCCCTTTCCCTTAACCGATCTTCAACAAAATCAACAAACCTTGAGTTCTGTATAACTCAAAAAGGTATGCAGAAGAGTAGTTGATTCTGTTTTAATGTACGGCAGTTATCTTTCGTCATAAAAAAATTTACCCTTGTTAAAACATAAAATGTTGCAGGTAATACCCTATTCCCTTAACCGATCTTCACCAAAACCAACAGGTTTTGCGAACTCTACAATTCAGGGCTGTATGCAAAATATTGTTTGATTATGTTTGAATTTGCGGCTGTTATTGTTTGCCATAAAAAATACCCTTGTTAAAACAAAAAATGTAGCAGGTAAACTACCCCTTTCCCTTAACCGATCTTCACCAAAAACAATAGGTCTTGAGTACTCTACAAATCAGGGCTGTATGCAACAACGTATTTGATTCTGTTTGAATTTTCGGCTCTTATCGTTTGCCATAGAAAATACCCTTTTCAAACATAAAACGTTGCCAGTAAACTACCCCTTCCCCTTAACCGATCTTCACCAAAAACAATAGGTCTTGAGAACTCTATAATTCAGGGCAGTATTCAAAAAATTATTTGATTATGTTTGAATTTGCGGCTGTTATCGTTTTCCATAGAAAATACCCTTGTTAAAACAAAATGTTGCAAGTAAACTACCCCTTTCCCTTAACCGATCTTTACCAAAATCAATAGGTCTTGAGAACTCTAAAATTTAGGGCTGTATGCAAAATATTATTTGATTGTGTTTGAATTTGCGGCTGTTATTGTTTGCCATAGAAACAAATTACCCTTGATTACAAAAAAAAAAAAGTTGCAGGTAAACTACCCTTTTCCCTTAACCGATCTTCACCAAAAACAATAGGTGTTGAGTACTCTACAAATCAGGGCTGTATGCAAAAAATTATTTGATTCTGTTTGAATTTGCGGCTGTTATCGTTTGCCGTAGAAAAAAAATCTACAGACAGACAGACACACACACAGACACTTTTCGAAAAACGATTTTTTTTCATGTTTTGAGTGTAGTACAATCAGAATCTGCAATAATCTCGAACACGATTTTTTTTGCCATCACCATACTTCCATTTCCTTAAGGAACATGGAAGTAAAATTGATATGCTGAGTGTTTTGTTTGGAGCAATGTAGTATATTGATCAGAGACGGGCAATCAACAACAAAGAATGTTTTAGAAAATTTCAAAACATGGTTGTGGTGAAGAATAGGACTGGAAAGAGCAGATACCAAATAAAGTGATGTTAAGGACAATACATGGAAACTGCTTGGAACTATTAGAAATATGGAAGAGAAGATATGGATTTTGATGACGAGACAAAATTAGAGACCTGGAATAGTAAAAATTACAAAGACAAGACAGAAATTGACAGCATGGAGAGAACAATTCAGCTGAGGCCTCTTTTCAGGCAGAATCATCACCATTGATGATAACACTTGTAAGGAGCCTGAAATACACATACTATGCTACTGTATTCGATTTTCAATTCATTATTCCTGACAACTGAAATTTATTGTATTCGTACATATAGGTTGTTTTAACCTAAAATTGTTTCTCTAGTATAATTCCATTGTTTTTAAACCAAATTAAAAAAATATTATGACAAATGGACCTATTAAAACCAGTACACGAGTAAACAATCATAGCATACATTATCACTGCCCATTAGTAAAGTGTAGTAATCACAGAAAGTTTGTTCTTTTAGTTTTTAACAAAAAATTATATTTTGAGATCCTCACAGTTCAAAATGACCACTTTTGTATTGATATCCATCTACATGTGTTTGTGGTGTTTTCATCAATACCATAACTACACTTGTGAACAACTTGTGGGCACAAATATCAACTTTAAATCTTGTATCAACATGCCCTTTTCATGACTAAACTCAATGGCCCAGCTGGAAATGGTACACTAATTTTTAACTGTTTGAATTTATTTTAAAAACTGAAATGTAAGTACCATTATATGGTTAACATAGGGCTAAACTGAACTTTTCACAATTCTTAATACCTCTCTACAATAACTATCTGCAATCACTAATTTTACTAACCAGACACACTTAATGTTGTCTCACATGCTATGTATGAGTTACGGTACACATTTACTGCACATTAGATAAGTACAGCATTATTGGAAAAATCTGTATTTTCTTTGATATCTTACATATTTATTTTGATCCTATACATCTGATCTTTATACATGCATAACCTGCACTTCAAAAAAAAGGACATGGAATTCTTGTTGTATACAATGTGTAATTAACGTACCTATGACAAAAATTCATTCAACTGAATCACAGAAGATGAGGGGAAAACATACAAGATAATAATTTTCACATTTTGTTCCATAATGAAACGGAAGAGTATGTTTTTTAATGTTGTCATAGATCTTTACGCATATTAAAAGTAATAAAGATCAACTGGAATTCCACAATTTGGTTGGAAAATAAACAAGACTAAGAAATCAAATTATATTTTCTGCAGTTATGAAAATTTACAGAACCATTCTACTAATTATACTATCACCTGACAAAGTCAAAGGACAAGCCTGGGAACTGGTATTTTTGCAACATTTGAAAACCCCAAATTAAAGTTATATTAATCTTGTACATGTGCATAGTTTTTCATATTAGAGATGCTAACATTACATTATTGTGTTTTTAGAAATATTTGATTATTTATTTTATTCACACTTACATTGTAACAGTTTTTGATGTTTTTATTACAGACTACATAGAATTAACTATTTACTCATAATGTAGGCAATGTATTTAGTTTTATACTGATCTTTACAGATTCATATATCACGCTGTATTTACTGAAACTAAATAAAAATAACTATACTAATGATAATATTTTCTTACCGCTCTTGCAGGACCAGTATTTGCATAAACTGAAACAGAATAGACGAGAACATACATAAGAAAAGTAATGACCATTTAGCTAAAACCATACTACTTAACAAGCACTAAATAAATAAATTACGCTTATATCACTTTTGTTATAATAAAAAGTTAAATCATTCCCTTTCAATCAATTTTTAGCCTGACATAACAATACCTAAATTGTACCTCCAGTTGTTATTCAGCTGATTTTGCAACAGCATTTGTTATGTAATAAAGTACATTTGAAAGCAATTAAATTTATAGATATTATGTTTAGACTTTGTTTCATCAGTTTAATTATATCATTTCCAAAATAACTGAATTATATTTTGTTTTACATAAATTCAAAATATACCACAATAAATAAATAAATATGTTATTATACAGCAGATCTAGGTATCAATAAATATTAATAGAAAGTTAAGTTATATAAACTATTTATATTCTACATACTTCAAAGCTTTTTACAGTTAATCATAATTGTTAAAAAGTAAGGCGATATAACACAAATTAAATACGGCATGACAGTATGTTGTGTGTGAGTATGTAGTACAATGTACAATAAAGCACCAACTATCAGTGTTAGTTGGGAATTTACAATTTACAGTTGTCGAAAAACACGGTTAATCCACCGATTCTTCTGTGAGTCATTGTGGCTCCCAAAGTTGTAACGGTTAGCACAGTTGCATCTGTGATAGGGTCAGAACTGATCATCACGTACACACAAATCATTATCGGCTGCAAAGTCATTAAGTTTTTTTTCTGCTTTTTAAGTCACATGCTGTTTGTACGCCTATGTTAAATTTACTCGCCAGTTTTGATGGACTTACGGCTTTTCAAAATATTTAATGAACCTAATTTTTCTTCTATTGATAAAAGTTTTAAAAGTTTTCACACTGTATTAAAAATAAACACAAAAATACTATTAAAACAACAAAGAATAGAAATAAAAAAGGTTCAATACAATCACAAGCAAAAAAAAGCACTTCAGGCAACAACAGAAAAGCAAATAATACCATGCATTTGTGGTCGTTGACCGGAAGGGAAGAAGGGAATTCCTATATTCAAAAACATACAGACTACTACATGACAAAGGAAAAGGTATTTACTCCTTTGTTACAAGTCAATCTAACATGCATAAACTGCAGCTATCTCAAATCTCTAACCACTGTGGACAGCCTGGCACAAATACAAAACTATGTTTACATATAACGAATGCACGGTTAAGCCTCACACAGATAACTGGTGCTTTACTGTATTTGTTTTCTTAAATACATTATCACATTCACACAGAAGGATGTGTACAGGACACAAAATTCTTTCATATAATACAAAAGGTAATCAATCACCATATTATACAATATTAAATTTGCACAATACATTCTTGGTAAATGTGGTATACCTTTATAAGTTATGGCACCAAGTCTTTCAACAGAGAATTAACCTCGACTCGGTGGTTAAAATTTGAAGCCTGCCCAAATACTGTGAATAGTTAAAATTAAATCTAATTAGTCGAGAGTCCAAAACCTGATCTAAGATGAGAGGTTAATTTCAAGAAATTGTGTTCATAGAGGAAATTCAAAGTGTTTTTGTAGTATTCCTTGGCTGTCATACTCTGATTGATCACCATATAGTTGTCACAAACCCTTAAAAATGTAAGGTAAGGAATTAGAAACATATCAAGAATGTTCAGTATGAATCATTGAAAATCTGCCTGCATTTAAATCGTGGCTTTAAATTCAGCCCATTTCAATCACTGGTGTAATTTCATTTCTCATCCCCCTTTGGTGGTTCTGTCTAATCAGACCACTTTGAACTTTAAACAAACCTAAATATTATTTTAGAGTAGCAAGGCCTGAATACTTCCCAGCCATACAACAAACAAAAGTTTTTACAAACTAAATTATCTTAGAAGCTAAATTAGTAGAAATAATAGCAAAGCACAATAGTGAGAGGAGGAGGGGGAGTGAGAAAGTCAAGGCACCATAATGAACCTCATGTCTACATTGTCTTACAACAATATTTAGCACTCTGTGGATATATAGGCCTATTGTGAGCATCAATAATATGTATTGGCCAGAACGAAAACACTTGGAACCATTTGATGTAATAGTGTGTTTTAATTGCACAGTGCTTCCTGACACTATCAATGTATACCAATCGATTGCACTGTTAGTAAAATGATATTACTGTTTTGGGTCCACTTTGCAGCTCTGGTGCCACAATTAGTACCAATCCAGTCATGTGCAAAAATATGTCAACAATGAACTACACTGGTACAAGATAAAAAATTAATTACAGCTGGTAACAGTTGTTTTGATGCCAACTGTTACCATTTTTTTTCTAGCCAATACCAATTACTTACCTGTGCCATGTCTGTATATACCCGAATCTGTTGGCCATGGTTCTCTATGCACATGACCACCAGTTGATGAATTTTTGTTGGGAGGCGCTGTTGACGGTAATGGTGGAGGAGACGGCAGTTCTGTGAACAGAATTGATTCTTATTAAACAAGACTGTAATAAAGGAATTAAACTGGTGTTGGAAAATAGGTGTTTTAAACCACTTAATTTCTTTACTCTTGAATAACTATACAGTTATTACAATTAAGAATCTTTTATCTTAGCTTTTATTTAACTGAGTGAATATTATTACTTAAACTGTATATTAGTGTTTTACACCCTATTATTATAATTTACACTATAATTTTAGAAACGTAATTTTCAAAATGAATAATTTTATTTTCTCTTTAGCCACAGTTGTACTGGCTTGTCTGTATATAATAGTATAAGAAACCATTACTTTTTCAGGCTGGATTTTTTTGCCACTTTCTCTTACAAGAATATACACTAAAACACACTTAAAGTGAACACTGATTAAACCAAAAACCCTGTGTAATTATTTTGTTCAGTCCCACAAACAGGTTTATATTTAACTCTTTGATAAGCATGGTTTTGGACTAGTAGCTTGACCCCCCACGAACAAGGTTTTTTGCAAGCGTATCAGCCTAATGACTATTGTACAATTTTACCTCTTTCAGAAAATAAATAGTAACTTAATTTCACTTATATTATTAATTAAACAAAATTAATTTACATAACTTATAATTTATATATAGTGTTACGATGGTCTACTTGTTCGTCGTAGGTACAGTGGAAACAAAATACAAGACACCAATTAAGTCACTAATTACCAGCTTTCATTTTCACAGTTAAAGAGTTCATAATTAACAACACAGTCTCTACAACAAATCAAATAAAAATTGTTCACACACAATAAAATGTCAACTAATATTAAAACACAATTGTATTACAATTATACTGCCCGATTATACAACGCAACACTTCACTAATAACCACTTGAACGTACACAGTAATATCATCCGATAATAACTCGAACCGCACTGTAAATATATCACATTATACTGAAAAACTAAGGCCGCTGCCACCATGTATTTATACCTCCACTCACAGACCAGAACGTTCCAAACTGCGTCTTAGCAGCAGTGTGTACTACGTAATTAATTGTGGCCTTGACACAGTCGGCGTGGCTGGCGGCTTCGAGAAAACTCACGAATGCGTCTAGAGTCACATATGCCACACACATTAGAGCAAGATTCTTCTGGCACATTCGACAAACCGTAGACTGTTCTGTAATGTCGTCCGTCTAAACTAATTTGAGGCCGTCGGTTGCTGATTAAGTCAGGGCACACAATGGATACTGTTGCGCCCATGTCAACTGTAAATGATGTTGGTTTACCTTCCGCAAATCCATTAACAATCAAGTTTCCACTGGTCTTATGTAGCGTGGAAACAGTGTGTTGTTCTGGGGCTTTACTTCTCCAATTGGTGCGATCACTCTCTTCTCTCGGTATCTTCTTCTCCCAACAGTCTACCTGTAGATGACCACGTTTTCCACAGTTGTAGCATTTCGGTCTTCTGTCTTTTCTAAATCATTGCGACTCTCTTGAACTTTTGAATTGTTTGTCCGACAACATTGTTTGTCTGCACCCATCATAACGGCAATATGATACAGGGATCTTCTGACTGCAATGTGATGGCACAAACCCATTAATGTAGCAGGATGCTGACTTGGCATCTTCAAACTCTAGGGCGTTAACAAGAGCTTCTGAGCTATTTCGGTGCCTTGCCATTCGTAACACTTGTTGAAGTTCACAATCTCCGATGCCATTAATAAATGTCTGCACCGCAAACCTTATTCGAAAATCTTCTAGTGCTTCAGGATAGGCCAATCTAATCAGTCTGTCGATACTTGCTTCAAACTCTTGAAGACTCTCCTCGGAACGTTGTCGTCCTGTTCTCAACTGAGCGTAGTACATATCTCGCAAATGTTTATCACCATACCCTAATTCCAGAGCTTTTATCAATTCGCCATAGGTGTTTTGGCGGTCAGGTGGGACTTTCTGTAGTAATTCTGCCGCAGGTCCTTTTAATGCAGGAACGAGTGAAACAGCCTTGTCTTTCTCTGTCCAATTATTTGCGCATGCAGCAGCTTCAAATTGGCGGAGGTACGTTGCCCAGTGACTGCTTCCGTCAAAGATTGGAGCTTCGACATGAACTGTTCCTATTGCAGGCAAAGTGGCTTTCTCTATCAACTTATTTTCTGTGTCTTTTTCTGTCTTTATTATTGGTACAGTCTGTTCACAAAGTTGTTTTGGTTGTACCTTCAGGCACCGCACAACTTCACTTTTAATTTGTTCTCTTATGTTTGCCATTGATTTTTCTACTGCAGATATTTTATTTGACATGGATTCTTCTATAAGACATTTTTGTAGACATCGATTCTTCTATGACATATATTTTTGTAGACATCGATTCTTCAACAATCGAGACAGATTTTTCTACTTCAGCTATTTTTAATGTCATTGATTCTTGTACCTTCGATATTTAGTAACTTGCTTATTAAGCTCACCTCGTAGGAGACCCAATTCTGCAGTACTATGTTCTTGCATCTGTTTCTGCGCCTATATTAATGCTTTGTTATGTCTTCTGTTTCACATTTCCGTTCCTCTGTCTCCTGCTTACGTTTTTCATCCTGTCGTTTTTCTGCTTCTTCCATCTCCTGTCTGCGTTTTTCATCCTGTCGTTTTTCTGCTTCTTCCGCCTCCTGCCATCGTCGTTCCTCTGTCTGCAACAACAGTGCCTGGAAATTTTCCATCATCTGACTGGCACCCGTTTTCCGATTAATTACGAATTACCCTCGTCTTGTACAAAGTGTCCACTGTTTCTGCTGTTAACCGTTCTATCCCACTTCTGACACCACTGTTACGACGGTCTACTTGATCGTCGTAGGTATAGTGGAAACAAAATACAAGACACCAATTAAGTCACTAATTACCAGCTTTAATTTTCACAGTTAAACAGGTTCGTAATTAACAACACAGTCTCTACAACAAATCAAATAAAATATCGGTATGGAGAACCATACATGACTTCCATATTCTAAGATTTATATTTAAAATCATTTTCGAAATGAAATATTACCATAGAAACTACTTCTTTCTACTTACTGCTTCAGCCTTAACCACAGTACTGTGGTCACTAACGTATACCACCTCACGTTATAGCACTCGATTTTCACTGATGATGGAAGTCGACGGCATTGCCAAAACGTCTGGTTTTGTAGAAAACATTGGACTACGGCCAAATATCCCGGGAAGGAATTTTAACAAAAACTACTTCTTTGTTGCCGATAACGTTGTACACATATATATAAAATATATGCATAAAATTAATGGCTTGTATAAGTTAATGATTGATCTCCATTAAGTAGTGCTCAAGTTTCCAAAGTTTTAATATTATGATGTCCGTAATTAAAACATCAGAGCAGGTTTAGTGTGAATGAGGGTACACTGTGGACAAAAATTTTCAACATTTCCTATTGAGCGTTGCTTAGAGTAAAGCTGCGAATCTACAGTGTATGTTTCACAGAACAAACACGCGAAAAAGAAGGAGCGCTCCGAAGTCACTCATGGACCCTCAGCATCTTGCAGAGGGTTCATTCCCTAAAGACGAAAAGTCTGTCTATGAATCGTTCCTCTGTAACACGTGCAGTTACATTGCCCAGCGATCCACAGGAAGCAAATTGATGTCCATTTTTTCGGCTTGCTCGCGTTATGTTGGTGTGGGTTTCGGCACTTTCCATTTAAAAAGCATGCAAATGTAAGAAAATAAACATGAGTGAGGCCAGAAATAATGTGAATTGTGTGTGTGTGTGTGTGTGTGTGTGTGTGTGTGTTACCCGCCTTTTTATTGCTGTAGGCATAATAATAAAATGGAAACGTAAACATTACATAACTGAGATATGCTTACCTGCCACGAACGATATATTATTTTATATATGGAGGAGTTCAGTGACATACACACGTACAGAAGAATTATATATATAAAGATATTAACTCATACATAATTTACATTAAAATGAAAAAATTATAATTTTATTCCCTGGCAACAAAATTATTTTATTTTTAACAATTACCATTGTTTCAAAAAGTTTAAATGAATTTTCAAGTACTTTACTGTTGTTAAAACGTAAAACGTTGCAGGTAAACTACCCCTTCCCCTTAACCGATCTTCACCAAAATCGAAAGTCCTTGAGACCTCTACAATTCAGGGACGTATGCAAAAAATTATTTGATTCTGTTTGAATTTGCGGCTGTTATCGTTTGCCATAGAAAATACGCTTGATAAAAAAACGTTGCAGGTAAACTACCCCTTCCCCTTAACCGATCTTCACCAAAAACAATAGGTCTTGAGTACTCTACAAATCAGGGCTGTATGCAAAAAATTATTTGATTCTGTTTGAATTTGCGGCTGTTATCGTTTGCCATAGGAAATACCCTTGTTAAAACATAAAACGTTACAGGTAAACTACCCCTTTCCCTTAACCGATCTTCACCAAAAACAATAGGTCTTGAGAACTCTACAATTCAGGGCTGTATGCGAAACATTATTTAATTCTGTTTGAATGTGCGTCTGTTATCGTTTACAAAAAAAAAAAAAAATTTAACTTGATAAAAAAAACCTTTGCAGGTAAACTACCCCTTTCCCTCAACCGATCTTCACCAAAAACAATAGGTCGTGACTACTCTACAAATCAGGGCTGTATGCAAAAAATTATTTGATTCTGTTTGAATTTGCGGCAGTTATCGTTTGCCATAGAAAAAAAATCTACACAAGACAGACAGACACACACACAGACACTTTTCGGAAAACCCGACTTTTTTTCATGTTTTGAGTGTAGTACAATCAGAATCTGCAATAATCTCGAACACGATTTTTTTTGCCATCACCATACTTCCATTTCCTTAAGGAATATGGAAGTAAAATTGTTCACACACAATAAAATGTCAACTAATATTAAAACACAATTGTATTACAATTATACTGCCCGATTATACAACACAACACTTCACTACTAACCACTTGAACGTACACAGTAATATCGCCCGATAATAACTCGAAACACACTGTAAATATATCGCACTATACTGAAAAACTAGGCCACTGCCGCCATGTATTTATACCTCCGTTCACAGACCAGAACGTTCCAAACTGCAGCTTAGCGGCAGTGTGTACTATGTAATTAATTGTGGCCTTGACACAGTCCGCGCGGCTGGCGGCTTCGAGAAAACTCGCGAATGCGTCTAGAGTCACGTATGCCACACACATTACAGCGAGATTCTTCTGGCACATTCGACAAACACAAAGACTGTTCTGTAATGTCGTAACAATAGTAACTGGTTTAACTTTACACACTACTGAAATCGTCTTCACTCTCTACTCAATCTGAGCCCTCAGAAACAAAAAACACAGAAAATGTTATGAACTTAATATGACCATAAACACATAGTTAGTAATGTATAATGCAAATGATAAAAACTACTGATAAGTATTTTTCAAGCAGTTCAGATTATTGCCAACAGATTGCAGCATACTACAGATAACACAGGAAATAAAATAATGTTTCTAAAACATCCATGTTAACTGAAACACTGCACACCTGTTCTCAAATGTTCAAGCTCTTCAAAGAGTTAAAAGTATCTGTATAAAGTGGAACATCCTTATTTTAGTCTTGCTGAAATGATTCTCAAATCTGAGGTTTCTTCCAGCTGAATATTATAGCACATTTAATACACTTTCTTCATCTGCCATCACAGAATAGACGAATCGCCTGTTCCGATCCCAAAGGAAATACATCCATTTCACTAATGCTTCCTAGGTCTTCCCACACTCCTTTGGCCAATTCGCTTGTATTGCCAAACTTTCTTAGGCAATCTGCCATCTGGCATTTAGATGAGCAATCCACATGTCTTTGTTTTCTGCAAGACGATCTAGGATATTAAAAACTTTCAACTCTTTGTGAATAGCTTCATTGTAAAAGTCTGTCTCTTTGTGGCAGCCTTTAACAGATTGCAAGAATCTCATCTCTGCTGCCTGTATTCTACTCAGATGTTTCTTCACCAGAACCCAAGTTTCAGAACCATACAATGACACTGATACAGCCATTACCTTATAAAATTTAGTAAAGTCTCTTTTCTTGTTTTCCTGGATAACGCTTGACAAATTGTGTCATGTATTGACTGAAACTTAGCCAACTTATGACTAACATCATAATCCGTGTCATAACCAACATTTAATGTATAAAAACATATATTTTAACACATACATATAGTTTCACTTTAAATTAATCCTCTGATCAGAAATCTCTTCTGCAACTCTCTGTTCCTGTCTTCTGCAGCTTCGCCCACTACCCTGAATTTTTCCGTTTGAAATTCTTTCACCACCTTTAGAATTTCATTCACACTTTCTTAACCTATCATTACATAATAGTCTGCATTACTAAAGTTGATAATATAAAAGATTAAAATGTTTAGGAAAGGTTTAATTACAGGAGCTAACATCTACTGTGATGGAACAGTGAATATCTCGGTTTCTGTCAAACTCTTAATTTGCAAAACATTAAAATGTGACAAACAAATACAGAATAGATGCAGGTAATCTACAATGAAAAAATCATTCAAATATTGTAGGACCAATTTGTAAATGCTCACACCTATTTTCAAGCAGAGATGATTCAAAATAACTCCTGGCTATTGTTAGGACCCTAATAATGAGTTCAAGACAATTTCAAGACCATTGTAAAAATGTTTGATGACATACTCATAATATGTCTGTAATTTGTAGTAACAAATTACTCACCCATTATACAACTTATGTGCCAATCAGATAAGCATTAAAAATTCGTTCAACTATCAAACGAACATACTGTCGACAACGTTATCGCATAATGTGCCGGAGCAAATTCCACCTGAGTACGATGAACCGCCACGTAGCTGGCCGGGAATAAAAGCGATCATGGATCTTCCACACAAAGTCGGCAAAATGAGTCAGCCAGATATACTTAGAGCAGAAACACTAGAGATGATTGACGAGCAGTATAAAAATCATACGAAGATCTTCACAGATGGATCAGTGGACATCGAAAGCGGGAAGTCAGGTGCAGGGTATTTCAACCAGAGTAATGGCGAACGGTACTATATTCTGGCTAATGCACAGTCCAGTATGGACGCCGAATTATTGGCTATAAACGCGGCATTAACCTGCTGTCTTTCCATTGAGCAAAAGCTCATCTGTGTCTTACTGACTCCAAATCATCATTAGAAGCGCTATCAAAATCTGGCACGAGTGCGTACTTCTTTCGTATTAACAAAATAAGGAAACTATTCCTCCAGCTACACAACGAAGGAAAAATGATCACCCTTCAATGGGTTCCATCCCACTGTGGAGTCCCCGGAAATGAAATAGCAGATGGGATCGCAAGGGAAGCGTGCACAATGTATCCAACTAACCTAAAGAAGTTCTCCCTGCTGCAGTGCAGAAGCTCGGGTGACCGACACTTCAGGAGCTCTTGGGGGACAGTTGGAAATCAGCAACCCCAGGTCGCAACTTATACCAAATACAACCTATGCCGGCCAAGGAAGACATCTACAAGGGAGTCGCGCGTCCGATAGCTGCTTTTGCAGCGAGGGCACGTACCGGCCATATCGTTACCCAAGAATATCTCTTTAGATTCAATCTCACGGATACGCCACAATGCTTATTGTGTGAAGACGGAGAGGAAAACCTTGAACATATACTTATAAAATGTCATTACCCGATTGCCGCAAGGGATATCTTAAGGATGCAAGTGTCGGGATGGCAAGAAATCATGAGTAATAAGAAGTACTGGGCTCTCGCTTCTATCATTTACCATGGACATCGGGCTATCGGCTACAGTTGAAGCTGGATGCCTGCAGGAAGAAGTAAGAAGTAAGATTTGTAGTAACAGGGTGAAAAAAATATGAATATTGTAATGGTACATATCTTCACCTAACAATAATGAAGAAACATGACAAGATAAGTTATTTAAATAATTAACACTAGAATAAAAAGGGATGCATCAGAGATTAAAGAATGTGTGATTCATAAATAATAACACGATCAAACGTATGAAGGTAATCAGAAAAGTAACCACTAATAATAAAAAAGTAACAAACAACGAACCAAAATGTTAAATACGATAATACCTGGCGATTTAACCACAATTACCCAATAGATGGTAAGTGAGAGAGTAGCACCAGCCCCAAAAACCAAGAATATAAAATAAATTATGACAATTGTGATAACTGGAACTAGCCTCCACACTAACGTAAGAGTGTATAAATAATAAGAATAATGATGAATAAATAATTAGCATGAAAGTGTGAAGATATAATCAGCCACAACACCAAGGAAGTGATATATAAAATATGCCAAAGTGAAATAAACACAGTGAAAGAGTACGAAACTAGTTTAAACCAAGAAAAAAGACTAATCAATGATAAATTGTATATAATAACGATGATTGTAAAAACTGACAAGTAGTCTAAAAGTTAGAAGTATTGAATTGTTAAGGACTTAAAATGTAGAAGGGTACAATAACCCAAACAAATAGAGTAAACTAGGACAAATCGAACTAACATGACACAAACCTATTAATTGTATAACCCAACCAGATAGAGTGAGAGATAGTAAGTTATAATGATGATGAACATTGTAAAAATAAAAATGAGAAAGAGAATTTAAGTAAGCAATACACTAATTTTTGCCCACCAGTAATACTTAAAACGGTTTAGTGCAAGGTGTTATTATTAATATCCCCAAAGTGAAAATAAACCCCCTTAATAGTGATAAACACTGATAAGACAGTGATAAAAGTTTATAAGTGCAAAAAGTGAGCGAGAGCTAATAATGGCTAATCACAGGAAGGACTGTGATAGTTAAAAGCCAATATAAGTGGACACCAAAATGTAACAAAATAAACTAAAAATAGTAGGATTAAGTTATCAATAAGAATAACTAATTATCATGTTTTAAATTTTATCAATTAAGATTATCAGTGACAACTCATATTATTACATGAGAGTAAGAAAAATAGACTATTAAGAGTGTCAATACACCGTATAGAGAATTTCTGAAATACTGAGATAAAAAACAAATGTTATTAACCCAAAATTTATAAGGGAAGGACAATTAATAAACATTATAAGATTTTAGTAGAAACATAATAAAATAGTATTAGATTATCTAGTTAATGACATAGTGCCAAGTAAGTTTAGTAATAAGGAAATATAATTTTGTTCATTAAGTGATACATTATAATTTGTTATCTTGTTATAAAAACTTCTGTATCGTACTTAAAAGGACTCTATAGGCAGATTTATTTTGTAAATAATAACCAACGCTGTCGTGCATCTAATAGAAACATTGTACTGCCAACCCAGTAATCCGCTGAGTGAACGACTATATTTTGCCGAGGCTAAAATTATTATATCAATTATTATTTTATATAAAGCGTTAACAAGAACTAACAATTCAGAGCTAATAAAAAAGTGTGTACCGAGAATAACTGTCCAGTATTTATTTCAGAGAAATATTATGTATGTTTTGTTTAATAGCAGTGAGTCAACATAACCAACATTATTCAAGTTGGCAACACGTTTTCCCCCACTCAAACGAGAATCGGTTTCATGCCAGTCGGTGAACGATTCAAATTTACACTAGTGCACTGTCAAACCATACAGGTAAAAACTTTTAATTGTTTTCTCGTAAAACAATTTGGCGCCTATCGGGAGTTACAAAAGAGTGAGAAGGGACAGGTAAGGCACACAGGCTACCAGACGCTTCCGAACAAACACTAATTACGTTCGCTAAACACAGTATTAAAACTTACAATTACACTTCTAAAACTGAAAATTAAAAGACGTAAAAGCAGAACACTACAATATGTTTCTGCACTTTCCTTCAGTATCAGATACTAGTCTTGAATATATTAAATGGAGATGAAACTAGTCAATATTTTATGATCTGTTTAAGTTTTCAGTGACCTGGAGGAATGCGTATTCAATATGAAATGCTTAGTAATAGGACATCAGATAAGCCTTGATATTTTTCTTATCTAATTTCACTTTTGTTAAGTCTAGTGAAGTAGTGAACATGGAACTATAAAGAAACTTTACAGTTACCTTCATTCTGGATAATTCTAATTGACATTCAAAATTATTAAATCATGTGAAGTTGTCGTAAGATATCCCCACTTATATTCAGTCTTGTACAAGGTGATATTGGGCATATCCTATGGGTCAATACCATATGAGACACTGAAGGTTATCATCCCCATGTGTCCTCAGTCAATCAAATAGCATCATACAGTGAATGTGTGTTCAGTCAGTCTGTATGCACAATTTTATAATCTTGTGTTAATACTAGATAGATTGATAAATTTTGACTAGCTTGTTCACTCGAATTTTGTGTTAATCTTAGTAAATCAGCTACCGAAACTTTTGAAATGCTTTGTCAGGCTTGTAAAGAGCATTCTTCAGATTGAACACAAGATGTGAGAGACATATGCATTTTTAGGCCAATAGAGTGTCATTTGAATAGTGAAGCCAATAAACTGCCAATAAACTAATCTACGAGGATCATCACTGAATAATCCATGAAATGTGTGCCATGTCTAGAATCGGTACAGGTCATACCATGAAAATTTAACAGAAAATATTGAAGTTTATTCAATGGTTCTTGTCATCCAGCAGACAGTGATATGTTGTGTACTGTGAGCTTCAGCAGATGGATAATGGTGATAAGACTAATTCCTAGCAAAACCACCACAGTGGGAGAGCCACAGAAGATATAGCATGTCCAACGAGCAACATGGTGTATTCTCATGTTTTTCAACTTTAATGCAATCGTTCACCAAGAACTTGTTCCTCCTGGTGTTACAGTGACTTGTAATTTTAATTGCAATTTTATATGGTGGTTATAAAAAAACAGAATTGGAGAAAAAACAAACTGAGGGTTACACCATGACATCATTAATTTATGCCTCCCACAAAATGACAGTTTTTGAAAGAAACAACACAACCACACACCTCTCATCATATATTCCTCTATACTTCCTTGACCTAACCTCTAATTACTTTGCTTTGAGGGCCAAAGTGAAAATGAAACTAAAATGCTCTCGGTTTGCACTGTACATGACATCAAAGACCAATCATTGGCAGTATTAAACATCCTTCAGGAAAAGGATTTCACAAATAATTTTGAAGCAGGCAAGAGATGTTTGTATTGCTGTATGTGTTCTATACACAGCAATTTTGTACAATACATTTCTGAATTACAACAGCTCTCCTTAAAACACTCAGTACAACATTAGAGGAAAGAGGGAGAAGACAAGAGACACCTAAGAAATTTTGTTGCAACTACTTGTACACGAATCAGTGATATTAACTATAGTGGAATTGAATGCAATGAGGCTGATATGGCACCGAAGAAGTAGTTCCATGCTCTAGGCACCTCAGGTTAGAAAGAACTTACTTTTTCACAGACACATAATTTTTTACATCTACAAGTGTTATCCAAGTGAATTCTTCAAGTACAAAAATTATCAGACTCTTTGTAATTTTTAAAATTCAACTCATAAAAAGATCATCAAATAACATCATTATAAAAAAATATACACTACACTCTTGTTCATCCAGCCTTCATTTATCCGGAATTCCGGCTTATCCGGAATAAGTTTTCAAAATAATTTTTAACGACTTTACCGGTGAATTTTAAGATACGATTTGTACTAAAAACAACCTGTTTTGTTATAAATTCAATGTTATACCCGTTCAGAGCTCATCAACAAACATAATTAATCTAAACTGCAAGGGTAAAAATAATACAGTGTAGTGTATAGTTCCCTCGGCGATCTGGTTAAGTCAGCATTCAAAGAGAATCTGATCAGTCGCAAATGACTAGAAAACTCTACCTTTGCGGTTGCGATGTTTGGCACAGGCAGCCAGTGTTTGTTATTCAAATGCCACAGGTGAACATAAACTGCCGCTGATGTTTATCTCCAAATCTGCGAAGCTAAGGACTTTAAAAAATATAATAGTTAACTGTTTACCGGTACTGTACAGATCCAAAAAAAAAGCCTGGATGTCTGAGGATTTATTTAAAAATTGGTTTTTTCACGACTTCGTACCTAATGTCAAAAAATATCTGACAGAAAAAGGACTCCCTCTGAAAGCTATGTTATTGATTGACAATGCTCCTACACATCCTTCAGAGAATGTGATGAGGAGTAGTCACATTCTTGTTAAATTCCTTCCTCCTAATGTGACTTCCCTAATCCAACCACTGGACCAGGGTTTGCCTGAGGTTTTAAAACGGCGATATCGTAAAGTTCATTTGAGTAAAATAGTAGAAGATAATGAGGAGAAAAAAAGAAGATATGACCATTATATACATTCTCCAGATCGCATTTAAGATTCAATTTAAATTTAAAATATACCTTATTTTGATCCATCTTGCGATCTTGTAGTTTATTATTTCACTACATGTTTCGGGAATAAATTCCCATCTTCAGGTAAAAACGTCATCCTATTATACAGGAATCGTCGGCGAAATTATTAAAAACACATACACACACAGACAAATAACACAACCACAACTGTTACAAATAACATAATTAAAAACCGTAAACACACAACTATTGAAGACAGTGCACACTGCCCGACTGCCCAAAAGTTGAAATGTGACAGTCGGGCAGTGCGCACTGTCTTCGATAGTTGTGTGTTTACGGTTTATAATTATGTTATTTGTAACAGTTGTGGTTGTGTTATTTGTCTGTGTGTGTATGTGTTTTTAATAATTTCGCTGACGATTCCTATATAATAGGAAGAAGTTTTTACCTGAAGATGGGAATTATTCCCGAAACATGTAGTGAAATAATAAACTACAAGATCGCAAAACGGATCAAAATAAGGTATATTTTAAATTTAAATTGAGATATGACCATTTTGAAGAAAATTAACATAAAAGATGTAATTTATATGTCTGCTGCAGCATGGGAAGATGTTTCTCAAAAAACATTAAAAAATTCTTGGAAAAAGCTGTGGCCAGAAATGGAGGAAAATTGTGATGCTGAAACTACAGAAAGTGCCGAAAATGATAATCTTCCTGGAAATAAAGAGATTATTGAATTGTTAAAAGATATGGAAGGTTGTAAAAATGTTCAAGAGGAAGAAGTATCCGAGTGGTTAAATGTAGGTGTAGACCAATTTGATCTCTGGTATCAATTCCTTTCTGAGGACGAGATCGTCGCTGAGTGTTTAAAAAAATAAAACAACGAAGATTCAAGTTGCAATGATGATGATGATGATGATGATGATGTGGACGACGTAGCAATGGCAATCAACCATCCAGAGGCTACTTCAATGCTGGACAAATTATTAAATTATTTTGAGCGCCAAAGTGAGACAAACCCAGCAGAACTGTTACTTCTAAAAAGACTCTGTGACCATACAGCTAAGAAGAGAAACATCGCTAAAGCAGAAAAAAATAATGGACTTTTTTAAAAAGTAAAGACTTTGATAAATCATGTATGTGTGTTTATTATTGTTTTTTCTCACTAAATTAAACTTGTTAATTTTTAGAAATGCTACTACTGTACTGTACTGTACTGAATTTAATATAATGTATGTATAATGTCTAATGATAAATACATTTTTTCTGTTTATACAGTATAATATTCTGAAATAGATTTTGTTTTTCCTTAATATTTACTTGTAAAATACAGTACAGTAGGCTATTACAGTTTGAATAAAGACTTCAAAATAAAAAAACGCAACTTTTATGTATAGCGGTAGGTAAACACATCGCTAATACCGGCATTTTCGCCATTAGTTTGGTTTATCCGGAATTTCGTTTATCCAGAAAGGGTCCAGTCCCATCAATTCTGGATAAACGAAAGTGTAGGTAGTGTATAATGAAATATAAATACAGATTTGGTACTAAATCTGTTTGATGCCTGATTCTCTATGCAACACAGAAACTTTTAAAAACATGTGAAAAATTTAGTTCGTTTGATTCTACTTTGAGCAAGTTTCACTGTAAGCAAGCAAGCAAATATTTAACCATACATTCTACTGTAATCCTATATTCTACTACATTTCTTTTTATATAATAGTATGTCCAAATATTAAAAAGTATTTAAAAAAAAACTTTGTCTATTTTAAATCATTCTAAATATATTTCAACAAACCTTGTTGATTAGCGTTTAAATCAGCAACACTCTGACTATTAACGCGCCAGTCTGGATCCCCATTATGTGGAAATGAATTACTACTTGGCCTTGGCTGATAGGATTGTGGTCTTTGTAATGGTTCAGCTCCTTCTGTATTCAAACACGTATACAGTTTTTTTATGTACCAACTGTTAATTGTACTTACAACTGAACTACTATACATATATGTATTAACAAGTAAACTTAGTTCTATTACATTTTATAAACTATTCTAAACATTACCTACAGTAATTGTTTAAGCTGTTAAACAATTTCACTAAGGCATTTTCATTTTTAACGTCCAACAATCAGTTCTTCTGAAACAATTGCATTTGTTTTATTTTACAGTTTCCTACGTAAAATAATGACTGGCATACAATATTGAAACAAAAATATTGTTATTTAACAACCAACCATCTTTTGTGAGATCTGCTTTTTAAGAGCAATGTACAAGCCTTGTCATACTAATTTGTACATGTAATGTACATACTTAGTAACTGAAAGACAATCAAACTCAAAAACAATTGTAATAATTGAAACAATAACCATGTAGGTAACACATCTAGTTACAACTATTACTACTCTGATCTAGTATTTTGTCATAAGTCTGTTTTCACACAGGTGGGGGGGGGGGATGAGCCCACAAGGTTTTTGGTATCCCAATATGATTCGTTCAACTTGTAGAATTTTCTGTATTCTTCAGATTTCATGCCAAGTAACAACTGGTCTACATCCGATTCAAATTCACCAGGCAGTTTACATACTCTTGGAAAAATAATTTATACTATCCTAAGGCTTTCACAGCCGGTGTCAGTTGTATGATTAAAGTTATCCGGGCTGTTTGGCCGTGGTCCATGGTTTATTGCCAAACCAAACGTTTCAACAGCTCCAATGGCTGCCATCATCAGTGGAATTTTAAAGAAATCCTGAACGTAGGGTGTTCACATCAGGCCCACAGTACTGTGGTAAAGGCTGCAAAGCGCTGCAATGTCTGCCAGAAAAAGGTTCGCTAAGTGGCCAAGGACATCATCCACGGGCACCATGGTGAACAACGAAACCATGTCAAAGCTGACCATTATGTCTCCAGGCCGCAACGATAACCCACCAAGCTTTTCAAGAAAGTGGGTCGAATCCTTCACATATGACTCCGTACCACCCATATATGGCCGGAGAAGCTCGGTCAAGTGTTTAGCCAGATGGTAGGTTGGAGACCCTATGGCGCTGACGATCAGTCTGAGCGGGACATACGGCTTGTGGATCTTGGGGAGCCCATAAAGCCTAGGTGGAAGGGCTTCCGAACCACGGACGGCTGCCTTCACATCAGGCTCCAAGGAAGACCGCTTAACCAGAAAATCGGTCCTTTTCAGGACCACTGCAGTCGGGTCTCTTCGCAGTTTCTTGTAGGTTTCTGGATCCAGCAGTTCTCCTACCTTCCTTTGGTAGTCCTTGGTGTTCAGTACAACTGTAGCGCTCCCCTTATCCACTGGTAATATGACGATAGATTCATCCCGTCTTGTAACGGTACAAACATGAGGGTTTGCAATATAAAACTTTCTCATTGTATTTAACCAAAGCGTAATAATGGGTCGCCGACTATAGCTCCATGTACGGTACGAAATGGTACAGGAATGTAAAAGTTATCAGCAAGGGTGCGCATTCACGCATACGCGCGCACAGGTCGGCCAGCTTTCCCGTGAAAATGTCACGTTCATATAAATTCCTTCTCACCTAGTGCGCAGAGAACAAACGCTGTCGTCCTACAACTGTGGAACCGCGCGGTTCAATGTACAGGCTCGCAAGCCGAAAATTTGTTTAAAAAATAAAATGTGATTGAAACTCTAACTAAATGGATTTAAAGACAGTGTAACATCAAACAAAAAAGGCAGTGAACAGTTTGGCAGTGAACTTAAGTCGGACGAACAAAATGTACGGAGTGCGACCCGTGTTCTGCGGGGATGCCGTCAGAGAAGTAACCTTTTAAAATACAAAATTAATTATGAAAATTTGACAATCGATTAAAGCGCTAAATCAAGAACAAAAGGGGTGAGTGTGAATGAGAGAGAGAGAGAATGTATGAGCAAAGCTGGGTTGCCTTCTATAGTACAGATAAACTAGTTAAATAAGTAAATATAAGGTTATAGAAATTATTTTAAACTGTATTTCAGAATCTGTTTTAAATAATGGCCAATAACGGACCATAATCAATTCGAAAGTAAGAATACAAAATGTAGACAAAGGGGATAAATTGTTTATGTGAATGGTGGCTTAACAAGAATGACAGAGTAAAACGAAATAAAATAATGTTTGATATGAACTTATAAATATGTACTTGTTTATTTGCATTGACCTATTTTTCTATGCCGAGTATACTAGACGACACCTTGCTTAATTTTCACATGAACGTCAAGATTTACAATTGACGTCCAAATAAAGGTAAGATAACGCAGATTTAATCATTAATTACAGAGTACTACTGGAAACGACGCCCGAACAGGGATAATTTTATTTGATAAATAACAATGTTAAATATCTAATAACCGAGAACTGTTGCAGCCTTAATGTCCTTAGTGCCCACAGCTCACCCACTGGTATGTTGGATCGCGGCGGTTTTGCTCTTGCCAGGATCCTCGAAGCTTCGATCCTGACTTCATCTGCCTGTTCACGCGGCAGCCGCCACACTCCAGCTTCAACGTTGGCAATGATGTCCTCCACTGGAATCTTCTTAGGGGCCACTGCAAACTTCTTCCCCTTCGCCAGGACTGCAGTTTCGGTGGTTGTAAGCTGGCGGTCCGACAAATTCACCACTGTCCTGTCCGTCTCTAAGCTGCTTTGCTGATGTTCCTGGTTGTTCTCCTAGGGGCTATCTCTCCAGTACTTGTTCTCATGGCGCGATCGAACACTCTCGCGAACGGCCTCGGAAGCGCTGGAATTTAGGCTATCCACCAGATACCAGTGGCCAGGTGACAACACAGCGCTTAATTTCAGGTGTAGGCGAAACAACTTCATATTGTTGTCGGCCAGATCTTTCCTGGTCTGGTGGAAACGCTCGCGTAACATTGCCTGCTCTGCATGTCGATAAATGGGACTGGCTTGCGGTGTAAAGATGTTATTTTTCAATTTCAGAAACCGAGGGATAACACCATCTCAACAGAAAAGCCAGTGAACAGAGCAGGTGTGCCTTCTTTTTTCTCAGCCCCTCGAAATGTCTGATGATCTTTAAAACTTCCTCCCCGTAGAGGCATCATAACATAGTCCTAAGGCTTTCACTGCCGGTGTCAGTTTTATGATTAAAGTTATCCGGGCTATTTGGCTGTGGTCCATGGTTTATTGCCAAACCAAACGTTTGGCAATTAAACCATGGACCACGGCCAAACAGCCCGGATAACTTTAATCATACAAATAATTTATAATCATACAAATAATTTATACTGCTGAGAAAGTATATTACAATAAAAACTTGAAAAAATCGTTTCAATAAGATGATCCTTTTTTGCATTCAAAATGCATATCATACTGCAAACCTCACATTTGGAGGGATTTTCAACTTTGCCACACAGTTTAAAGGTGTATAAAAAATAGACAAATGTCCACAATTTCTCACTGTATAGCTGAGACTGAGCTAGTAGAAGGGATAGTTCAATGGCATGGGAACAGAGGTGGTGGGGAGCTTGCATAATACGCCAAGGTTGAACATTCTTTACTTTCTGGACAACACTTATATATATTAACTATCTTGCTGTATGCATGTTGTGTTATCATGTCTATTAACATACATCTCTTACAAGTGTATCAAAAAGAAAACTTTTCTTAGTAACCAAATTTAAAGCTGACTTCCACCTCTTTCAAAAAGTTATCAAAGTGTTGTGGCCTTTTTATAAGAAAATCCTCACACAGCTACCTTAAAATGTCACAGTAAAAGTCTGCATTAACTGTCTTATTCAGAGGAACAAACTCCTGTTATACAATATTCTTGACTTCAAAAAAAAACTATTAATATAATCTTTAATGCTCTTTAACTTGACTTGCCTTCTCTTTTTGATTCTTGGAGACTAGATTCTTCCAATGAGAAGTCTCATATTGATCTTCAAGTCATAACACCATAATCTTAAACCAATCTTTCAACCCTTGACATGGTGTAGATTGTCGTAGACCAGTTTACAAAGATCTCCAAGATCATGACATGAAAGTTCTTGTGGTTGAAAATCAGTAGATGTAGAAGGAGATGGTGTAATGTGATGCATGTTTACATATTATAGTGATTGCTTGAGTCATACTAAATGAATATCATTATGCCAATGACTTCACGAATAGTGATTCTATCATTAGCACAAACATGTTGTTGAATTCTGACATTTTGAGGAGTCATATTAATGCGTAGTTAGTTAGATGTGTCATCATCCCTTAACACTGTTTTAGACATAATTACAATAAAAGTGCCACTTGGGGCTTGATTTCAGCTTCCAGCATTTTGGCTATAAACCCATTAAATGTTTCAAAGTCCCTGTGTACTAATTTCGCTAGTTTAGCAAAAATCTTCAAGTTCCTCCTTTTCTCTAATTTTAAATCTATTCTGAAATCACAGCACAGAGTGAATATGATATTAGCAAATCACCCATAGGCAATCCTTGAAAGACTGATGCCTGAAGCATTATTTAACGCTTAATCACTGCAGCTTTAATCATTGTATTTAACATTGACACCCAGCACAACAGCATACAGTGTAGTTTCTTTAACGATAACATTTTGTACACACACCTATTATTGAGAGAAATACATTCTGAAAAAAATTATCTGATTCAATGAACAGAAAACAAAACAACCACAAAATAATTCAAATTACGGTACAAAATTCGTATTATATCCGTACACATTTGTGGCACATACCTTGTTTCTGTCTCATGTTTACAAATGGCTGAGCTGGAACCGATTCTGATGAAAGCGTTCTTACTGGTACAGGTGGAGGTGCACCACGAGGGGATATGGGTGGTTTCTCTGAGTGTTGTTGTACTGGTGGACGATTTGACGAACTTCTTCTTCTAGATAATTCTGGGGTCGAATCTCGACTAGAACTTGACGTACCATCTCCTGGACCCAAAGGTGGTAATCTTTCTGTGCTTGGCGATTGCTTTAAAACATTAATAATATAAATTTAACTACCATGAACAAACTCAATTACATAGCCCATACAATGAAAACAACAATAAATAAAATAAGAGCAGTATAATAACGACCAACTACAGTAAAACGGATATTAAGATGCGGATGGGAACGTGCTATTGATGAGTACGAAATCTTAGTGGACTTCAGGCAAGCATATGACTCTATTAACAGAGACAAACTCTACACCATAATGCATGAATTTGGAATACTAGGCAAGATGGTAAGATTAACGCAAGTGACCATGCAGCAGACTGAAGCCCAAGTAAAGGTGGGGATAGCCAACTAACTGAACCCATAAATATTACACGAGGACTAAAGCAAGGAGATGGGTTAGCCCCAACACTATTTAATATTGCATTGGAATATGTAATTAGAGGCTTATCAATAAATACTCCAATCTGTTAACTAATAAAACTGTACAGATAGCCGCATATGCAGATGACATTAACATCATGTCAAGACGGATCACAGCAGCTAAAGAAATATTTATAGAGCTTAAAAACAAAGCCAAGGAAATTGGGCTAGCCATAAATACGGATAAAACAAAAATGCTTATCCAAACAAGAAGGGCCCAGGTTCATAACAACATTGAGACAGAGGAGGACACAACTGAAGTGGTGGACCATTTCACGTATTCGGAGTGAACCTAGCAAAGACTGGATCAGAGGAGCCGGAGATCCAAAGACGGACCACCATGGCTAACAAGGCATACTTCGCATTGCTGCCATCATTTAGGTCTGGGGATGTGCACAGGGACAAAAAAAAAAGAAAATATATAGGACTGTTATAGACCGGTGCGGATGTTATAGGACTGTTATGGAGGATGACAGGAATGCCAAGAGGGCTTTGCTGAGTACATGGGAGGGAACGAGACCTAGAGGCAGACCGAGGAAGAGGTGGGAAGATGGTGTTGCAGAGGACGCGAGGGACATGGGGATAAGAAACTGGAGGAGGGTTACAGTGGATAGAGTGGACTGGAGCGGAGATTGGTGGAGGCCAGGGCCCGACTTGGGCTGTAGCACAATAGGAGGAGGTATAATAAAATAAATTTTAATTGCAGTATGGAAAGTCCGCTAAATAAAACTAGAAATATTGGAAAGATGAATTATTAGGAAAATATTAGGCCCACGAAAAACTTCAGAAGGTTTGAAATTAAGAAGTAATGATGAAATATATCAAAGTATAGAAAATATAACAGAAACAATGAGAAAAAGAATACTATTATTTTTTAGACATTTATATAGAATGGACGACAATAGGTTGACAAAGCAAATCTTCAGATATCTGTGGGGGAAGAAGTAAACATCAAGTTGGATTAAAGAAGTTCAAAAGGATTTAGAAAAAATAATATACACGCAGAAGAAGCAATTGACAGTGAAGTTGTTTGGTCGAAAGTGTTGAAAATGGAGGGAGTCCAGGGTAGGAGAGAGAAAAACGCAGGTTAAAAGTGGACTGAAGACAGGAAGAAGAGACACAGTGAGAAGATGAAAGAATATTGGAAAAAAGAAAAGAACAAAGAGTAAAGAATTGAAATTGGCATGTGGTCCTTAGATGGCCAATACGAAAATAAAAAAAAAAGAGCATGTTCACTATTCACATACTACAATCCATAAGATGAGGACTATGAAGATTTTACATGAATGTATTCAGGTAATGAATTCTTATTATACATGTTAAACTTTCTCTGGATTCACACACACACACACACACACAATTTTTTTGTATGAATATTACCTCACATAACACACTAAGTTAATATACTGTGTAAACATAATATTTTATTTTATGAGTTATCAGTTACAGTTGTGTCACAATGAGTCATTACATACTCATAATGTCTATATTATCTATTTATTATAGACACTTCTAACCCTCTGTAATGAGTCAAAAAAGGGGACATTAATTTCATTCAAATTATAAAAGAGAATATTCAAAATAAAAATCAATTCCAGTGTCGAAATAAAGTCAGCGGTGGCGACGGTGAGTCATTGTTATTTCAGTACATTCCAGCAGTGACGTGACTTGGTGTCATTGTGAAGGGAACCAATCAAGGGACGTATTCACTAATATAACCATATACGGATGGCAATCGTCACAAACAATTAATTTTTCGTCATTATACGATGACGTGAACGATTGAAAAACAAGGAAGCTGTGTCACTGAGGCCGTGACATTATTCAGAAAAACGTAAGCAACGACAAAAATCTAGGGAGCAGCGCAGGGCGTAAATGACAAAAAGTGAAACGCCGCATTTCCGGCATCTTCCCAGTCTACGAGACATCTTCAGCCCAGCCGGGTGTCATACTATCAAGTTCGCAAAAACGACTCAAATTTAATGTTCCATACAGTATATAATGTAATGAAATAGAAGCTATTCAAATCTAAATCAATGCAGACAGTGCGTGACCGATTAAATAAACATCACAACCCGGTTTTGGACAGTTTTGTCGAACGGCAGAGGAAACTACGCAACAATATGGATTTGCCACGTGCTGCGAAGAAAAATGGCTACGTATCTTGACGACATCGGCCAGGTACCTGGTGAAATGTATCACCTAAAAATTTATTGTTTTTGATAAAAAGTTAGAGCTCTAATACAAGATTGGGGGAAAAGAAATTATTTTGGCTTTGGGCAGTGGTTATTATATAATGACATATTATAATGGAAACTCAAAGATGTAATAGTATGAAACAAAGTGTGTGTGATTGTGTGAATGAAGAATATATAAGTAAGAAGTGCTGAGTTTGCGAAATATATATGTAGGTAAAGTGATGATTCAGTACCATTTAATTCTGATGTCATAATTACCTGTAAATTGTTTTACGCCTCAGGGCAGAATAGATGTTTTCATGTCATGTTTCATGTTTTCAGAAAAATAAAGTAATGTTATACTTTACTTGATAAATTACTTGACGCATTTTGTTAATTGTATTTACATATTTTTCTCTGCCAAGTACACTAAACGACATCCTTGGTTAACCTTAACACGTAAAATCAATATTTATATAATATATAAATACTGGAAATACTTCAGTTGGCGCCCGTTAACAGGGACATTGTAAATTAAAAGTTAAAAAATTTACAACTTAGTCGAAAATGGCAGAGAAGAATACAAATGCAAATTTATATGAAAATGCAGATGTGGGGTCCCTGTTGGATGCCACACAAGATGATGTAGTAACCACAAATGAAAATGTCAATGAGAGTGTAGACGAAATAACAAATGTAATTGAAACGGTAGAAGAGGAGAGTAGTAAAAGCAATGATGTAAATATATTTAATCAATTAACAATGATTATGGAAATGGTGTCAGAAATTAAAACTGAAATAAAGTCAGAGAATATAAAAATGATGCGTGAGATAAATGCAAGTAGCGTAGAGTTAAAGTCAGATATAAACGCACGTAACGTAGAGCTGAAAACCGAAATAAAAGCAGAGATAAATGAAATAAATAATAGATTTAATAAACAAGACGAGAAATTAAGAGACGTAATGAATTTGTGAACATAAGAAGCGAAATAAAAATGAGTAATTTAAGTATGAATAACCAATTTGAAAGTATAAGTTAGAGTTTTAATGGAGTGAGTGAGAAGTTTGTTGAAATAAATAATAAACTAGAGAAACAGAGTGAGATTATTGCTGGAGTGAAAGGTGAGATGACCATAAATATAAATAAAATACAAGACGAAGTAAATGAATGAAAATAGAAAGAGAAAGGAGGGGGTAGAAAATGCTACAGATAATAAGGTAAGTGGTGGTAATGGTATCAAAAATTATGATGATGATATGATGATGAATAATAATGAAGAAATAATTAACGAGGTAAGTGATAGTTATAAAAATGAGTTAACAAGTAGTAGTGGTAAGATAGTTGAAAACGAGCCATTTAAGGGTGATACAGTGAAACTTAGTAGTGACGATGAGAATATAGAGATAGTAAAAGAGAGTGCGAGAATAATGAGAGTAGGGGGTAGTGAAAGGGTAGAAATCAGTGTTGATGAGTTAGAGAAAGAGTGGAAAGAGAGTTTACAGATAGAGGGGTTGCAGGGGGTAAATTTTTCCCGTGGTGTTGTGGGGGGTGAAGAAAAGGCTTCACGAGTGTATTTGGTAGATGAAAGATCTACAAATAATTGTCCCTTGAGTTTTAGTGGTGTTCCTGGAAAAGCCAGGAGGTGTTTTTATGTTGCAGTACCTTCTGCATGGGCTTGATAGAGAAAGTGTGAAATGATGTTATGAGGAGAGGTATTTTAAGAGAGAGTTGTATTTTGAGAGGGCGATAGAGTTGTTTGAGGTTGGTAGAAGATATAAAGAATTAAGAGTGAAGATTGAGAGAGTTGATGATTATATTGAATTCTTATCTGGCGATGTGGTTAGTGCAGCCAGAGGTGATAATAATGTTGTTGACTTACCTGTATATAAGATGGGGCTATTCGTAGTAGATGATTACTATACTAAAGAAATGATAAAAGATTTAATCATAACAGATAATACTAAAGGAGAGTTGACCATACCAAATGTCGACAGGATTTTGGAATTAATAGTATAAAATAATGTCTATGAATACTATATTGATACAATAGATAAAATTAATGATGATGGTTGTTATAATCAAGATAACAATATGTATTTAATAAAAAATGAATTGTGTAGACGTAAGATCAGGTTATTGTTCAATGATGGGGGGTAAACAGTTAGTGTTTATAAACGTTTAACTATGTGAGTAGTGGTTTTGACATGAGCTGTATTATGAAATGATTTGTGGTAAACGACAACAGATAATAATGTGGTTTGTATATACTTTTGTGTTGATGTTAGGTGTAGCAAGGTGAAGTATACTCAACTTTGTGAATTTTGTTAAAGTAATGAAATGTGTTTGATAAAATAACTGAATTAATTTGAAAGGAGATAATAAATGAAATATTGTATAAGATGAATGTTGATAACAAATTAAAAAATTTTGGAGAATTTAATGGTATAGTAAATGATAAATAATCGATGGTTGATTAGTAAAAAGTTCAATTGAAATTAAAGTGTAATGTTTATAAATTTTCTGCAAATTTAAAGTTGAGATTTGTATTTTAATGTAAAAATGTTAATGTTAATGTTCATTTTGAGGGTGTATTATGTTTTATTATGTTGTATTATGTAAGTGTAGGGATCTTAAACATATAATTATGTGTTTTAAATGCGATTCCCCAATTTCGGGCGGTCACGGTTTCACCAAACCCTGACCGTGGATTTGGCTTAATATTCTAAATTGGTGAACTTAGAAATACAACTGGGGGTAAGATCAGGGGAATCTAAGATGATATAACTTTGGAACACGGCTATATACCTATGTATGGGTGATAGACCGATTAAGGGAGTGTGAATATTAACTTAGTAGGATTACTGGTATCCGGGATATCAGTAATGCCGAATTTTGTATAACGCCAAAGCAAGGATGGGGGAGAAAGAAAAGAAAAAAGTGTTCACCCCTTCCGTTTCAGTCCTTGTGGAGGCAACTGGGCGCTACAGTCCAGGGGGGGGGTAATAGTGTGTGTGGAAGGAGGAATTTAAAATATTATGTGATGATGGAGAAGGTGGTTACTAAGTTGTTAGTAACGAGTTATTAAATATTAAAATGAGTTACATCAATAATGTAGAGTGTGTAATTGATTTTCTGATGTAAATGAATGATTTTGTATTGATGAGGAGTATTTTATTTTGATGCATTAAGGAGTATTATGATAATCAAGGATGCTTAACGATTGTTAAGTAAATAATTTGTTCTGATGTAGTTGATTTAATGTGTTTTACTCTATATAAGGAGTTTATTAATTTTGAAATGTGAGTTATATAATGGAAGGTATTTGTATGTTGTAATGGGAAATGTTTATTTAAATTTTGATCGGATCAGAGCAATAATTTTGAATTTTGGGATAAGAGTTAACGAGAGAAGGGTATACAGAATGTTGGTATGGAATTTTTACAATGTATCATGTTAAATTAATTATTCATCCAAGTGTATGTTAAAAAAAAAAAACCCCAGTACTTCTTAACACAAACCAGCACAGCTAAGGGGAATAAGATCAGTTAGAGATATGTTATTATACAAGGCCACTATTTGATATTTTATTTCATGTTTCAGTGTCTGGTGATGCTGTGGCGGCGGTCCTGTGCTGGCCTGCGCGCCAGAGCAGGAGCGTCAAGTGCCTGTCTGGCCTTGCGGTGTTGGGATCTTGAGAGAGAAGTCCAGTAAGGTCATTCAGGTGCAGTCACAGTCACTGGACCAGGGGTAAAGTAACCACGATTTTAATAAAACTTAAGGGAGTTGTGGCGACATATCCTGACTGATCCCTTTAGGAAGTTTGAGAGTGTCAATGAGAGCTTTTATGCTTTGGCATAAAACCTCTCATTGAGGGGGTATTGTAATGAGTCAAAAAAGGGGACATTAATTTCTTACAAATTAGAAAAGAGAATATTCAAAATAAAATCAATTCCGGTGTAGAAAAAGTCAGCGGTGGCGACGGTGAGTCATTGTTATTTCAGTACATTCCAGCAGTGACGCGACTTGGTGTCATTGTGAAGGGAACCAATCAAGGGACGTATTCACTAATATAACCATATACGGATGGCAATACGTCATAAACAATTAGTTTTTCGTCATTATACGATGACGTGAATGATAGAAACACAAGGAAGCTGCGTCACTGAGGCCGTGACATTATTCAGAAAAACGTAAGCAACGACGAAAATCTAGGGAGCAGTGCTGGGCGTAAATGACAAAAAGTGAAATGCCGCATTTCCGGCATCTTCCCAGTCTACGAGACATCTTCAGCCCAGCCAGGCGTCATACTATCAAGTTCGCAAAAAAGACTGAAATTTAATGTTCCATACAGTATATAATGTAATGAAATAGAAGCTATTCAAATCTAAACCAATGTAGACAGTGCGTGACCGATTAAATAAACATCGCAACCCGGTTTTGGACAGTTTTGTTGAACACCAGACGAAACTACGCAACAATATGAATTTGCCACATGCTGTGAAGAAAAACTGCTACGTATCTTGAGGACATCGGCCAGGTACCTGGTGATATGTATCACCTAAAAATTTATTGTTTTTGATAAAAAGTGAGAGCTCTAATACAAGATTGGGGGAAAAGAAATTATTTTTGCTTTGGGCATTGGTTATTATATAATGACATATTATAATGGGAACTCAAAAATGTAATAGTATGAAAGTGTGTGTGATTGTGTGAATGAAGAATATATAAGTAAGAAGTGCTGAGTTTGCGAAATATATATATATGTAGGTAAACTGATGATTCAGTACCATTTAATTCTGATGTAATAATTACCTGTAAATTGTTTTACGCCTCAGGGCAGAATAGATGTTTTCATGTCATGTTTCATGTTTTCAGAAAAATAAAGTAATGTTATACTTTACTTGATAAATTACTTGACGCATTTTGTTAATTGTATTTACATATTTTTCTCTGCCAAGTACACTAAACGACATCCTTGGTTAACCTTAACACGTAAAATCAATATTTACATAATATCTAAATACTGGAAATACTTCACCTCTAGCATAAGCTTATTCGAGACACATTAGCACTACTACTGACCTCTATTATTTTACAATACATCATAATATTATATATATTATGTCAAACACTTTTTGCTACAGTCCATTTCTTGATGTATATAATATATTTAATATTTATATGATTTTACCTCAAGATGTATTTTCCTTATTTAGAACATGTTTTGGGATGCTTTGTGTTCCAATCCTCAGCCTTACTAATTTTGAGTCTTGTGAAGTACTTGTGTGTTGGTTGGTTGTTGTTGTTGTTGTTGTTGTATCCTGTTGGCCTTTGGCACTTTAAATTGGTATTATTGTGTGTGATTGTGGTGTATATATTAGTACTGTGTGTATTTTCAATGTTACACAATTTATATATTATACAGTATTTCAACATCGAAAATACACAAAATACTAATATATACACCACAATCACACACAATAATACCAATTTAAAGTGCCAAAGGCCAACACGATACCACAACAACAACCAACCAACCAACACACAAGTACTTCACAAGACTCAAAATTAGTAAGGGTGAGGATGGGAACACAAAGCGTCCCGAAACATGTTCCAAATAAGGAAAATACATCTTGAGGTAAAATCATATAAATATTAAATATACATTATGTGTATATGTGTAATATTATATAAGGATATGTATAAGTAGTTCCTGTAAAAAATAAACTAAAAAGTAAAGTAAAATGTGAATGTAGTGAATGAAGTAATATGGTTTGAGTTAAAACCTACTCTTAGGAGGTGTTACAAAATTAATCTGCAAACAATTTACATTTCTAATTAAATGGTATTTAAGATTAGATTTAAAAAACTGACTAAACAAACATTAAAACCTTTATAACTACAACAAAAGTAAACAAAACTGACCTTAAAAAAAAGTAAGATGTCAGAGCTCTCAATATTATGTAGGTATGAAAACCAATTTTGTGTGGAGATTTTATGAACACAATTGAATTTTAACAAATACAATAGTGTTTGCAGTTATTTTTGGAATATCTAGATCTAATTAGTCTCAAAGCAACTATACAAAAAGAACAAGAGAATAAAAGCAGTGTCAAGTATAAAAAAAAACAAGAGAAATTATTTGTTTAAACGTCCATATACGAGTGATCAACAATAATTAAATAACTACCTCACAAATAGACGGTACTGTAAATTATAGTAGGTGATGGGCAGAATTAAAACAGGAACTGAACTGCCATTTGTTATTCAAGTTCTGGCATTCAGTTTTACATTCAAAACAGTAAACATTCTATTCATAGCTTGGTTATGCTCAGTTATGTTTACAAAGAAACTGTTAACACACTCAAAGCAAACTGAAAATTCTTCCTTTTTAAATAGGAATTTATATAAATAGTCAAAACTCACTTTGTGTGACTCGTCATAACTGAGTAGCTGTAAGCTTGGTGGTAACTGGGCGTGGAAAGAGATCTTGTTCACCCAATCTTCCAGTTCCTTTTCATTTGGTGCTAAGAAAAGAAACTCTGATCCATCCGTGCAGCATAATCTATATGTAACAGTAGTACAACATTAATTTAGTTTTAAATTAGCAAACTTACTTTACACTAACCTTATACATCATGGCATAGGCACAGAACGTTTTGGGGAGTTCAAATACTCAGAATATTCAGCTCAGCTAAAAAACTGTAATACTGTACCATGTTATTGTTCCTCTAAGGCAACTAAATTTGTTATAATCAGCAGTTATAATTAATTCTATGTATCTGCATCTTGTTGTTATGAGATAGGTGACCATACTATTTATTCCCTCAATTGTTTGTTGACCCCCAGAACAAAATTCTGTATGGTCAAGTTATATAACATTCATCTCAAATCATTCTGTAATGATTCTTCAAATGATTATGTATAACATTTAAACATTAAAGTAAGATTACACAATATGATTGTCTCAGATTCCCCCTCCCAAAAAACTATACAATCAAAAATGCTGTTAATTTCCTACATTTTACCATCACCAAAGTTAAATGTTTCATTTAAACTTCACATCAGCCTGTATCTCTACATAATTATGACAAAGGGTATATATTATCACAGAATCCATGATACATCATTGAGACAGATCATGACACAATATTCAGACAGATATTAGAACTGAGTCAGCAATAAAATCTCTTTCCTATAAATTGTCACCGGACAAAAGGCTTGCCGCATGACAAGTTGTGCCCAACGTGGGGCAACAATCATCGAGCGGATGCCTGATCCAGCCATGCCAGCGAGCTACCAGCCAGCAAACAAAATAACATGGCGCCCAACAGACACCTCTACAAGATCCGGAGAAGAGCAGTAGGCTGGCTACCGGAGAGCAGTCAAGACTCGGGGGAGTTGTGATGGCACAGAGGCGAGCGTCTGCTCTCCGGTACCAGCGGCACAGCGCGTGACACCTGACGAACACACAGCGAGCCAATCAGGGATCAGCAGCCGAGACGTGACACCTGACATGCTCGGAGTGAGCCAATCAGCGATCCCGGTCAATGCATAAAAACAGGGTAGAAATTTTCGGCGCACTTCGCCATAACACTTCATCGCTACGCCATCGGACACACTTCATCTCCTCTCCTCTCTTGGACAACATCGATGCGGAGTCAACCGGAAGGAACAGCCGAAGAATACAACCGCCGTTCTTGCGTCTTCGCACTACCAGTTCCGCGCCAGCGATGGACGTCGCTGGGCCGACAGCGGACTCGACGCAACCGATGCCGAAAGAAGAGGAGGACTGCAGTACGCCACGAACAGCGGGCGCAGCCGCTGAACATCTCAGCGTGGCTCGGGCGGAACAACCAACATCAGTGTTTTCGCCACACGGCCTTTCTTAGGGTCACCAAAAACACTAAGAATGTACGATTGGCGCCATTTGTCATGCGACAAGCCTTTTGTCCAGTGACATTTTAGCTAATTTTAAGTGTATTAAAATAGCAAGCCTGAATTATTACTTATGTGAAGGACTGAGGCCTGCAAGGTTGTGACTCTGAAGCATATACACCAACTCTACTGAACTCAATCTTTATTTTGAAATTACACAAACATGTAGCGATCAATAAAAGGCAGTTTTCTTTATTCAGGTAAATTTTTTTATACATGAAATTTATTACAATTATATTTTTGTAAACAATATGTAATTTGTAAAAGGTACCACAAATAATTAATTTTACCCATGAGATCACAAACGTAAAAAATACTTGCCTGAAAACATGTTTTCTTTTTGTGTAGTCCTCAGCTTTCTCACATTTGGCTTTGAAGATGATAATGGGTGATGTTGCTGCTTTACTCGCTACAAAGTCTTCTTGGTCCTTAAAGAAACAGAGCAGCTGTCCACACAGCACTGAAATAAGAAAACATTGCCTTATATATCACGTCCATAATGCGTTTATTGCAGTGGTTCCCAAAGTAGGGTCCGCGACCATGTTTCAGGAGGTCCACGGACACTTTTAAATAGAATATACCGTAATTTTCTTCAATTTCTTATAATCTAAAATCTAAATTTTAGAATCTTAAAACAATTAGTAGAATTTTCCAGTATTTTTTTTTTCTAAAACTAATTGTAATTGTAAAAGTAATTTAAAACTAATGACTGTAATAATATCTTTAAATCATGTTGTGTAGCAGATCTGTTTGTCAGCCGAACTGACTAGAGCGGCGCATCAACGCAGAACTGATCGCACTGTTTTATTCCATGTACAAGCACTGTATCTTGCTTATGAGCACTGTACCTTAGTATAACGTTTTTCCGTGTAGCTGATTTTATGTCTAAGTAGCTGGATTTTGACACATGTGGCTGGAAAGATAGAGCCGAGGTTGGCAAAGTTACGAAATAAACTTGATGTCTAGAGTGACTTAACAATGAAATTATCTGACATTAAACATAACATTGCAGACCTAATTGTTAAAAAGCAGCTTCATTGTTCATATTAAACTATGATATCATTAATACTATAATTTTGCAAGTTAAGAGAATTTTTATTTTAATATATTTTAATTGAAATATAGGAGTTTGTATCGTATTTACTGTTTGTTTTATTTCATCACTCAGACGGGTCCATGAAATTTTTAATTTTTTTGGGGGAAGTCCGTGGTCTGAAAAGTTTGGGAACCACTGGCTTATTGTATTATATTTACCAGTATTTGAAATATTTTTTTTCCTTCCAATTATAATGCTATGAAGATGGATTTAATTTTATGCATTTTACTTTGTTTTCACATAAAATTTTGGTAGCAGTACTCATGGTTCGATGCTATTATAGATTATGGTGGTCACTGCTTAAGTGACCTTACGGTGAATCCCTGCTGTGCAAACAGTAACACTACTATGATTTTACAACTGGCTACTGGGTGGCACACTGTTTCAATTATAACTTCAAACACAATGCTGTATTCTTCCAAATATAACATTAATCTGATTACATTAGAGTCCCAATTAACCGAATCGCGTTTAACCGTATGATGATGTGATAATTTTCTTTTTTCAAGAAGTTTGCAGATTTTAAATTTTTCAGCGTTTATAACGCGTATGACAGACTGTACTGTATGCATGACCGATTGTACTGCACTTCATGCATGAATCACCTACCCTACACCTTTAGGGTACTCACGCATGATTACCTACTGTAATGACTTAAATATGCACTACTGTATTTGAAAATGACGTTTGAAAAATAGTTTTTAGTTTGAGTAAAATAAAGTTCTTCTTTTAAATTTGTATACAGTAATATTGTATGATTTAATTACAGTGCTTAAAGCTCGTTGTCTTTAAAGACGTCTGCATTTTAACAAAAGTATGTAATAATGGTGCATAAGTACTGCTAGTTTCCCTAAAAAACAATTAAAGGCACTTGTTGTTCTTTAGCATTTTTTCTCGCTAAAAAAGTGTAAATTACAGTACAGTACTATGTTTCCGATTTAACCAAATTTTCGTTTAATCGAATCACCCTTAGACGCATTAAATTCAGTTAAATGAGACTCTAGTGTACTTTCAGTTTTAAAACTGATGGTTTCTTATTTAATGTCACTGAAACTAACAGGCAGGTTTGTATGTATGCGCTACCTAATGCCTACAGCAGACCAAAAAAAGTTTTCTTTCATGAACATGTTTACTGTCACTGTTAACTCTCTCTCTCTCTCTCTCTCTCTCTCTCTCTCTCTCTCTCTCTCTCTCTCTCTCTCTCTCTCTCTCTCTCTCTCTCTCTCTCTCTCTCACCCTCCCTTTCACTATCTTATCCCTCCCTGTTATCTTTTTTAGTTGTCATTCACCTTAAAGGAAACACTAAATGACATTTACCTGTGTACAGAGTTTTCCAAGAACGAACTGCTGCTTTCTTTCCACCACTTTGTAATTCATGTTTGCGATCAAGAATACCTTGTATTTCAACTGGTGGTAACTGATCCAACTGTTCAAGTTTCTGCAATTTGCGAAAACTCTGAGTTCGACGACGTGTTGTGAAGCTGGGTGTGCGTTTAGGTTTCTTCAAATCAGCCTTCATGCTCTCAGCTCGCTTTATATCTCCTCCAACACATACCATCCAGTCAATTACATGAATCTGTATATTGTTTTGTACTACGTAATAATGCTTAAAAACTGTTTTTATATTTTCCTGTTTCAATTTATCTTAGGCACATACAGTCAAGATACAATGGTGACTAAAAACTTAATTTTATTTTCAATTCACAGCAATTCCCTTTAAATTGAATATTCCTGAAATTTTTATATACATTGAAATAAAAAAGGCATTCATGTGATATGAGAAACTCATCAACACACATACACTGTCCAGTACAAGCTGTATTCAGTGTTAGCATTCCTGAAGGATATTGAGCTGGGCCCAACAATGCTCACACTTATACTGTTAACCACATAAAAAGCATCCATTGTTTTCCATTTCTACGTTATTACCTACAGCCACACTAATAATTTAAAAAATTGACTCCCCCCCTCTCTATCTCTCTCTCTCTCTCATGTTTGGTAAAGTCTGTTTGTACCAGAGGTAATACTTCAAGAGTATACTGGAATTTTTATATACTACTAATTTTGTTGTCTTTCTGGAAGCTAAAAAAACTGTGTCTGCTCCATCAACTAAAAAAGGGTACTCTTCTGTTTTGGATTTTAAATATGACACATTTTTCTTTTCTAAATATAAGCTACGTAAACAACAGGAAAATACTGGTGTTTTAAAAATATTTATTAATCACATAACATCAATGGTATCATGAGGTTCAAAATACCAGTTAAGCATAAACTGAATACTGAATTTATATAAAGCACCTTAAAAAGTCTACGAGAATTGATTATGTGAACTACTTGATTTAGTCAATTAAGTAAAATTAGGGAATGAACTTTTCAGTGAAAGTAAATTTTTTTTAAATCTTATTGTTGTTAAAAATTTTGAATTTTTGGCCAATAAAAAAAGTTCTTTGCATTTTATAAATCCCCAATTTGAGAATTTTCAGTTAGTCCTTTTAAATACAAAGGATAACAAAACGTCTTTACTGTACTGTATGCTTGTGCAAGAAGCACACAGAATTTGTTAGCACTATTTTCCATACTGGTATCAAATTAACTGGTGGTTAACCATATGGCATTGTGGTATACAAAAGACATATGGCAACGGCCCTACACTGGTAGAAAAATCATTTTAAAATTTCATACAAAAGGAGATTTTATGTAATAAATAATAGAGGAGAATCCTATTAAATAAAATTCATAGCCATATGACATATCTTATATATTTTTAAAAAATTTTATAGCTTTAAAAGAAGTTAATTTTCTAATAAAATGGTGGTTTTATTAAATAAATGTTTGTATTTAGGATTCTATTTACAACTGCTTTTACTGTTTAATACTATACCAACATCACAAAGTGTGCCACAAAGAATACAATGTTTTGTTGCTGTTAGGTCAATATGGCTGTTCAAGAAAATATGCAATAAAATTTGGTGGTTTTCATTATTAAGGACAACACCACTCTGGGTTTATTTAAGTTTTATTTCATTTGTTCAATTATGAGCATTAGAGCCTAGCCATAGTATTAACAAAACCACATGAGTCAGTCAAACCCAAAAACAATAATAACATCAACCCAAAGGACAGTTTGGTCATCAGTTCAAGCTGTCTTTTAAAGTTTTGCTTACACTTGTTTCATAGTGCCAAAGAAAATACTCATATTAATTCAAATACATGACATTCAAAATAAAAATAAACCTTGTTTAAAAGAGAATACCTTTTCTTATAAGACGGTCACCAAATATAGTAGAAATACTATTGGACTTCTGCAAAGCAGCTGGCGAGTCCACAGGAAGTTCTGCAGGCAACCTATAAACAATTGTAAGTTATTAACTGTTACTGTGAAACAATACAATAGATATTGCTTTCACATCCAAGCATGTGTCAAAATATTTGAATACACTTGGTCAAAATATCTGACTGTAAAATCTTATAAAAAATGATGTTTTAGCAAATGCTACTATTGGTTACATGCCATGGATTATGGTTTTTGCGCATTTGCGTGCACACATACCATACTTCAAATGATATTATTTTTAATTATTAAATCTCCTTGTTTATTATACAGCATGATTACTCAAATTGTAGATTACCTGCAAGAAACAAGTAAATCTGAACACACATAAAACAGTTGCCAGAAAGAGCAAGATTTGGATCTAAATATTATTCCAGGTGTTCTGATTAAGTCATATATTGTAACAATTCACAACGTTAAGATTGTTTTTATTTTTATTATTATAATAGATTATTAAAATTGTAAGTTACTGTTGTAGTTTAAAGTTTGTGGTTTAAAAGAGTATTAGACTTGCTATCACTTCACTGTGTTAACCTCCCCACTTACCATCCGTGGATATCTTCACTATTCTCGGTGGCGACCTCTCTTACTGTAAACACACTTGCCATACATTGATATTCCTTTCGAATATCGAAAAAATGCACATAAACAATAAAATAAATCAAATATTCAATTGTAAGTTGAATGATATCAGTAATTCAAATATTACCGCCACCTTATGAGATAACTGTTTCTAAAAAAATTAAATTACTGCTTCTATTTTATAGAAATTACGACTCTGTTTCTACTGACAATAAACTGAGGATTTATTGACAATGATTAAATTCAGCAAACTCTTTTAGAACAATTAACATGATATCTTTACAAACAACAACAAATTTAAACAAATATTGAGATCTCTGTATCTCAAGGCTGGTAATACTGTTGTAATGTACAATAATATTGTGAACGAGGTTAGGTTCACTTTAGTTAAATATATTACCAATTTAGTGAGTTCTTTGAAGACACATGATACCAGATATAAAGATGTGAGTTTGAATAACAATATTTACTTATCTATTATTATAAAAAAGAACAAAAATTTAAAATTATTAAACTCTATACGATAGCCGATAATATCATACTATCGTATGTTATGCAGAGTTTTAGAAAAACTAAGATCAACACGTGCTTTGAACGTTGCACTGTTAAAATATTATTATGATTAATTCATTAGTTATCAGAACCATGTACTGGAAAGAGAAAAAATCTAAAGAAAAAAACTCTTATTATTGCTTTCATTTCATAAAAATCATTTAAGAACAGAATTGTTTCTTTGTGACAAAAATATATGCTTCGGTTCTAGGTTAGTTGCCTAGGAACAAGTAAGTGATTATTTATAATAAGTAATGTTACTTATAAGATTCTTAATAATATAGTTACAAACATTTTATTTATAATTCATTTGATGTGTAATTATCAGTCATGAAAATACTCGCACAAGAAAATTATCATTTATTAATTCAAAAGTTATAGTCAAGTAAGCGACTATATTCATATAATGACGAGCGGTATCTAAATTTAATTCCGCCGTTCTCAATTATTCTTTAAATATAGAATAATTATTTTTGAATTAATTATTGTCATTGGATTGTGCTACAACTTGGTTATTAAATTCTGATAATTGTCCATCATTGTTTATTAAAGCACTCAAGCGTTACTTGACTAGTGCAGTCAAAACAATAACCCTCGTTCGTCTACGAGAATTATTTCTTTTATTATTTTCTTTAAAATTATTAAAATATTGTACTCCCTGATTATCTACACTGAACATGACCCTTATTATACACTGGTCATGTTAATTCACTTGACACTCGGTAATGTGGTGTTGTGTACAGGTTATGTCTGTTTGTGTATTACTGTAGGTGACGCGCACATTTCAAAAAATATCTTGCTGACTTTCGGCATAGACCTCTCGCCGTGAGTGTTGCAGAATGAATGTAACATTTCGCTAAAGCGTCTCTTTTCGTCTGGTCATTTTAAGCTATTTGATTGGTTCAAAAGGTCATACTCTCAACCCCAAAACCCTCTGGTAAAATAAAACTTTCAATTTTTCGCATCTCTAAGCGTGGGTTCGAGATTATCTCTGACGTATACATGGATACTCAAAATGATTGAAAAACTTATAATGGTCATAAGTTCTTATCTTTTGTCATAGCGTCATTTGGATAGTGGCATTAAATCGCGGACACTTGTGGCTTTATTTTAAGTCTAAACAAGCACTAATTCCGTTCATTATTAATTCACTTGGTCATCTTGAAAACTCATATGGTGATTGTTAATATAAATAAGTCTTTTTCACCATATTTCATCGTAATTACACTTTAATACTTATTACTAAACATTTTGAGTCCATTTCTCCTTCATGTTAGTACATAAAATGGTTATATTTATAGTTTAAACAAAATCTGTTAAAGGCGTCTATACCAACCATGTTCGATTGTTTACATTTACTTGTAACGCCATTATTCCTTATTCTACTACATATTTCTGACATCATAACACTAATAGGTATATTTACTTACATTTGTTCATACTTTACTTTGCTAAAAATGTTATTTTGTATACACATATAGTATGATCAAAATACTTTCTGTTCTCATCTCTCCATTTTGTCACTTATTTAGTTATTTTAGTACACAAGGGATATATTGTTAGTAATTAAAATAGTGTACAATTGTTGTACATTGTTGGTTCAATGTATTCATTAACTTTTTGTTATCTGAAAGCTCTCTAAGTTATAGTATGGTGGTTATTTACACCTGGTTCTATGATTGCAGTTAGTTAGTTTATAATATTTTAATTATTAAACCACTAGTATTACATTTGTGAGGTGTTCTCATAGCAGTATTAGACATTTCTCTAACTACTGGTAACATTTGTCACATTCTTTTGATAAGTTTTGATAATGTTTTTTGACTAACTCTCTTGTCACATTGGGGTTCTGTCTATTTAACTTCATGATATTGTATTCAATCTGATTCATTTGCTGTGTCCTTCAGTACATATGGTATTCATCGGTTTGCATTTTTATTCTTATTTAGTCTCTGTTTGAAACAATTGTGGATAATTGCTTGATTTAACTAATGTACATGATTTTATGTTATAGGTTCAACTCTTGTGAGGTTATGTGTCAGTTGTCTGACAACAATGTGCTACATACTTTTATGCAGTATTTAACTCAACTATTCCCATCTCATTATGGCATTCTACTACAATGGTTTATTATTAAGTTATACACATTTTTACACTATTTGTTGAAACAATAATACTGGTATTCTTAGTCTAATTATGTTACATATTTTGGTGGGTTGTATCTAGTCTTTGGCACATTGATTGGTTTATACTCAACAAATTAGCTTATTTGCTACTATCTGTTCTGGTATTCATTTACATTTTGTCCTGTCTTGCTATGGCATTCAGGCACATTTCATATCAAGGCTTGCAAAGCTTTTATTATTAATCCCTATAAACAATTAATTTACTGTTCTGTCTCATATTTTTTGGTGGTCTTGCTGATTATCTATGTGATTTTACAATCTTGATTAAACCTGTTACACTAATTGTCTGTGCATTTCACTAGTTAATCGTGGATCCTTTCACTTATAATGGTTAATCACTTTTCTCCGTTATAAACATTTTCACTGGTATTGTTTGTGCTGTTTACTTGGGGTAAAATGGTTATCATATCACATGTTGTTACACTTATATTAAGTACTCACTGTCATTGTTCGTGATCACTTATTGATGCTCAACACTGATTTCTTTGTTATTGGTATTCGAATAATCATTATACTTCTTCTGGTCACTATATTGATTTTAATTCCTTGTATATCTTGTGAATGTTGATGTCTTCTACTGTTCATACATAATCTTCATTCTTCATGGTACATTTCTTTTCCTCTTCTTCTCCTTTTCTTCTTCTGGTTAGTTGTTTCTCACTGTCGGTGTTCTCCTTGGTTACATATTATTTGTAATAATCCATGTTCCCTTAATATTGTCATACTCTTCCATATTTTATTCATGGTTATGGTAGTCATTGTCCCATATTATTTCACACTAATAAACAAATTCGTTTGTTTTATCACCATTATGATTGTACTTGATTCGTCTCCTTTTTATGTTCATAATTATTTTCGGCATATCCCCTCACTATTTTGGATCTATTGGGCCTGGATGCTGACGTATTATATTGGCTCGTTGGTATTTTCTCTCTCTTCGTTATACTCGATGATATCCTTATTACTCTTCCTTCTTCTTCGTTGGGCTGTTTCAATAATATTCATTCGTAGATACACACTATATTTATATTCTCCTGTTCCTTCTTTTATGCTCGATGAAATATTTTCATGATATCCTTTTATTTGACGTATTAGATAGTTATTTTATGTAACTGCTAATTTGGTACGTTACAATATGCTGACATCTATTATTATTTAAAACAGCTTGTACACTATACATAATATGATCTGAATGTTATTGCTTTTTATATTCAACTACTGTCATTTGAAACCAAACACTTTTGCGACATTATCAAAAACAATAAAGAAGCAACTAATTTTAAAAATAACATATTATACTACAGATGAGGAGGTAAACAACATAGTTTTCAAATCCACACAAATTTTATGAAAAAAAAAACTGCTTACCATAAGGAAAAGAGACAGAAATTTAGGCACCGGACCTTAAGTGGTGAGTCACAAATCTTAATATCTTTCACTTCAAATTGTGTTAAATCATATTTTAATCCACATTACATTTGCATGTGTAGATGCTTAAAACTTGCTGTTAAACTTGCACAAGATGCTACACAAAAGTTCTGAAAACCGAAATGTGCCACTTAAAGGAGTTTAGTACAGAATTATGCTGCTAGAATTATGCTCCACCAGTATCATTAAGGAACCAGTCTAATGTTTATCATTGCCATGGAATGTCGTATTTGTTTATGTACACAACTTAATGCTGAAATGACAGACTTGAATGTGCAAAAGGTTTGTGTTAAATTTGTTTTAAGACAGCAGTAGAGATAAATGTTGAAACAAGCTTTTGATGGTTATGTTCTGGGCTAGATTCAAACCTACAAGTGGTTAAAACATTTCAAAGATGGCAGAACTTCAGTTGAAGACGACAAATAAATACTCTGAACACTCTTCAATTAGTATTACCAACACAAACATTGTCAATGTTCATGGAACCATTCAAAAAGATACTGTCAAACAAATCACATCATTTCTAAGTATGCCACGCTGTAGCAAACTTTGTACCCTGTCCACTAATGATTCGTAAAAAAAAAAAACATGGAATTCATGTGTGCAGGCAATTCAAACAATGTTGCGAAAGTGACTCAAAATTCATTTTATGTTTTAAGAATTTTACTGGTGACAACACGTGGCCTTTATAGATACAACCAAGAAACAAAACAGCAATCATTTCAACGTAGTCCCCATCTTCACAGAGACTGAAAATAGCAAATCAAGTTCAGACCAACAGGAAGTTGTTCCGACTTCCAGCAGTGTTCCTGGCCATTAAAATCATCAATGCAGGAGGTGATTACTTTGCATTGAAGGAGATTGATTCCATTTTTCTTTTTCTAAATTCATTATTTCACATAAATAAATTTCAATAATTGTTGTGTAGCATCTCATACAATGTGGAATGTCTCTTCCCAATGTTATTTTATACCTGCACCATACAGCAGTACACATTTACTGGGATGTGTTCATGTTATTGACTGTCATAAATGCTAGTCACCATTAAATTCTATTCCTTAAGTGTTCTGAATGTGTACAGACATTTTCCATGACTTAAGTTAAAATTAAAATTATTTTATAAATAATAATAATGGCTCCCATGTGTACCACCGAAGCAGCTTAGGAGTCAGGCAGGGTAGGCTGCCATATGCGAGCCGAGCGGCATACAAGGAAGGCAGTGTGGCCAGCACTACGATCATAAATTATTTTAATGATCTAAAAATATTTATAATTAAATTATACCAAAATATTAGTTAATTCAAAAACTATTAATATCAAATTAATAACAAAAACTGTGAATGTGTTGAATGTTCACACAGAGTAAATTTAATCAAATTTTATTTAAACTTTCAGTTATCAGCAAGAAAGATAACTTCTGAAGTTGTAAACTACAGTTCACAAGAAATTAATTTGTATTACCTTCTGAATCCACTGTCCTTTAAAAACCATGGAAAATGCCTTTCCAATTTCCTAATTTCTTTGTTTCAATTAATAAAAAGTAATATCACTCCTAACTGCGACCAAGTATCGCTGTGTCAAGTTTTATTTATGATAATTAATTGACTGTCTCTGTAACGTTCTAATTTACAAAACTTTTGCCCTTCTCAGTAATTGACAAAACTTAGTTCTTTAAAATAGTAACTTTTTGTACTAAATAGTTCTATAGGTATTTTTTTTTTTTTTTTTTTTTTTTTTTGCCAGCACCAAACCATTTATTCCAACATATCATGCATGTTGACTGTCAAAATTATACAATTTGTGTGTGTAATATTTACAATTAATACAACTTACCGAAGATTCTGAAAGTCAAGAACAGCAGATCTGGAACGAGCAAGAGAGTAGTCTCCTTCTAGCGATAGTGGGGGAGAAGAGGATGCTGACACCGGTTCGCTCATTACATTTATAGATAAGGGAACTTCAGCATGCACACTAGGTGTCTCTGAACTATACATGCAATAGCAAACCATTCACCACTACAGTTACTGTATAATTTTAATATACACAACACTAATGTGCTATTAATAAAAATGCATATTTTGTAAATCTCAGTATTAAAGCATTCTGCAATTGTGATCTGATACTCTGTTAACAATATATAGTTATCTAGTAAATGACTAGGCACTTGATTACATGAAATACAACACTTAATTTGTTGTGCAGCCAAGGACTATCACACCATTAATGAAGAAAACTAATCAATACTTTACACAATTTATCCAAGGGTTATCAATAATTTTTCTGTGACACACATATTCTTCTTCAAACATGCAAAACAGAACATTTTTATAAATTATACATCGAAAATAAATTAAACTTTTGACTTTACTTTATCTATCAACAGAGTTACAGTAAAATTATGAAAAAACTTAAAGACACAGTTAAGGTACCAAGTTATAGATGAGTTATGTTCTTTAGAACATTTGTAGGTCATGTTTGTAACTAGAATCCCTGATGAACAATACATACATGGCCATCACAATAATACATAAGTGATTCATACGTGCTAAATATAATAAGAGTGTGTAATACTATAATAATAATAGTTCTACACACATAGATTTTAAACTACTGACAATGCTTGGGCCTTGTCCTGCACTAATGCTAGGTTAATACAAATGTTACATTTATGACATGGGCCAAGTCCAGAAAGTAAAGATACATTGCATCTAACCCATGAGGGAATTTTTTTGGAATTAATGGTAACACTGTCATTATTGTTAGCCATGTCGATGCTAATTATCATACTCAAATCTCATCAATACTCATCCCATCCAAATACTTAGTAAAAGACTATACTACACTTAAACAGTTTGTGTACCATACTTTGAAACAGCAGTACCAATCCAAAATCCTGCCAAAGTGCGAATATTGTTCTATACAGTAATATGTTTTGTAAATGCACCTGACAAGAATTCATAGAAAAGTTACATATGCTTATGGTGTCATTCCTCCTTGTCAAATTGTCTCAACAAAATGGTTCCATGAATTCTCGAAGAAAGTACCGATGTTTGTAAAGGAGCTGTATGTCATCTTTCATCTGCTGTGACGTTCGTTACAAAATTATACATAGTCGGCATGTGAATACAAAGAGAATTTCATGATTTGTTTCTAAAAAATTCTAAGACTATAAGTCATGAAAATGTGATGACAACATTAAGCCAATAGAAATGGAGTAGATTTTGCCTGTTCCACAGCAATAATCGGTTGCAAACTGACATGTCACCTCTGCACTGCTCAACATGGTAATGGTATGTTTAGGATCATTTGCATCATAGCCCAAACATCACACCACGTGACTTTCACTTGTTACTTTATTTTAAGAAACATCTGTTCAGAAGAAAGTTTGACAATGATGATGATGTGAGGTCATGGTGTGGTTGAGAGGACTGGTGGCAGACTTCTGCAACCCTGGGTTAAAAATACTGACTCCCAGGTTTTTGATAAGTGCTTGGATAACAGTGGAAATTATTTTAAAAAAAATACAAGACAGAGCTATCTTAATAATCATAATATTAATTAATAATAATTAAATTATTAAAAATCTCATTACAGGAAATTCTATAAACAAACAATACAAATCTTCAAGTGTACATTGACTCTGTCAATGCTATTGCCTTCACATAAAAACAGATAAAATGTTTTGACATTTTGAAAAATGCTTTAAAACTGTAATAAACAGGTCTAAACAAATTTAACATCAATAAACAGTGTGCATATGTCTGTTTCTAATTCATCAATAAACTATGATTTTTAAATGTATAAATTTAATTCATGACTGAACAAAATTATACCCAGTAAACTACATTTACAAAAATGCATTAATAATATCTACTAATATGCATTCTCCTTCTTTACATGTTTTATAATTTAATAAATCATGGTATTGAAAAAATAAAAGACAATAACATGGCAATAGCACACGAAATTGCTCTTACACTGTATGTTAACTACTCCCATGTTCACCATACGAATATTTGTAATTCTTGTTACCCTAATAAAAATTATTATTGTTACTTATTATTATTTACTTTTATGTTATATCATGTTTTCTCTTCATGTACAAAACTCACAACTTACACCTACCAATCACTGGAGTTTATATTCTTCCATACATATTTAATTTATTATAGTATCATCAAAACTAAAAACCATTTTAAATTGTTAATATCATGCAATGACTATACACACTGTGCAAACATGTGCAAGACAATTATCTCAGAAAATATTTCTGTTCATACCTTGCAGTTTTTTCAACCAAATCAATACCACCATTCAACTCCTGACCTGGCCGTTGGTCTCTACGCCTCTCTCCTTCACGGCGTCTCTCCTACACAAGGAAAATTAATACTGACTATATCTTATAAAATGCATTGCAGTACAAAATAACAGTTGTGTACAATGCTTTCACAAAAATCTAAATATACAAGATTACTTACATCTGTAATTCTCTGTACTTCTCGTCTCTTTCGTGCTTCTATTCTTTCCCGTTCTATTCTTTCTTTCTCTGCCAAACGTGCTGCCTGTTCATCCTCCTGCTGTCTTTGGAATGCTTTCTCCAACTAAAAGTATATATTCAAAGAGATGATTAAAACTCACTTTTCATGAGTTCAACATTTTCACACATGCACAATTCATTATATCACACCTAAGAAATACTGTTCAAGAATAAAGAGTATGACACAAAATAGATAAATAAAATTTAAAAAAAGTGAACGAAGAGGATGAATCAACAAGATAATTATAAATAAAATATAAAATGGAAATCTGCATTAGAAAGTGTCATGCAATTCAACATAATCTAACTACAAACTCAGTTGTCATTTAACATAATACGGAAACAGTGGTATTAATGAATTATTTTTCTTAATTTCCTAAATTAATTATTGTATATACTTATCAAAACATTACAAAATATTATACGAGAAATTGGACTAGAAGGTAAATTTTAATAATAAGAGGCATACAATACAAGAGGCAGTCAGATTCTTAGTAACATATTTCCACATGGGGAAATAAAAAAGACTAACGTTAATGAATAAGACTGATGCAATGTCTTATCCTTTAAAGTTAGTACACATAAAATAAATGCATTCTTAATATCTTTCCATAAGATTGTTATGTATTTTTTTTAACATCCACAAAAACAGCTGCACTGATACTTTTCTAATGTAACATGACCTGTATCCATACAAATTCAAAATTCCCACACTAAATAGGTAGCGGAAAATGTGTATTAAGCAGGCCATGGTGTGAGTGCGTCCGTGTGCATGGAAGAAATGAAAACAGATTAAAAAAAGGAAAAGTTGTTAGATAAAATTATAAAATAATAAAGAAAATTTATTTTGATGAGTAATGGTTTTTGTGATAATTGTGGATGACAATGGAACCAACATGTGGCCAGGAACAATGATGGAGGGAGGGGCAATTAGTGCAGGACGGTACTTCCGCGGGGCGAAGAAGTTCACCATATATTATCTGAACAGGGCAAGATCGTGGGTGATTATGGTCTTAAATTTAATATTGAAATATAACATCTGCAACAAAGTATTTTAAAACAAATCCCAACGCCACCAGCTGAAACGGGGGTTCGAAGGAGATAATGCTGCATATGAAGACACAAGGAGAAGTGGTAGTCAGTCTACTTACGCTCTCTCTGAATAATGGCATTGCTGTGAGTTCACTCATGTACGAGGTAGAGCAAAAATAAGCTCTAGAAGGCAGAAGATGGTGTGTGTGAATTCGAACTGAAAAGCATAATTTGTGCAGGAGAAATAGATAAATAGCAAAGGAACATGACGTGTGTCAGGAGTGTAAGTCGAGTGACTAGTGAGATGAGCTTGTTCAACGGGGGAAAGAGAGATCCAACAGCAACCAAATTTTAGTTTGTGATTAGTGAATTAGTGAGAGACTGAAAAACAGGTATGACTAGTCATACAAATAAAAAGAGAAATATCTCTCTCTCTCTCTCTCTCTCTCTCTCTCTCTCTCTCTCTCTCTCTCTCTCTCTCTCTCTCTCTCTCTCTCTCTCTCTCTCTCTCTCTCTCTCTCTCTCTCTCTCTCTCTGTGTGTGTGTGTGTGTGTGTGTGTGTGGACAGCTCAAAGTCAGACTGGTTTGTATTGAAATTGAAATGTTACATTGTTTGTTTGTTCCAATAATGAAACAAAGAAAGATGTTTTACACTTTTCAAGTACTCTTGGCTTTTAGAAATTTTTCTAAAATTTTGGAACAACATTTTAATAAACAGAAAATGTTATGTTATAGTACGTTAGTGATAAAAAATAACAAAAAGTGTTGGTGAAACTCAAGATGGAGATTTTCGCTTTGTTGTATTTTGTTTCTGTATAATGTCATTTGTGGATTATATAATGTAGAGAATTCTATATTGAAATTGAAGTAGAAAATTGAGTTTTTTTAATGTAAATTCTAAGGATGTAATGAGAGCTCATTGTCATTTCTGGATTATAATATACAATCAATAATGCTAGATTAATTTTTTTTATTTATCACCTCACCCCGTCCTAACCTATACTCAGGGGCTCGCTTATAAGGACTTTGTTATTTTCATCTTCTGGTAAGTAGTTTTTTTTTCACTCCATCTATAAGGTGTGACTGGCGACCCAAATTATGTTCCTTCACACTTTCTGGACTCAAACTCAAGTGGAGACAACATTGTTGCCTGTAACCTGCTGTACTGCAGAACACCATATAATGATGATACACTAAATTTTAAAAATGTGAGACCTACTGCATTGTTAAAAGTCATTAGTATTAATATAACTACTCTTAAGTCCATCCGGATCTAGAAAATTTGGATTCGGGGAAGAAGATGGATCAACAGAGAAGTGTTGAGGAAGTGATGGATCTTTCTGAGGAGAAAACAAGGGGAACCAAACGGGTATTATCAAAAGAAGAATGATCGAGAGCAAGCTAAAGAAATAAGGCATAATGTCAAAGGAGAAAAGAGATCCAGAAAGTGAAGGAAGATGTGTAATCACAATCCACAGATGGCTGAAATGAAAAAAGGAAGAAAGAAGGAATTTAATTACTCAGTCACATTAAATCTACAACAGACATACCAATGTAATCCTGCGGAGTGCAGCAAATTTATCTTCCTGTGCCTCAATCGTCTTTTCAAAGTCCTCATGTTTGCGTATTAACTCTTCAACAACAGGTATAGAATCTCCAAGCTTACTATCATGTAGAGTTGGTTCACGAGAACATATCCAGTTTTCTAACAGATCTGCTTCACGTTTGAACATCTGGTAACATTAATTAAGCACTTATTAACCACATAACATTAATGATACTCATTTCTTGCATTATTAAGAAGCCGATTTTTTTTAATTACCTGAGTATCCCAATTCTGTTCATAAATAATTTTCCTTTTTTCCCATGTATCACTAAGAAGCTTCTTTCGCTGTTCTAATACCCTTATTTTATCCTGTATTTCATTTCCCAAAAAGTGACCCTACAAAATTTAAAATCATGGTTCAGATACTTTATACAAATCCACTATTTACTAAAGAGTAAAATACGGAGAAGTAACAGTAACAAAAAATATGACAAATGTTATTAATTTCACATCAGCCACTAACTTTATCAGTACCAGTATTTTCATTACTTCTTCATAACAAATACATTAATTCTGTCACCAGTAATCTGCGTAAATGTTTCAATGACGAGGTAAAAATAACTAAAACTATCCTATCAAAAGTGTACTTTACTTTGAAAAACTTAAATTTTAATATTTTATTTGTGAACTGCAAAATATCTTTTTTATAAAAGTCACTTACAAAAGTTAACTATGTGTACACTACATCAAATAATTATGAAACTTTATTTTAAGGATTCAAATGAAACATCTCAAATTCTACATTAAATTTTACATGCTACTTCAAAATACTGGCATAATGTTTATAACTTAAAATGGGACAGTACACAGCTAAAATTTTGCAGTACTTATAGCATGTCATTTATAAAGAAAATACCTGTTTTATTAAAATATTCCCTGTAGCATAAAAACTTGTGAATGCATCATTTCTACTGTCAATTTCAGCTCTGTGTTCCTGATGGCGAGAAAGCAGAGCTTCAGCACCTGCTACGTCTTGTGCAAGATCTGGTGCAGTCACCTTTGCTATCATTTCATTAATCCACGCTCTTTAACAAATAAATTAACAAGATATAGACTACATACAAAGTGATCAGAAATTGGGGCTGACTATTAAATTTATATTTTCTAAATACTAACATTAATTCTCTGTACTGGTCAAAGTACGTCTGAAGCTGTTCAGCTTGCTGTAGCTTATCTCGCCTCTGTTCAGCTTTCTCAAGTAACTGTGTCCAAGAATCCAGAGCTTCTTCATGTTTCACTTCTATATGTTCCCTAGCATCTGGGAATAATCCAGCTAATCGACCTGCCTCTTCAACCACTGCTTCAACCTACAGAATAATAAACTGCAATATTCTGGCAAGTTCTTACAATAATAATGAAGATGATAATTATTATAATAACATAAAAAGCTATGTAAATTAAGTAATAGACCTGTTCCTTTACAGCTGCCAAATCAGTCTCAAAGCCTTGATGTTTGCGTACCAGTGCCTGTATTGTTTCTAAATCCTGTCCATATCCTTCTGATGAAAGAGTTGCATCTTTCTCTTGTATCCATGCAATGGTTTCATCAGCTGTTCTGTCAAACACGTGTACTTGTTTTGCTCCAGCCAGTGCCTAAAAATAAACACTTAACTATTAATTTTTTTATACAAAGGAAACTACAAATCTATCTACATATTATAATACTGACTACAGTATTTTGGAGCTACAAGTCAATTTTGTTTATGCAATTCATAGAACTAGGGGCAACTATAACATAGTAAACATAAGTTTCCTATGAAACAACTAATAAGCTTAAAAAATTAATACAAAAATGCAGGATCTTGTACAGTATAGAAAAACTTAATTAAAATCTTAATTAAAACTTAATTATTTAGAAAATTATGGAAGAATTACACAGGTACAATAACACAATCAAAATCATCAGAAGTCTCGGTTTTATAGGTGATATCTCTATTGGTATAAGCAACTTCAGAATCTGAAGCATTACATATATCATCATAAACTGATACATCATGCACAAATTATGTGTGCCTAACAATCTGTTTATGTCAGAAACACTATACATTTAACACAAACAACATTGTTTTCTTCACTAGGTTTTCAGAGACATCTACCAGCAGAATTCTGAACTAAACTATATATAGTACCTTTATAAATCTGAAGTATAGTACAGACTGTACAATATATGGTTAAGAATATTTAAACAAATAAAAACTTAATCCATATGGGCACTGGGCATGGTATTAGCTATTTCTACAACTCCTTTTGCAGGTAATACATTAATTACACTTCAGTAATTCTAATGAATGAAGAAAACTTCATTTTAGAAGAAACTGTCTTTCAGATAATAAAATATTTCCAGGTACTAAAACTGTTAAAAATTTTTTTCTTTTAATACTAAAATTACAGTCAACATGCGTCAGTCAAATAAATGCCAACTCAAAGAATACAATTTTCCATTTACACCATATTTATTTAATACTCTCAATTTTAATTTAACAGCATTCAATCTGCGCCTTTTTTGGGATCAGTAGTTGAGTAAGAATTCATTTGTCATTCATTTTGATATTCAGTGTTTTTATATTTTATATCTGAATATTTTAAATGACCTTATATAATCAAATTACTATAATTAATTACTTATTACCAATAAATATAAAAATAAAACTACTATAATTATTTTAAATATTAAGAAAACCAAAGAACAAAAATATTAGTTTGACATTATGTTGTTGGTATTTTATATTAGTCAGGCATTAGACTGACTGAATGTTGGTAATGTACATAAATCTGAAATACACATACAAAACTTTAGCCTAGAAGTTCAGTGTAAAGTGTATGAAAGCCATAATTTAGATTGAAGAAATTACTTTGCTATTCATCACCTTTTCATAACATTAAATATTTTTTATTGAAATAATTTTTGCAGAATGTTAATACTGTTGTATGCTGCATAAACAGAATGTTCAGATAACACTTTCCTAACAGAGCATCAAGGACTCGAGAACTTGTAAAGGTTGATCTACAGACTGCCTAATAATATGATGGACGTGAGGGTGGCACAGGTTCTAGCCAAAACTGAAATACACAGTAAGCGCAATTTAAGCTATAATGTCTTGATATCATTTTACATATTGTTACTACTTGTAATAGTACATATACCTACAACATAATAATTAATATAAAACACATCTTACCTTCTCGGATTCCATGGTTCTACACATGAACTCGTAGCCTATAAACGTGATTTAGGGTTATATGTCGTAATAATTACTCTCATTCACTGTTAACTATTTCAATTTTATTTATTATTCTTTTTTATTAATCTCTTTTTATGAATCAATTAAAAAACATGCCTTCTCCTTCTCTATTCTCTAACATTTCAATTAAACAAAATTAAATACTGAGGTGATGACCCCATCTGACCAAAACAACAAACTTCTATCTCTTACTTCTTATAATTAAAATAAATTATTTATTTTATTAATTAATTACAGGCAACCCCGCATTTTACTCACACACACTCACATCTTTTAACCCCTTTTAAATTTAGATTTTGCGCTTTTAATTCAAATGGTCATATTTTGTTAGTTTATATTTTACTGTTACTTCTCTGTCGGCATCCCTGCAGACCCACGTATTGCACTGATTATATTTTTTAGTCACTTGTTGTAGTCCGAAAACGTTCGCACTGATTAAAATTTTGTTCACTGGCGGTTATTTGCTATCTCACTGTCGTTTCGCTACTGTATCACATGGTTTAAGCACATTTTTAATAATTTTGTTGTATTTCGGCTCGCAAGCCTTGTTACGCTGAACCGGTTGTTTTATTTACACTTTTCTGTCGGTCAGTCTACATTTTTTACTGTAATTTGGGCGGAACACGCACCAACGCCTCTGGTGGTTCCTAAGTCTGGCTGCCGACTGACGCTGACTTCGACGTTTCCAAGATGGCCAAAACGTTCTCCTGCTCGCCAGCTTGCTTTTTGATAGGCCGAACGGGCGTCACGTGATATCTCATTAAGCCACTCTAATTACTGTAGATTCGCTCTGGCTGACTAGCGAGCCTAATACGTGACAATTTTCGTGTGAACGTTGGCCGACACCTGCGCCCATACGCATGAATTCGCACCCTTGTTGATAACTTACATTCCTGTACCATTTTGTACCTCACACAGAGCTACAGTCCATGACCAAAAATATACTCAGGTTAAATAAAATGAAAAACTTTAAATTATAAACCCCTTCATTCTGTACCATTACATACTATGCACACATGTTTGCATCACGCACATGTATGTAATGGGAGACAATATTTTTTTTAAACAATCTACTTTAATCTAATATTTATACCTCTTGACGTGCATGAGCCAGTTCCTTCAAGTCATCCCAGAGCTGCTGTGTTTCTGCCACTTTCATTTGTATCCTCTGTGCCTGAGGATTGCCTTCCGCAATAAGTGCTTGTCCAGACTGAATGCAGTTACTGACCCTTCCTTCACTACTGCTCAAACCACTCAGGAATGTATCAAATGCCTTGAAAATACAAAGATTGTAATTAGACTAGTTGTCATATATAATGCAAAATGACAAGGATGGTTACAAGTATGAAAGACAAATTTTTAAAAGAATTCTGAAGAAGTTGTGAAACTAAAACAAAGAACAAATAAAGAAATTACAGTTGTATATGGTGATGTTGAAATTTCAACAAAAATAGAAGAGAGATGTCATCTTATAGCTAAGACATCTGCAGATAATCAAAGGACGTGGGATATTTGAAAATAGTTTTGGAAGGGAGGGGGAATTATGAAAGTGAAAAAAGAACGACACCACAGAATAATTTTGTATTTTCAGAAATCTCAAGTAGATGTAAGTTGTAAAAAGTGGGCACATGGTACCTAACAGAGAATAGCAGAGAGTTCTATTTCACCCGACTGATGGTGGTGGGAAGTATTCTACAGCAATTAACCATAAGGTTTCTTTATAATCATTAAATTAACAGACAAATGTATCAAAACTACAGTTTAATAAACTGGTTATACTGAAGCTTTCAAATAAGGTGGTTTCCAAGTTTCACTGAATTCTTTTAAGTAAGTTACATTATACAACAAACGCATTCTTTAAAAAATGTGAAGGGTACAATAACATGACTATAATACGTAATAATGACTTTTGTATTTATACAAAATCAAAACATAAATCAAATCTGTTATTCTTAATTAAAAAAAATTACTTGAAAAATTCCAGTTCTCACATTAATACTAATTTATGAAGAAGCGAAAACTTACTTGTATAAGAAGTTCAACATGTTCCACATCTCTGCCATAATCTTCTGAAGCAGCAACTGTTGTCTGATCACCAATCCATTCTGCCACTTCTTCACATTCTCTCAAAAATCTAAACACTTTACGGGACTCCAGCAAACACTTTTCTCTTACTTTTGCCAGTGACTGCAACTCGTTTAGCTGTGATTCTATTTGTGCCTTAGAAAAATAATACAACATCATGAATAAATAGAGTAAAACATGGATGACAGTATTAAAACATGCACACATATTTTACATAACATTCTGGACATGTAACAATATTCACAAGCAAATGGCAGAGAACTCTTAAATGAATTTACTATACTCTAGTCCCAAACTGAAATTGAAAATTTCATTACATAATGTTTAAAATATCAAGATGATTTTGAATGAATTATTGCTGGTAAACATATCTCATGAAGAAAATATCCACACTCCACAATTAACTGTAAATAAATATGTTATAATGAAACAAAAACAATCTTCCACAACCAACTGTTTAGACAAAATTTGATATATGTTTCTGTCACTGTTTCTCATGTCTCAATTTAAGAAACTATAAATTTCACTTTTATTTGTTAATAGAAAATTTATTTTAATTACTCTTTTGTTAATTCTCTTAGTTTACTTTTTGTGACACTAATTAATCATTTCATTTTATGTAGCATAACTAGTTCAGAACAAGCTATTTAAAACCTGAGCTCCTAACTTATGCTGTCTCACCTTGTTAGGTTTATTTGATGAGTAATAAACATCAAATAATTCAGAACGAGCTTACAATCAGCTTGTGACTGATCTCAAGAATAAACTTGCACATCTCTTTGTAAGTACATAATATCAATGCAAGAGATGTTCTTTGTATGTCACATCCTTGCATGTGTAAATGTTTCTACAGATTTTAAATTTTGTCAAGTTAGCATGTAAGCACTTAACTCAAAACTTTTCACTCAAAGTTGATTCCAAGAAGGGCTGATCTGGCTTAGTATTATGCAGCTTCATTGTTGTAATACAGAACAGTGTTATATTATTTTTTGTTAGCATACTTTTTTTTGCCTAATATACCACATTAAACATTTGCCACCTATACCACATTAAACTAGATTATGAATAAACTATGAATAAACTAGATTATGAATTAATAAACCACATTAAACTAATCATATTAAAATTTAATCAGTATTTTACAGTGATTTAATTACTTAAAAAAACTTAAATTGGATAGTAACAAAATAAAAATGCTTTTTGACAAGCACAAAATAGGCTGAGCATGTGTCTTTGACATAAAATATAATATAATGAAGGAAAAAATAGCACAGGAGTTATGTAATATTCTGTACTAATAAAAAAGTTACATGATTGAAGAAAGTTTTCTTACATACACAAATTCATCAGTAACTGCACACAAACAAAAATTTATGTAGATGTAGAGGGGAGGGTTGTATTTCAATGATTATGTCACGAATATTTCTCCATGAAGTAATCTTATGCACAAAATTTCAGACATTCAACAGCTTATCACAAAATTTCTCACACTCCATTACATAATTTAGTCTTACAACTAACACAGGCCTTGCTGTCTTGCATCATTAATTTCTCCTGAATTTAAATATACTTTATAATTTATAGGTCTGTATTAATATCAAGACAACACTGACATTTGTATCAAAATGACAGGATGGGCTGGAAACGTGAAAAAGTACAGTGCAGTTCAAACACTACTCATAGTCAGTGTCACACAAAATGAAAAAGACAAATTTAAGATCAAGAACACTCAGAGAGACAACTCAAATTCTATGAGCATTTACTGTTGCTTTCTTCTGATAACTAGTCTGATACTTCACTCACAGATAGAACATCATCTATATGACTCTTACGAATCTGATGTCAAAATGTTCAAATTGTGAAAATTGTGGCCAGAGTCACAATCTAAAGTTTTTTCTGACACTGTTTATTCATTTTATTATTTCAGATACACTTGATAATATAAATACACTGTAAATGAATGTTGACTTCAGGAAATTAAGGGTCTCTAACCATATTTTGTAATGCTCTTTATATTCTGTAACACACATTATTATACTGTTAAATTTAACCAGAATGCTTTTATAATATGTTACAGCTGTTATATGATACAACAATTTTACTCACCATACATTTTTATGATAAGTAAGGTTTACACATATTTATTACACCTCATGTAAGGTATGAATATTTTTTTAAGTAAGTAAATAAAGAAAATGTAATCTGCATGATACACAGGTTTACTGAATACCACAAATACTTACTTGTTTCTGTTCAATTTTCTGACTATCAAAATGTCCTCGCTCAACAAGGCCGTGGCTCAATTTTGCTAAACGGCCAACAGTATGCTGGAAAGCACTTAATTCCCGTTCTAAACCTTCGAGTTTTTTCAGCAGAGACTGCACAGAATCTTCATCTTTGCCATAGTCTGTTGATGTTAATAATGGTAATTTTTCTTTTAACCATGTCTCTGCTTCAACTGCTTCTGCATAGAACTAAAAATATATATATAGGACACATGTTACTTCTCACAATAGGATTGAATAATAAAACAGTCTAAAGAACACCAATTATTTATTTAAAAAATAATAATGAATTATCAAGATTTAGAAAATTATAAAATGACAAAAGACTAATTGTAACAGTGAATACATTAAGTGAATTTGAGTTAATAATAAAAATTATAATAAACTATACAGAAACTTGTCCTGTGAGTGTAAAGAACAAACTTCAATTACTGTACAAAATACTGTCTATCTAATTAATTTGTCATTTTTTAAAAGTTAAGACAAAGTAGTAACAATACTACTACATCACAATGCACACACGCATTTGCCCCCCCCTCTCACTTTCTACACTCCATGAATATTCAATTGTCATAGTACAATTCTCATTACCAAACCATCTCAGTATGTATAAACACACTGTATGTAACAACTGCCGCTACATTTTTATAAAAATATTACTTTGACTATAATTCAATATTCTGTCTACTAGTGACATTTCAATTTTACATTTTAAAAAGTACACAAATATATGCACACACACACACACACACACACACACACACACACACACACTAGATCATAACCAATCACTTACAATCTGTGATTCAACTGCATCGAGAAGTCTCAACCTTCGTACACTAGCTAAGTCTCTTATATGGCTTAGTCTCTCTTGTAGTTCATTCATTCTTATTTCAATTCTGCTTGCAGCAAAGTGCCCACTCCTTATCATTTGTTGTGCTCTACTGTACAATGCAGACACAACTGGTTCTCTGGAAGATATTTCTGCCTCCAAAGCCTTAACACAAATATTTCTCATTACTGCTTCATAAAACACATCAATTAATAATTTCATTTAAAAATTATGTCAAAAATGTATTATATACCTGATGTTTCTTTTGTAAGCTCTGAACACTGTTTAGACTGTTACCCAAATCAGTAGATGCTGCCAAAGGTTCTTTTTCAGCTAACCACTGCATTTCATCATCAGCATCTCTCAGGAACTGATACAAAAGTAGTGCATCTTCTAAATTGTCTCTACGAATCTGCATTGGTTCTTGTAATGACTGATACCTAAAAAATTACAAACAGATTTAAAAAATAATAATAGTGAAGTCTAATATTGCAATAAAAAGACGTACTTACCACCTTTAGACAGAAAACTTCAATACTGAAAGATTTCACTGGCAATACAATCTGACCATTAACAAAAACTGAATATTCACACAACACACAGAATATAGATTTTCAGATAGTATACTGTCATGGCACCATATTAAAATAATTTTAAATACAAAATTTTACTAATTGTTACAGATTATCTGGGAAACATATTGGACAAATGAAAAGTCCAACTGCATATAATTTTTGAAATATGCACAAAACTCCACACAAGTTATATCTTCAAACCGTTTTACATGAATATTTTACATTTTGTGAGGTGTATAGGTTTACTGTGTAATAGTTGTTGAAATATTACTTTAAAATCATAAAATTGCTTACAAGAGTTTTCAAAATAAAACAGTAAGCTTCTCACTGATGTTTGTAATATTGTGAATATGTTTGCAATAATGACTACTATAAGACACAAATACACACATATAACTATATACCATACGATATGAAAATGCTCATTCACTTTCATCAATTAACGATCAACATTATCTAATCGTTTGCTTGTATATAAATTAAGTACTGAATTTATAATAATTGTTAAAGTCCCACAAATCTGGTTAAACAATTAGCATAAAAGAAATTAAACTCAAAACATTCACAGCCAACATTGCTAAAGCATATTGTTCAGAAAATCTGCTACATGACAGTTAAACCTGCTATAACAAATATTAACTACCCTTCCTAAAAAGCCTACCTCTTGATAACAGATTGTGCTCTCTCCTGAATTTCATCCTTCATGAAGTGGTTTGATCTTTGGAATGCTACTGCTGTGTCCTTCAGTTGAGCACACTGCTCTCCATGGTTTGTAACATCATTCTCAAGTAAAGTATGTCGCTTCAACAGGTTTGCAACGCTTGCTAGATCCTTGCCATGGTCTTCTGACTGTAACTGACTTTCAATTTCATCTGTCCATGCTTCCATTTCTTCTAATGTTCGACTAAATAAGAGTGCCTGAAAAGAAAAACAGAGTTTTTTATTTCACTTACGAAGGACTACAATGAATCCAATACACTTTATTAAATTCAAGCAGCATCTAATAGCGGCTGAATGTAACCCATCAATAGAATATTTGGTGTATCACAAAGGAGAAAAACATAATCGTCATAAACTGATACACAATTCAAATCAAACTGGAAATATTTTGCAACAATACATATATTTGCATATTTTCCCAGGGTGGTGTTTGTAAATATCTAGCAAGAAAGTATATATGATGAACAGTTTTTAACAATATTATGCAGGCTAAGGATTGTCAGAAGCATACACCTGCCCCTGCGTGAATACAGCGCTTGTGTGTTTGTGTGTGTAACGCAAGCTACGAAAGGAAAATATGGGGTGATGCTACGGCTGTAATCAGGTTTTAACCGGATAAAAATAAACTAATTAATACGTTTTAAACCTGTGAACGAAGACTTACCCAAATTATAAAGACACCATTACATTAAGGAATTTTTAACGAATATTGTGATATAAAAATTATTGCAAAATGTGCAATAATAAAGAGGCTGCAATTTAATGGTAATTACTAGTGTAATTACATAGTAATTAATATGTGTGTTATATGTGAGTGACCAGGAAAAAATTACACAAACAATAATATTGCTCGTGCTACGAGTATGTTTACGAAATTGCTAAAATGAACCAAAAAGTGATTTGTAATTAAAAGGACGCTTTGCATGAAGTTTGACAATATCTAACTGGTTGAAAACAGTCCTGGACTCGTCAGATTGCCGTCCAGTATAAATACCACCAGCAATTTTGGGGCAGTCTCAGACTCAAGAAATCTTCACACGTCACGCTGCCGGTCTGCCGATCGATCAGGACCACACACACCAAGACATATGGAGGAACTCTGGACCATCACAAACAACAACCCGTAGAGACAGAGAACACAGCATCAGCATAATTATCATCATCATCATCATCATCAAATTCTCAGGATTCAGGACACACACACACGCGCGCACGCCGCGCGCGCAAGCACAATGGTAATGGCAGATGTACACAGGTGATGAATAAACAATTATATTTTTTTTGTTGGTGAAAAGAACTTTCAAAAAGAAAGATTATACATGAACAATAAAGACTTAAAGTTTTAAATTTAAATAGTAGTACAGCAAATAATTTAACTGAATAAGAAAATTAAAAAAAAATACTAATCTTCTGCTATATGTTAAAATCTGGGTGTGTCGGTAGAATTAAATAATAGGTTGAAAGTAATTGTTATTATTTTATTTCTGTTTATAGCAACAAGTAATTTTATTCTTGAGTTTAATATTATTTTTGTTTGGATATGAGTTGCTATTATTATTTAAAAACTGGAGTAAAAGTCAGACACACTGAAATAAAAAGAGTTTAGATTATTTGTTTAACATGTCTGTTTAGCTAGTAAGATTATATGGTTATTTATTTTAATATGTCATGAATAGCATGTAACGGGTCAAACCAAGTGGTTTATTTTAATTTCATAATAATTTTAAAAATCAGTAGCAACCCAAGCTGAGCAATATTTTTGATCACAAAAGCTTTTACAGGTCACGAGTTCGTATACAGAATCCTGGACCCACGTGAAGGTAAGAGCAAAGAAGGTAAATGTTGGAAGTTAAGTTTTGGGTGTTTTTGTTTTCCAAAATTGATTAATAAATGAAATGTTACAAGCAGAGAAGGTTATATGGTACTTTATGTAAACTTATAAAAGAGAATATTTTATTTATTATCAAAATTTGAAATGTTAATATTTGAATATTTCCATTTAACATTGTAATACCACACGATTTATTTGTTCAATCAACTATTTATTACTTTAATGTATCTTGATTACCTGGGTTGATGTGTTCTTCTGGTTTTTGGTAGAATTTCTATAGTAATAATAGAAATTGTAATTGACTAAAGTTGTATGTTTGGTTGCTTATTATGTTTTTAACACTCGAATAGTTCTATTAATGGGCACCAATTTGTAATAACAAATGATTACAAATAATATTAATTATTAATGGAGACACTATTGGTTTGGGTTAATTGGTTTTAGAAATTTTTTATTTTTATTTCTCTCTTTATTTATAAAGAGTTCATTGATCCACCCGCTAACGACTGATGCGGTTGCGGTGCATTATGGGTAAATTCACCTGACAATTGAACGATTTTGATTGGTTGAATTATTAAATATTCGTTTTTAATAACTAAAATTTTCGTTTTCTGGTCAATGCTCATCAACAGACGCCAAGTTAAGCGCCCCTTTTTTGGCCAAATATACAGTGGAAATCGGTTAACACGAAATGACGGGGACCAGTTATTTTTTTCGTGTAAACCGAATTTCGCGTTAAGCGAACAAAAAGTGGAACAAAATGAGGAGGAAGTGAACAAATAGTGTACTGTAGATTATTTATTGTACTGTCTAGTAAAATGCAACAAATACAACCTTTTATTTATCCTCATGGTTTATTATTGTTAATTTGTCTTAAAATTATTATTAGCTGTTCTAAATTTAGTCCTATGATTTAGGTTTTCTTATAGACTACTGTATGTCTTTCAACTTTACCGTAGTTTTCGTGTTTATCTTTATTTAAAATAATCCGTTATTTTCTTTTGCACACAATTTTGCACTATTTTATTTTCAACAAATTGTTCTAATTTATCAACGTGTTCAAACATTTCACCTGCCGAGTTGGCTTCAAAATATCGACGAACACGGCTCAGCAACGAAAGCATATCGGTAGCGGTAGGAACATTTTCACTATCATTTTCCGTGTCAAGTTCGTCGTCACTATCATCACCTTCACAGCTGTCAACTTGCACTGTTTCCACGATATCGGTATCTGTTAATACGGGAGCCATAGTTACGTTCTCGTCGACAGTCACGTACTCATTTAGAGAAATTGAAACATTTAATACAGATGACACGCGATTAAACATTTCAGATAGTGTAGGATCAATTTCATTTTCTTCGGGTTGTTCAGTTTCTGAATTCAAAATGAATCGAGCATGAGCGAAACAATTTTGAATTGTTGTAGGCGTCACGAGGTTCCACGCTGTTCTTAACAAGTTACAAGCATCCAGAACATTTACACAGAAATCTTTTTTCCCCTCAATAGTGGCCAAGTATTTCCGCAGAAGTAACTTTCTGTACTGAAATTTTAAACTTTGAATAATACCTTGATCACAAGGTTGTAGGACACTAGTCGTGTTCGGTGGTAGAAAAACAAGTTTAATTGCCATCAATTTTAGGTCACATGGTCCATTTTACTTCCGGACTGCAAAAACGAAATTTACGAAAGCGTAACTTCACATAACACGTACACGTCACACGCTTAACGTCACTTAACTGGCTGTAAAAGACTAAGAAGTTTGTACAGTAAAAAAGTAAACAGTTAATCCTCACAACTGAGTAAATTTTTTACAATAAAATGTTATCGGTACCGTACCGCAAACTTTACCACCGCTGTACACGCACAGAATACAACGGAACTGAACTCACCACACCCTATAGAGTAGGTAGTTAATGTAAGCGATAACGGTTTATTTGCGGTCAATGAACAACACATCTGGTGCTGACGGAGAGGCTATGGTTTCTCGTAAACAACTGTACACTGTATACAGTACGTACTGTAAATAGAACTTGGTACTGAAGACAAAACAAAACAGGTAGACAAAACAAACTATGGTCACTACCTGCTCTTTCTCTTTTAGAGATGAAGAATGGATTCTGTTACATCGAAAACAAGCTTTTGGGCGTACTTGTGTGGCTTTATTTTGTATGCAGTTACTGTATTTTGTAGCCAGCCAAAAAAAAATTATTTTTAACAAAAATTTTTTGTGTTAACCGATATTTTTCAGGTAAACCTTTCGTGTTAACCGTACAAATAATACACTGTACATAACAAACGGCGATCGGTACCCGAGTGGTATTTCGTGTTAACCGATATTTTGTGGTAACCGTTTTCGCGTTAAACGATTTCCACTGTATAAAAGTTTAGTATTGCCATCTAGGCCTAATCAAGTCCATGCTCATTGAGACCTTAATTCCTTTCTCAAACTAAAATTACTTAATTCTACTACAAAGTAACAACTCTCAATTATCACTTATGATCTAATTGAACTTTTATAACATGTCTTATACTTCAATACATGCTTTTTTCCTTGTACTGTCCATTATAAACTTCCACATTAGCTGTATGAAGTTTTTGTCAACACTGATTATTTATTATATTATTCCTGGTCAATTCTTGACAATTCTCATTATTACCTTCTTACTCCACTAACATACATTGTTTAATTATTGTCTATACTATGATAGTACAGGTTTTATTTACATAAATGTTCATCATTTGTCCTACACAGTACATGTAGGCTTTAGTTTCATCAGTTTCTTACTATTTACATCATTATTTAATTCCTACACATCAATAGTTAATTAAAATTATTTTATTTATTATTCTGTTGGTTGTTCATACCTTTTATCATAAACTTATTTATTTTACAATCCTTTTTTATTTCTGTGACGTATAGACCTGGTTTTGGCGTAGCCCATAGCAATCACTTCATGTTTGTAATCGTTGTACTGAATAAATCACGTTTACTCCTTTATTTCAAATTAAGATTATTAATTATAGAACCTACATTACATGGTGGCAGAAGTGGTTAAAATCACAAAATTAACCGAAAAAGGAGTAAAAAAGTTGCAAGATAACAACAACAAACGAATCGCTCTATGCAGAAAGGGCTTCAGTCCAATTTTTGACTACATTGAGTTAACCACGGAAACACAATCCTTGAGTGTCCGTACACATTTCTACACAAAAACGGCATCAGTCCAATGCTCCTAATGCTCTGAAAACAGACGCACTTTTTATTATTCCATGCAGAAAGGTCTTCATCAATGACTGAAGTCCTTTTTGGATGGAATATTAAACTGGGATATTTCTTTGTTCATTGGAAACTGATGTTTACTTGGAACTGTGGTTAGAGGAAGACGTAGTCTGTCTTGTTTGGTTAGAGATTTTAACCTATTACAGTTTATAGTATAGTTTATAGAGTGACATGTGCTCTACCTGTGAGGAGCTTCAGCTGAAATTGAAAACCCCACATCTAAATGATAATGCAAAAAGGTAGCATCAGCTGAGTTCTTAGTCCATAAAATCCAAAAAATTGTATAATGTCTTGAAACGTGAAACAGAGATAAAAGATGAACCTCAGGTATTATCGCCATGCATGGTCTTCATGCAACACGTACCTTTGCCACAAATTTCTATTCAAGACACTTTTTATATGAGGCAATTGATGGTAAACGTCTTCTGCATTCATAACATCAAACAAAACCAATGCATTATATATATTTATCACGTGGGCATTACTAACAAAGGCCCAAACGAAGTGTGTTCCTTCCTGTTTGATTATTAACGATGTTTCACCACACTATACTGAACTTCGCCTGTTTGCAGATAATTTCGAGGGGGGCAGAATAAAAATCTTGCCCTTGCCAGATTTTTACTAGCCTTGGCCCAAACAAGTAGTTTCAAACGAATTCAGCAATATTTCCCAATTAGAGGGCACTCATTTCTCCCTTGCGATAGGGATTTTGCAACTATAAAAAGGGAAGCTGAAGAAACATAATAGGCTGTATGATATACCAGAAATCAGAAACTTAATCTTAAAAAGTAGTCGACCAGGAAAAGTGACTGTAAAGGAAGTTGACACATTAGAAATCCTTAACTTTAAAGACTGTTGGCAAACATACATATTTCAAGAAGTCCTGCATTTCTGAAGAAACTCGTCCTAGGCTTGTCCCTAAAGACGAAAAAGTTTGCTTTGGCATTAGTTCTTAAATGCACTTTATCTGCAATAAAAATGTACCTGGAGCTATTATCTGCAGCAACACTATTGAGAGCATAGTGAAGCACACATTCAGAATTGCCCACAATAAGAATGAAATACCTGAACACCCACAACTTGCCTACCCAGCTGGTAAAGTCCCAATTGAACAAGCTAAGATAACTGATATACAAAAACTCCTGCCCTACATTCCTGAAGAAAATAAAAATGAAAACTTAGTCAACTACAGAACAAGAGATTGATAATGACGTCCAGGATGATTAAAATGTTAGTTAGCCTGTGTATTTTTTAATTAAAAACTGTGTAAAAACAATTTTTTTAATTTTGTGACATGTATATTTTGCTAAAATACATTTCAACTATGTACAATGCTTTTTACTGTATCATCTTTGTACATTAGAAACACGTTCACAAAGATATAAAACATTTTTGAACAGTTAACGAGTAAAAAAGATGGTAAAAAATCAGTTTTGTGCAAGAAGGGCTTCAGTCCAAGGGAAAAAGTATTTCTTTTTTATTGTTGTAATTATAACAAAATTATTTTGACCATTTGCCAAGCTTACTGATTTTACAAAGCAACTAACCTAACTTTTTCATTAGTTTTCAGCGAATAATAATGGTAGGGGAAAGTTTTTTTTAGTTATCTCAAAATGTAGCTTTTTTGACTGAAGCCCTTTCTACATGGAGCGATTCAAACGCAAACGAAGCAGTAACTGGAATCAAACCGCCAGGTAACCTACAAATCAAGCCTGACAAATCTACGAACTGGAAAAAGTGGTTACAGCAGTTCGAATGGTATGCAACTGTCATCCAGCTAGATAAGAAGCCTGCTGAAGTCCAGGCTGCAACGTTTATGGTGAGTATAGGGCCAGACGCAATCGAAATTTACAATAATTTCAACCTTAGCGATGCTGACAAAAATAGGTTGGAAGTCATCAAAGAAAAGTTAAAAGAGTATTTCACACCAAAAAAAAAACATTTCTTTTGAAAGATATATATTTTTTAAGATTGAACAAAATGAAGATGAACAGTTCAATGAATTGAAACTACTCAATTAATTGCAATGGGGCATGGGGAATATACTTTTTAAATTGTTAACTTGGCCGTACAATTTCGTACCGTTACAGAATTTTTAACAAGAATAAAAGCAGAAGCAAGCAAATGTGAATTTGGCACGCTACTTGATGACATGTTAAAAGACAAAATAGTATTTGGAATTAAATCTAGTCAAGTAAGAGAAAAACTACTAACTGAGGACAAACTCGACTTGACAAAACTATAGCTATCTGCAAAACTATTGAACAAGCTTCCAAACAACTGGATGAGTTTGAAGGCAAAAGTAAAGCAGATAAAATTTTAGCAGTCAAAGGCAAGAGTACCAAAAATAAAGATCAAAATCAGAGTTTTGACTGCAAAAGATGTGGTTCAAATCACAAAAGCAAAGAATGCCCAGCTTTCAATAAAAAATGTGCTAAGTGCAGCAAGACTGGTCATTTTGCCAAAATGTGTCGCACTAAGAATAAGTGTGATTCCAAGCGCAAAAACAAAGTGAACATATTAGAAGAAAGATCAAACTCTGAAGATGAAATATATATAAGTACCATAAGTGCTGGTGAAAGGAAAGACTGGACTGAAATAATTCAAGTTGGCAATGTAAAGTTTTCTGTCAAACTTGATACTGGTGCAGAATGCAATGTATTACCTAGGCATCTAGTGGATAAAACCAAAGCTAGTTTACAACCAAGTCATACAAAAAACTTAATAAGTTACACAAACGACAGAATGACAGTTCTAGGTGAAGTAAAACTACAGTGTAAATTAAAAAACGAAGAAGCAAAACTCTTATTTAAAGTATTACAAGAAAAAGTTACACCAATCCTAGGACTCCAAACTTGTGAAAGATTAGGACTTGTTGCAAGAGTAAAAACTTAAAAAAAAGTCAATCTACAGATGATATATTTGAAGGGTTACGCTGTTACAAGGATCTGACATCGACCTGATCGAGAACCCTAGATTCAAGATAAAACCCTCAAGGAGAGTTCCACATGCAATAACAGACGAGGTAAAGCAAGAACTCAACAGGATCGTAAAGTTAGATGTCATCAAACCTGAAACAGAGCCTACACCTGCAGTGAGTCCAATGGTGGTAGTTAGACAGAAAGGTAAATTAAGAATCTGCATAGATCCATCAGATGTGAACAAAAACATTTTGAGGCGGCATTTTTCTCTTTTTACAATAGAAGAGATATCAGCTGATATCAAAGGATCAGAATTTTTTGCATTACTAGATTGCACGAAAGGATTCTGGCAAATTAAACTGTCAAAAAGAACACAAAAGATATTAACATTTGCCACACCATGGGGAAGATATTCTTTCAAGAGACTTCCTTTCGGCGTATCCTCAGCGCCTGAATTATTTCAAGAAATTTACTTAGTAAATTCAAAAATGTAAGAGTGTCGATCGACGACATCTTTATACACGTAAAAAACAGAAAAGAGTTACACAAAACAGTTAGCGAAGTCATCGATGTGCTAAAAATTTCAGGCTTTAAACTGAATAAAAACAAGTATATTTTTGAAACAAAAAAGCTAAAATTTTTGGGACACATTGTTTCGGCCAAAGGACTAGAAGCAGACCCAGAAAAAGTAGAAGCCATACAAGCCATGAAAACACCAACGAATAAAAAAGAGTTACAGAGACTCTTAGGAATGATAACCTACCTAAACAAGTTTATTCCTAACATGTCAGACCTAACAAATCCACTAAAAGATTTGTTACATAAAGACACAAGTTTTACCTGGGAATTCCATCATGATGAGGCACTCAGCAAGATAAAACAAGTACTACTGAGTCCACCAGTACTAAGAGTATATGATGTAAACAAACCTGTAACTCTAACAGTTGATGCAAGCTCAAAAAACCTTGGGACAGCACTGCTTCAAGAAGGCCAGCCAGTAGCTTATGGAGCCAGAGCACTGACTAAATTTGAGCAGAATTATCCTCAGATTGAGAAAGAAGCACTCGCTATACTATTTGGATGCAAAAAGTTTCACGAGTATGTATACGGTAAAGCACTAACAGTGGAATCAGATCACAAACCGCTTGAGACAATCTTCAAGAAAAATATACAATCAGCTCCAGCAAGACTGCAACGTATAATGCTTAATCTTGCACCATATTCACCAAACGTTATGTTTAAAAAGGGCACAGAAATACCTCTGGCAGATTTCTTAAGTCGTGACTGTGATGCTTCTAAGTTAAGATATGACCAAGAATAGAACCTCAAAGTAGCAGTCATTCTACCAATTTCATTGGATGCTAAAGGAGAGTTAATTCAAGCAACAGAAGAGGATCCACATTTACAGTTGGTACTTAAAACAATAATGCACGCGTTTCCAGAAAGAGCCGATGAACTTCCTGCAGAACTGCGACATTACTTCAACTTCGAAGAAGAATTGACATATCTTAAAAGTACTAATTTTTAAAGGTGAAAAAATTATAGTACCAAAAACACAAATCCCCAGAATGTTATGCAGTATCCACCAAGGGCATCTAGGAATCCAGAGCTGCTTAAGGAGAGCTCGTCAATCACTTTACTGGAGAGGACAATATGATGATATTGTAAAACTAGTCAGTGGCTGTTCTGTCTGCGAACAAACACAAAGAGACAATACCAAAGGTACAGTGCTAGTTAAAAGGATCCCCACACTTCCTTGGCAAATAGTTGCATCAGATCTATTTGAACTGAAAGGAAAAACTTATTTGGTGATCTGTGATAGTTATTCAGGATACTTCGACTTTCAACAACTAAAAAGTCAATCATCCTGTGAAGTTATCGAACAGTTAAATGGTTCTCCGCACATGGTATACCAGAAGTGCTCGAAACAGATAATGGCACACAATACATGTCCAAAGAATTCAAGGACTTTCAAAAAGAGTGGCGTTTTAACCATGTCACGTCCAGTCCACATGACCATCAAGGCAATGGTCTAGCTGAAAAAACGGTTCAAACTGCGAAGAATCTACTAAAAAAATGCAGTATTGACAGGTCTGATGTCCAACTTCCTCTCTTAAATTGGAGAAATACACCAAGAAACGACAGCTTAGGTTCTCCAAATCAACGCCTTTTTAGCAGAATCACCAGATCACCGATACCCACAACAGACAGCAATTTAAAACCAAAAATAGTTCAAGGAGTCACATCCAAACTTGAACGTCTACGAAAGAAGTAAGCTAACTACAGCAACAAACACACTAAACAACTAGTTAATTATGAGCTTAATGATAAAGTCAGACACAAAGTTGCTCACCGCCAATGGGCGGGAGCAAGGGTGATAGAAAAGCCTGAAAGTCTGCCAAGATTCGTAATCATCCAAGCAAATCAAGGCCAAATTTTAAGAAGAAACTTCAGTCATCTGCACAAAACACAAGCAGACCTGGCCAGCAGTAACAGAGTTGTACTTCCTGAAACCAAATATGCTGACAAACCAGCAGAAGTACAGGTTCTAGCACAAGCTCAATCACCTGCTGCCTATAAGTCACTCGCTGCATCCACTCCTACATCACCAAAGTCTAATGTCAACAGGGATACTTCAAAGTCCTGCCTTGATCAGCAAGAGAACCATTCGCACTAGTCAAACACTAGTAATCAACCAACCCAGCGATCATCAAGATTTGGAAGAGTAATAAAACCAATAAATAGACTCGATTTGTGATACTTATTATATAATTTGAGTGTACGATCATAAGTATTATTTAAGTATAAACCAATATTCTTATTTTATTTATAAAGAAAGGGAAATGTGATGTACAGACCTGGTTTTGGCGTAGCCCATAGCAACCACTTCATGTTTGTAATCGTTGTGCTGAATAAATCACGTTTACTCCTTTATTTCAAATTAAGATTATTAATTATAGAACCTAACATTACAATTTCTTTTTCTTGTTTTAACACCTAAATATGGTGCATAACCTAACTTACATCATACCTCTTTTATTTACAATTAAAACTGTTATTATTCACTTATTTTCTACTAATCATTTTATGAATTGGTTCAGTGACTTGATTCACATTCAGATATGACTATTCTCTGACTCTTTAGTTAATTTTATTTCAAATTTTATTGAGTTTATATAATTTCCCGGTTGGTAAACCATTTAAGTTCAGCTGAATAGGCTTTCACCCATTATTTACCACATTCTATATGCAGTTTACTAGAGTTATATTTTATTAAGTTACAAATAATCATATTTGATATTTTGGTCTTATTATTTTATTTCATATTTATGTTAAATTTACTAGTTGACACATTTTTTATATTATACAGGTTCCTTACTTAATTATTAATTTGTTCTTCATTATTATGATAAGATACTTATTTAGGTTAGAGTATATTCTTTATGTAGAGGGAAATATCACGTTACAACATTAATAAATCTTAGTATGATTATTCTGAAACAGTTTTAATTAATTATTTCATGTCAACAACATCTCACTCCTCTTTGAAAATTATTTAATTACTGTGAAACTACATATACTTGACGCAACGAGAATACAAAAAAACCTGCGACCTGGCCAGTGTAATACACTTTATAGTTGCGTTGAGTACATGGTAAAGTATTTGTGTGAATTTTTGAAATACTTGTAACGTTGCAATATATATATATATATATATTATGTTATATATATCTCCCCTTTTACAAGCCCCACTGTTGGTTCTCAATTTTGTAATATAGCTCGTAGATGGTCTCCCTTATAAAAGCCCCAAGTGTTGTTGTCGTCACTTTGTAATGAATCTTTTAGTCGTACGTTTTCTTACTTCTCTCGCTAACAATGTAGATCGCGACCGCATTAATAACCAGTACCGAATCCTTCTCGTTTTTTCCCCTTACCTGTCCTTAATTGATGTACTTACTTCCCGATAGGCGCCAAATTGTTTTACTAAAACAATTAAAAGTTTCGATTTATGTCGTCTTCTGTGCGATGATAATAAATTCAACTTACCCACACGGACTGGCGGGAATTCAAATCTCGCGTGTCATTCGACGTGTTGCCAACATATAATTCTGGCAAAGAATTTTATTCACTGCTAAAGTACACAAATGTTACAATATATATCAAATAAAATAAAGGACGGTTATTAATGTTCAGTACTAGTTTATTAGTGTCCAGATTCGCTAATCATTTATCATTTAAATACAAAAGATGTTATTATAAAAAAGTATGCTCGGGCTATAAATTAATTTCAACTCAGTGGATGGCTATGTTGACTGAACAGTTTGACGAAACCAGCATAGCCGCCGATATTATTTATTTTACACAATTAATTCAGTCAATGAGTTCTTTTGATTAGAAAAAAAAAATAAAACAAGAGGTTATTAAAGTACACAACCTTACATCAATGTTACTTAAATACTATGAAGGTTTACATACAATTCGGTTCTTAGTGTTTAAAAGTGTGTGTTAATCTTTTAGGTCACATACCTAGGTTAAGCTATAGTTACATACAGTTTTAATAAATAATTTCGATTAATCCTTGAAAGAATTTAGTATACCAAGTTTGGAGTGAGAGTTATTGTGTTGTGAAAAAAGTTAACTAGTTTAGGTCGCAATTACTGATAATTCATTTATACTTAACAAAACCTTGTCGTTTCTTGTGATGAGTCACAGGTATTTCTTCCAGATTATGTTGATATATTAATTAATTCCTCATCATTTGGTTTTCCTCCTTCTTATGATTTCTATTTTAATTATTCAAAGTTTTTATTAATTTTAATTATTTAAATTTGTTATTATAGTTCATCCTTGGTTTAATGGATCTAGGTTCAACTTCTTGAGTTCATTTTATTTTAATCTTGATTGTATTTCTCTCTTTTTTTTAACTTTTAATTGAGTCGAATTCAGTTTGGCATCCGTCTCTCTTGATCGTTAATAATGGACTCCCTCGTTTTATAACGGTTTTCTTCTAACAAAGTTTTGTTGTTATGGTTACCAGCTCTTACCTCATTGGTTGTAAACATTTGTACTTATTGTTATAAACCTTGGGTTTTTGCTCAAAATGAATAAATATTTTATAATTGTTATTATTCCTTGGTGTTATTACCAATGTGTGAGATATTAACATAAATGTCTCCATTTTCTTTCAAAGATTAATTTGATATCCCACAAAGCTGGGCTTGGTCATGTATTAATGTTTTGACAAATTTGCTAATGTTATGTTATTACATATTTCACTTATTTTTTCTGTTTATTCTATTTCTGACATACTATTATGGTTAGCTAATTGAAATTAATAAGTTACTTGGTCTTAATTTTCAAATACAATGGTGAATTGCTTACAAATTGTTTATTCTGAATTTTGACAGTTAGGCATTTTATAGGCCTAAGCTGTAACAGTCTAGAATTTCTTATTTTACACTATTTAAACATTATTTACTACTTTCATATGTTCTGCTTACTGTCACTTAGTCCTTGTTTACTTTTGAATTACTTTGGGCTGTTTTACAATAAATGAATGTTATTATAATTTTACAAAATCATTCCTCGTCTAATATTCTTTTTTCTATTTTTACAATGACGAGTAATTTTGGGATTGTTAAATTTATACAATTGCTTGCGTATACCTTCTACTATCTCTTACACACTTTTTTAGCACTTAATCCTACTATGATAACATAACATAAAAATAGGTTTATGGTCTGTTCATTATCCAGCCATATTCCTTCTTATAAAACACAACTCTTTTAACTAAACTAATAACAATTTTGGTGAATAGTGTCTTGACACCATCTATTATATTGTGATTATCATCCTTGTGATTATTTTGGTAACATAGGATGTTTTCTTCTTATTGCACTCATAACTACTCTGTTTCATCACTTTCACTGCTTATTATTATCACTTCCTACCTACCTCTCACTCTTGGTTTATATGAGTTTTTAAAACACAATTTTATAGTCAGTTTTTTAACATTTTATGTTTTCTTTTTATATCTCAATAAGGCTATTAAAAACACACATAATATACTAACAATTGGTTTACTTTTTTTTTTTTATTGGTAGTGTACTTCGTTTTACATAACTTTATATACCGGTAATACTTGTTACTAAATTTGATATACTAATTGTGTTTTTTATTAGTTTACATTTGTTATTTTATATTCTTTATCTGGCCAATCACTGGGGTTGGGTTATAGTCATTTGTCTGTCAGTGTAGTCTTTTCACTCATTTATTATTGTTTGTCTACAAGTTTTCTTTTTATTCTCTCAATACCATTTTATATTTTTGATCATTATTCTTTAAATTAGTTTACTTTTCTTCAGCTATATAATATTTGTGGATCCCCTATAGGGTCTGAGTTCTGCAATGTTATATAATGCCCTTCCACCAAAATTGATCATTTTATAAAACGTGATTCTAAGTTTTAAAGAAATTAAAAATTGTATTGTATCTTCTCCTGCTTCATGTTAATTTTCAAGTTCAACCTTTACTTTTACTTCTTTTAATTCTGAATCTCTTCTTCATTCTTATTTCCTTCTACGATCTGGCTTATTGATTTTTCATTATAAATTATTCCCTGTAAATTCTATTTTCCCTAACTATCCCTATTTTGTAGCTGATATCTATTCGGATGGGTCATTTAGTCATTCGTTTATGGGATTCGTTTAGTTATTTTATTGGCTAACCTAACTCCGTCGTTCAAAACTACACTTTTTCTGAGGTCAGAGGAACATCATCTCTACTCAATTAAATGACTGCTGGACCTATTCAACAGTCAATCTTAATTAATAATTCTTCAATGCAGTCATCTCGTGACTAATAATAACAATAATCTTAATAATATTTGAAGGGAATTGTTTTATTTTTTATTTCATTAATGCTCAGATCGAGTCATATTTATTTCTCACCTCTTTCTGTTGATATCATTTGATAATACTTGAAGCGTTATTGATACAATTAACATTTTTATTCCTTTTCATTTCTTCCTTGATTCATCTCACCTTTTATACTTTTTTAAATAGTTATTCTTCTTACTTCATTTGGTTTGTTATGGTTCTTTCTTTGGGTTTTTGGTTGGTTTATAACTTTCCTCATCCACTATTCTTCTTTGATTCTATTTTCCTTGTAAACTCATTTATTTGCTATGGTATATTTTTTCATTCAATTTGCTTTGGTCGTTTAGTCATTTTTTTGTTTTTTCGGTCACTGATGGTCGTCGTAGTATTTTTTGATAGATGCCTGATTGTATACCCCTTTAATTTTATTGGTAATGGGGTGAGTGATCTCATACATGTTGTTACCATTGTCCCTTGTTACAATATAAGGTCCCACGTATAACAATAATAATTTTTTCGTAATTCCTTCGATTGTGCTGGGTAATTCTCTGTTTTTAATTAAGACCTTTTCTCCTATATCGTACTTAATTGTTTTGTGTTGGTTCTTGAAATATTTCTATCTTTTCTGCTATTCTGTAATACAATTTTCTTTTTTCAAATTGATATTCAGAGTTTATGGGAAACTCAATTATGTCATTTATTTCTCTAGGTGGTGGTCGCTCGAACATCATTGTGTATGGTGTGGCTTCTATGAAGTTGTGGTATGATAAGTTTATAAATTCCTCTGCGGATTTTATGTAATTGTGCCATTCTCTTTATCTATCATGACAGTAGGTCCTTAGGATTCGACCCATTCTCTTAGTACTCTCTCGGCTGGGTTGCTGCTGGGGTGGTAAACGGATGTTTTATAGGTTTTTATACCATGTTCCCAGAGTTTATTTCTTCATTTACTTCCCTTAAATTGGGTTCCGTGATCTGTGATTATTGCCATAGGTTTTCCTAATTCAGGTATAAATTTTGTTATGATTATTTCAATAATTTTCTTAGTTGTCGCGCGGTTAATTGAGTATAGTTTTGTGTATTTGATGAAGTGATCGAATATGATTACTATGAATCGGAATCTGTGCCTTCCTCCGCTGCGGGGAAACGGTCCACATATGTCAAGGAATACCTTTTCTAATTTTTGATTTGATATGATTGGTATCATTATACCCTCTTTTTTCGCGTTGTTACACTTCACCATATGGCAAATATCACATTTATGGATTGTTTTACTTACTTTTCTATAAATATTTTTAATATAAACTTGTTCCTCCAATGCCTTTATCACCTTCATGGCTCCCATATGGCCGTACCTAATGTGGTAGTCCAGTATTATTTGTTCTTCAACTGTAGTTGGAATCACCAGTTTCCACTCTCCATGGTTAGGGTTATTTTTAATAAATAATATATTGTTGTGTATATTATAGAACTGTATAATCGGTTCTTCCTCATTTTGCACTCTCTGCCGGATACTCACTCTTTTGGGGTCCAAATTTTGATATTTTCTAATTTCTTGTATTATGTTTTCTAAAGCAATTCTGTTTTTTAGAATGTTATATACCTTAACCAATTGTTCCTTTTCTCCTTTGAAAGTTTGCTGTTGAACATTTATACGGGATAATACGTCGGTGGCTGTGTTTTTCTCCCTGGTATGTACTCCCAGTTAATATTGTATTCTTGTAACAACAATATCCATCGGGTTAATCTCCCGTGACTGAGTTTACATTGCTTGAGGAATGAAATGGATTTATGGTCACTTCTCACTATGATCGTGTATCCCAGAATATAAGTCCTGAATTTGTTGCAGGCAAATACAACACTAAGTAATTCCTTTTCTGTAACGTGATAGTTTCGTTCACAACTATTTAATATGTTGTTGTTTTCTAATGGCAGGACATTGAATCATTCCATTTGTCTTCTGGCATCCCAATAGAGTTTTGGTAGATTCCCTGTCTCTTGATAAGAGTGATCCAATCCCGAACACACAAGAAGATGGTCTCTATTCATCACTGTATTCAGCTGCTTACAAATTGTGCAGTGGTGGGATTTGTAGATCTTAATACAATGGAGGTGTTCAGCAAGGCAGTCGTGACCAGTATTGAGTCTGAAGTTCGCTACTGCTTGGTTTCTGGGTATATTTTTGTTTTTGTCCCAAGTGTTTCCAATGTTTTTCCACCGCTTACCACTAGACGCAAGGCTGGCCTCATTGGTGAACATCTCTTGTGTTTTGTTTTTAACAAGTCTTTTGATTGTTCTTGTGCTGTGTAGTGTTTTTCTCCCTTGCAATGTTGTACCCTTTTTAGCTAGCAGGTCGGCTGTTTCATTCCCACTTATTCCTACATGTGAGGGGATCCACTGTAGAATTATTGTTTTCCCTTGTTTACTGAGAAGGTTTATTGCATCTTTTGTTTCTTTTACAGTGCTATCTATAGGCTGTCTGTTTGATGCGATAGACTGGATTGCAGACTTGGAGTCAACAAGAAAAACGGCAGATCTGACTATTTAATATTTTACTAGCAAAACTGATAACCGTGTGTTGTCCCTTCTCATCCTCCTGGTATAAAGCAGCCCCTAAACTAACATCACTCACATCACAGTTCATGAAGAATGGTTTTTCGAAGTCTGGGTGATGTAGTATAACTGTATTTAAAAATTTTTCTTTTATCTGATTGAATACCTCATTTTGTTCAGATCCCCATGTCCACTTATCTTTGGATGATAATTGTTTTTGGAATTTGGCGGTTAAATTAGAGTAATTATTTTGGTATTTCTTATAATAATTGCAAATCCCGAGAAAAGATTGCAGCTGTTTTCTGTTCTTAGGCGTTGGAAAGCGTTGTATAGCTTCAACTTTTTCTAATGATGGAGATATGCCATTCTCCGTTAAATTAAATCCCAAAAATTGCACTTCACGGGCTATAAATTTCGATTTGTCCAGCTTAAGAGTTATGTTGTTGTCTGACAATTTTTTTAATACTTGTTCCACTCTAGCACAGTGTTCATTCCAATCTGACGATGTTATTAGCAGGTCATCCACATATACGGTGGTGAAATTCAGAGCATCTTGTCCCAGTATCTGGTCCATGCATTTGAAAAATACTGAGACCAAATTTATCAGTCCAAAGGGTAGTCTCTTGAACTGATAGTTCCTCCCATCAAACAGAAAAGCCAGGTATTTTCTGCTATTCGGATGTAGCTCCACCTGCCAGTACCCGCATACCGTATCCCACGCACTGATGTACTTCGTACCGTGGAATTTCTTCAAAATTTCTTCAATCTGTCCTGGAGACGCCCTATCGTTCACAATCATTTTATTTATCTCTCTCGCATCCAGACATATCCTCACCTTTCCATTCTTTTTTGGTATTGCCACTGTCGGACTAGTATAGGGCGATTGACTAAATTCAATAATGTCGTCTTCCATCATTTTGTTGATTTCCGCTCTAACTTCGTTCTTTAGTGAGTAGGCAATGGGATATGACTTTATTTTGAAATCTACGGGTTCCCTGAATTTGATCTTACATTGGTAATCCTTTACCTTACCCGGGGCGTCTGAAAAAATATGCCGGTATCGGTTATAGATATTGATGAGATCCTCTGCTTGGGACATACTTATCTTTGGTCTTGTCCTTCTCGTTGGAATGTTCTGATCTCCTCCAATTTACTCGACCATAATTCTTGATCACTCTCCTCGTATAGTATCATTTTGTGCGAGTCATGGCAAAAATAATTCTGAATTATTTGGCAGCTGGTTGGTGGTATTGAAGGTGTTTTGCTGCTGTCCATTAGATCGCCCGTCCATATTCCTTCTTCCATTGTCAGGGATACATTTCCTCGTTGTAAATTGATTATGGCGGAGTGTTGTCTCAGTACGTCGCAACCAACAAGTATACTGAATGGCAGTCCGCTTGCAACCAGAAATCTCATTGGTATTGTTACTCCATGGCTGGTAAGCTTCAATGATACCTGCTTTCTTATCGTTTTATTTTGTTTACCTGTAGCACCGATGATTGTAACGTTGTTTATTGGTAGAGTTGGTATTTGTGTTTGGCTTCCTTGCTGTATCCTTGTTAACTCTATGTTGTCGATCAAAGAAATGTTCGATCCTGTATCGGTCATGATAGTTGATTGTGTTCCGTTTAGTTGAGCATTTATATAGACAATTTCACTGTTACGACTTGGCATTGGATTATTCTCTTCTTCTATCAACTATTCCCTTTTTTTTCAAATAATGATTTAGTATGATTGTAATTGTCTTGTCAGTCATTTGTCTTATTACCCCAGGAGATTGGTTCAGTGATGATGAGCTGTTTCCAGTTTTCACCGACCTTAGCAGTTTAAATGAGGACTGGCCTCATCGTTCCTGATTTCCGTTGGGCTTATTGTTTGGCTCGGTTGTGGCTCCTGTCGGTTACCAGAATTATTTTCCACATTCCGGCGTTTTCTTCATACGAGTTAGTTGATTGGTTCGGTACCTGGTTATAGTACGTTCGGTTACTAAGTGATCGAGGATAGTCTCTTCTCGGCCTTCCTTGGTTTTGAGATCGCACATAGTTTACGTGTGGTCGATACCCGCGGTTTTGGTTATTTCCATTTCCTGGGTGATAATGGTTGTTTTGGCCATTTCGTGGATTATTCCCTCGGTAGTCATTATTCCTGTTGTATCCGTTAACATTCCCATTTTGATTATACATCCGATGCGTGTTATTTCCCTGTTGGTTACCCTGGTAGTTAGGCGTATTATTTCCCCTAATTATTATGGTTGTTTGTCAGTGGTCTACCATCATTCTGCTGGTTTGGTGGTGATTGATTCTCATTATATCTGTTAATTTTCAAGCTCGCAAAGCGGTTCTTGCGATATTGCCCCTCATGTTCATGGCTTTCTAACAGGCTGGCAATATCTTGTATAGTTTTCACTTGACTGTACATTCGTGCCTTTTGTATGGCATCATCGTAGTGGTACGACAACTGGATCACTAGGCACTCTTCAGGAATGCGGGGTTCTAAGTTTCTAGCCATGCACATTTTCCCAAGAAAATACGACGTCAGGGATTGTCCATTCTGGTTTTCATATCTCCTGTTGCTTAGATTGTTTCGGACCATATTCTGAGTCGATTCCGACCAGTACTTTGCCTTAAATTGCGCTTTGAATTCCTGAATACTTTGTATGTCCAGTCTCGTGGCTGTCCACCAATTGTCGTATGTCTCTTTAAACATTTCGTCTAACATTCCTCTCACAGTTGTCCAGCGATTCTCTCGATTTTTTGCGATTATTTCTTCAACCCTCTTCAGAAATTCCATTGGGTTCCGTTTATAGTTGCGGAAGTTAATGGTTTCACGATTGTCATTGTTGATTACGTGGGTGTTGTTACATGATCGGTCACGCCATGCGTCCACTTCTTCCTGCAATATGACTTCACGTCGATGTATTTCGTCAATTTTTTGTTTGTTTTTATCGACCTTGCTGTCAATTTGGTTTATGTTATTATAAACGCGTTCCATCCTTTCCCCAATATCTGTGTGTATTACTGTTATATCCTTCTGATTTTCTTCCCGGATTTGTTGCATTTCCTGCTTCGCCTGTTCACATTTTTTGGCGGTTTCCTATTGAAATTCATCAATTCTCCTTTTATTTTCGCCTTTGAGGTCGTTCATTTTACTTATTACTTCTTTACGGACTTCGGTGACCGTTTCGTTGGTTTTTCTATTTTATCAAGCGTATCTTCTAATTTCTCATTGGTCTTCTCTAATCTTACGTTGGTTTCCGTGATCGGCTGTTTTATTTCTTCACGGTACTCCATTAATTGGTGTATCATGTGCTGCTTCATCTCTTCTTTATTTTCCTCATGGTCCTCCTTCAATTGTTCCCTCAATTCTTCTTTCAACTCTTCATTTCTTTTTTGGATGTCCTCCATCAATCGCTGTTGTAAGGTCTCATTATTTTCATTAATTGTCTGCCTTAAGTCTTCTTTAGTACTTTCGTTTGTACTGACAATTTTTTCGTTAATTTATTTTAAATCTTTCTTCATTTCTTCCTTCTGTTTCTTAAAATTGTCATTAGTTTCTTCCTTAATTTGTTTCAGACTCTCCTCATTCCTGTCGAATTTTTCATTAATTTGCTTTAATAAACTTTCATTATTTTGTCTACTTTCTTCGGCCATTACTTCCATTATTTTTTGCCAATTTGGTTCTCCTCTAGATTCCTCCCTTACTACCGTTTCCATATCCTCAACCGAATTTATTTCCTTTTCTTCCATTCTGACTTCTTTTTCAGCCTCCTTCGTCCGTTTCAGTGATGTCGCCCTCTTATGCATCTTGCTATCCTTTTTCATAATCGCCGCTAGAATGTTGTCCTTCCTCTACTTCTAGCCTCACTAGTTGGTCGCCAATTTTGTAATATATATAAATCTCCCCTTTTACAAGCCCCACTGTCGGGTGCCAATTTTGTAATATAGCTCGTAGATGGTCTCCCTTATAAAAGCCCCAAGTGTTGTTGTCGTCAATTTGTAATGAATCTTTTAGTCGTACGTTTCCTTACGTCTCTCGCTAACGATGTAGATCGCGACCGCGTTAATAACCAGTACCGAATCCTTCTCGTTTTTTCCCCTTACCTGTCCTTAATCGATGTACTTACTTCCCGATAGGCGCCAAATTGTTTTACTAAAACAATTAAAAGTTTCGATCTATGTCGTCTTCTGTGCGATGATAATAAATTCAACTTACCCACACGGACTGGCGGGAATTCAAATCTCATGTGTCGTTCGACGTGTTGCCAACATATAATTCTGGCAAAGAATTTTATTCACTGCTAAAGTACACAAATGTTACAAATTATATCAAATAAAATAAAGGACGGTTATTAATGTTCAGTACTAGTTTATTAGTCTCCAGATTCGCTAATCATTTATCATTTAAATACAAAAGATGTTATTATAAAAAAGTATGCTCCGGCTATAAATTAATTTCAACTCAGCGGATGGCTATGTTGACTGAACAGTTTGACGAAACCAGCATGGCCGCCGATATTATTTATTTTACACAATTCATTCAGTCAATGAGTTCTTTTGATTAGAAAAAAAAATAAAACAAGAGGTTACTAAAGTACACAACCTTACATCAATGTTACTTAAATACTATGAAGGTTTACATACAATTCGGTTCTTAGTGTTTAAAAGTGTGTGTTAATCTTTTAGGTCACGTACCTAGGTTAAGCTATAGTTACATACAGTTTTAATAAATAATTTCGATTATTCCTTGAAAGAATTTAGTATACCAAGTTCGGAGTGAGAGTTATTGTGTTGTGAAAAAAGTTAACTAGTTTAGGTCGCAATTACTGATAATTCATTTATACTTAATAAAACCTTGTCATTTCTTGTGATGAGTCACAGGTATTTCTTCCAGATTATGTTGATATATTAATTAATTCTTCATCATTTGGTTTTCCTCCATCTTATGGCTTCTATTTTAATTATTCAAAGTTTTTATTAATTTTAATTATTTAAATTTGTTATTACAGTTCATCCTTGGTTTAATGGATCTAGGTTCAACTTCTTGAGTTCATTTTATTTTAATCTTGATTGTATTTCTCTCTTTTTTAACTTTTAATTGAGTCGAATTCAGTTTGGCATCCGTCTCTCTTGATCGTTAATAATGGACTCCCTCGTTTTATAACGGTTTTCTTCTAACAAAGTTTTGTTGTTATGGTTACCAGCTCTTACCTCATTGGTTGTAAACATTTGTACTTATTGTTATAAATCTTGGGTTTTTGCTCAAAATGAATAAATATTTTATAATTGTTATTATTCCTTGGTGTTATTACCAATGTGTGAGATATTAACATAAATGTCTCCATTTTCTTTCAAAGATTAATTTGATATCCCACAAAGCTGGGCTTGGTCATGTATTAATGTTTTGACAAATTTGCTAATGTTATGTTATTACATATTTCACTTATTTTTTCTGTTTATTCTATTTCTGACATACTATTATGGTTAGCTAATTGAAATTAATAAGTTACTTGGTCTTAATTTTCAAATACAATGGTGATTGCTTACAAATTGTTTATTCTGAATTTTGACAGTTGGGCATTTTATAGGCCTAAGCTGTAACAGTCTAGAATTTCTTATTTTACACTATTTAAACATTATTTATTACTTTCATATGTTCTGCTTACTATCACTTAGTCCTTGTTTACTTTTGAATTACTTTGGGCTGTTTTACAATAAATGAATGTTATTATAATTTTACAAAATCATTCCTTGTCTAATATTCTTTTTTCTATTTTTTCAATGATGAGTAATTTTGGGATTGTTAAATTTATACAATTGCTTGCGTATACCTTCTACTATCTCTTACACACATTTTTAGCACTTAATCCTACTATGATAACATAACATAAAAATAGGTTTATGGTCTGTTCATTATCCAGCCATATTCCTTCTTATAAAACACAACTCTTTTAACTAAACTAATAACAATTTTGGTGAATAGTGTCTTGACACCATCTATTATATTGTGATTATCATCCTTGTGATTATTTTGGTAACATAGGATGTTTTCTTCTTATTGCACTCATAACTACTCTGTTTCTTAATTGCTAACACAATGAAAATGGTTGTCTATCAACATTTTGATTATTGTTTCTGGTTTATTACCATTGTTTATTTCTTTTATTAAGATTATTAATAGTTTATATTACTTCCTTACTATCACCTCTATCACTTTCACTGCTTATTATTATCACTTCCTACCTACCTCTCACTCTTGGTTTATATGAGTTTTTAAAACATAATTTTATAGTCAGTTTTTTAACATTTTATGTTTTCTTTTTATATCTCAATAAGGCTATTAAAAACACATAATATACTAACTTTTTTTTTTTTTTTTACCGGTAATACTTGTTACTAAATTTGATATACTAATTGTGTTTTTTATTAGTTTACATTTGTTATTTTATATTCTTTATCTGGCCAATCACTGGGGTTGGGTTATAGTCATTTGTCTGTCAGTGTAGTCTTTTCACTCATTTATTATTGTTTGTCTACAAGTTTTCTTTTTATTCTCTCAATACCATTTTATATTTTTGATCATTATTCTTGAAATTAGTTTACTTTTCTTCAGCTATATAATATTTGTGGATCCCCTATAGGGTCTGAGTTCTGTAACGCTATATAATATATATATATATATATATATATTATATTTAATTTTTATAATGAATTTACCTCAAGATATTTCTTTCCTTATTAGGGACATGTTTTGGGTACCATTTTGTCATCCTCAGCCTTCCGGATTTTGTTTCTGGTGAAGTACATGTGTGTTGGTTGGTTGTTATTGTGGCTTCCTGTTGGCTTCTGGTATTTTAAATTGGTTTTATTGTGTGTGATTGTGGTGTATGTATTAGTATTTTATGTATTTTCGATGTTGAGTGATTTGCAAATTGTCATGTTTTGTATTGATTTGTATTTGTTCAAGTATTAGTTTGTTTTGTGTTTTATGTTTGCACATTTGTAAATTTTCCCAAATGTTCATTATGGTGCCTTTGTGTGGTATGTGTTTTATTAGTGTCATGTTGGTTATGTTTGGGAATTCATGTCCAGTGTTTATTGCATGTGTGGCCAAATTAGATTTATATATTTCTGGTTTCTTCTATGCGTTTAGGTGTTCAAAATAACGTTTTTTCAGCTGTTTTTTGTTTGTCCTATGTAACATTTATTGCAATCTTGGCATTCAATTTTGTATATACCATTGGTTGTTGTATTAACTTTGTTGTGTGGGTTATTTAGTTTTTGTAGATTATTTTTGTTAGTTTTGTATGCTATTTAAATGTCTGTGTTCTTAAACAGTTTTGTTAGCATTGTCATTTTATTATTTATGTATGTGAATGTGGCCCATTTTTTATTGTTGTTATTTTGTATTGTTTTGTTCATTTTGATTAATTCTTAATTGTTCAGTTTTATTTTATATTAGATTTTATTTTCTATTTTGTTTACAGTGTTTTTATTATATCCATTTTCACAAGCAATTTGGTATATTATATTTCTTTCTTTGTTTCTTGTTTGTTTAGGGGTATTTTGTACACTCTGTTAAATAGTGAATAGAATGCTGCCATTTTATGTTGTGGTGGGTGGTCAGAATGGTTAGGTATAATGTTAGTGGAACTTGGTTTTCTGTGTATTTTGCATATTGTACCTTGTGATGGTTATGTCTAAATAGTTGATTTTGTTGTGATTTTCTTTTTCTTCTGTGAACTGTATTTCTGGATGTATGTTATTGATTTGTTTTAATATGTTATCTGCATTTGTATTTTTGTTACTTGATATATATAGCCCATCATCTACATATCTTATCCAAATGCCATTTGGATCAAAGGATTTTATAATATTTTGTATTTTGGTGTCTATATGTTGTAAGAATATTTCTGCTATAATGCTAGATAATGGAGATCCCATTGCCAATTCTTCTTGTTGTTGATAAATTTTCCTATTGAATTCAAAGTAATTTTGTTTTAGTATTAGTTGGAGACTATTTTTTATTTCAGTTATATATTGTGTATCTTCATTTTGTTCTTTAAGTTTGTTTATTATTATGTCTATTGTTTCATCAATTGGAATGTTGGTGTACATATTTGTGATGTCATATGATGTGAAATGTGTTTTCATCTATATTTATTACTTTTAGTTTGTCTATTAATTCGTACGTATTTTTTATGTAGTGACAATTATTTGTTAGATGGTTATTTTTTAGTTTTTGTGCTATTATTTTTGCTATTTTGTATGTAGGTGCTTTTTTGAAGTTGATTAATGGTCGTATTGGGTTGTTTAATTTGTGTATTTTTATTAGGCTATTCATTTTAGGTGGTTCTGGATTATTATTTTTATATATATATATATATATGTCTGTATTTTTATTATTGAAAATGTTTTAGCTGTTTTTATTAGTTTTATTGTTTGTTTAAGATATTTTTCTGTTGGGTCTTTATTTAATTGTATGCAATCATTATTGTTGATGAAGTCTTCAGTTTTTCTAATGTAGTCTGTTTTGTCGATAATTACTGTTGCCTGGCTTTTGTCATGATTAAATTATTGGTATTTACTTTATTTTTAATTTCTTTTATTGTCTTATTATCCTGCTTTTGTTTAGATTTGTTTTTTATTTCACTTGTGATTATTTTTTTAGTTATATGTGTCGCTTCTGTTCTTTTTTCTTCTTGTGTATCATCTTGTATTAGGTTAATGGAAAATTCTGTTTCTACTATTAAATTTTCTAGTTTTTGTTTATGTTTTGAGTTAGGTTAGTTTTTGACATATTGTTTAAATATTCTGTTTCTTTCTTGTTAACTTCCGTGTTGCTTAGGTTAATGGTTCGAGGATAAAATGTGTATTTATTTTTGTTTTTTTGTTGTTCTTGATTTTTGTTGTGTTGTTTTAATGTGTGGAGTTTTCTGTTTATTGTATTGTTTTTTTGTATTTTTCAGATTTTATTTTACTTTCTATGTCATTGTATTTATTATTCCATGTAATTGGATCTAATATACTTGTTAGTTCTAGGTGTAATTTATATATGTCTAGTGTTATGTTGTAAATTATCAAGTAACAAAAATACAAATGCAGATAACATATTAAAACAAATCAATAACATACATCCAAAAATACAATTCACAGAAGAAAAAGAAAATCACAACAAAATCAACTATTTAGACATAACCATCACAAGGTACAATATGCAAAATACACAGAAAACCAAGTTCCACTAACATTATACCTAACCATTCTGACCACCCACCACAACATAAAATGACAGCATTCTATTCACTATTTAACAGAATGTACAAAATACCCCTAAACAAAGAAGAAACAGACAAAGAAAGAAATATAATAGGTAAATATTTACCTACGCCACACCATACAATCGTGAAGTGAAATTTTTTTTCTATTCCTGTATGTTATATAAACAAGTGAAAAATAATTTTAAACTGCGTTTGAAGCTATTTATGAAGAAAAAAATTAATTAATTACTCTCATAAGCACGCATTCCCAACCCAGTTTTGCCAAATACTCAAATGCATTAGCCTACATGTTGTATATTTATCCCAAACCACTTTTGCCAACATCACAAAATGGTTTAGCCTACAACGCAAAATTTAATTAGCCACATTTAATTTTGAGCTCAATTCGAGCGCAAACATGCGCTTGCAGGTGTGAACATGCGCTTGCACATGTAAACATGTGCTTGCGGGTGTAAACATGCGCTTGCGTGCGTAAACATGTGGTTGTGGGTGTAAACATGCGCTTGCGAGTATAAACATGCGTTTTCAACCGCCGTTTAAAATTTGTTTCACGTGTTTATATAACATAGACGAATGGGAAAAAAATATTTCACTTCAATACCAGCATTGGCTAGAAAGCCATCCACCGCACCGCACTTCACAACTGTCACTAACACTCCCACTACCACTGAAACTTGCCATTTTTACAAAAAAAACAACTCACAACTGAAGAAAACTATGCTATGCGACTAGACTAAGTGCACTGACTGAATATCAGTCAGACTAAGCGTTGGGGTTTATGAATATCTAACCGCATTTCTACGTTTAAATTTGACGAATCGCAGAGAAGTATTTGGAACGCTGCTTAGCAACGTTTGACGTCATTAACGAATTGTCAAATTGACCAATCAGAGAGCTATGTATAATTACGTCACGAAGCTGAACTTGTACCAAGATTCCAAAATGTCGCGTATGTCCATAACATTAGTGGGCATAAGATCCGAAATTAAAAATTTACATTATGCAAAAAGCCAGTGTGTCCGCAGCAAACTGCTTCTCAATTCGTATACAAAACCATTATAGGAATAGGGAAAACTACGTTTCGTCCCCGAACTCTGTGGTGTGGCATAGGTAAATATTTACCATATAATATACCAAATTGCTTGTGAAAATGGATATAATAAAAACACTGTAAACAAAATATAAAATAAAATCAAATACAAAATAAAAACTGAAAAATTAAGAATTAATCAAAATGAACAAAACAAAAAAAATAACACAATAAAAAATGGGCCACATTCACATACATAAATAATAAAATGACAAAGCTAACAAAACTTTTTAAGAACACAGACATTAAAATAGCATACAAAACTAACAAAAATAATCTACAAAAACTAAATAACCCAAACAACAAAGATAATACAACAACCAATGGTTATACAAAATTGAATGCCAAGATTGCAATAAATGTTACATAGGACAAACAAAAAAACAACTGAAAAAACGTTATTTTGAACACCTAAACGCACACAAAAAACCAGAAATATATAAATCTAATTTGGCCACACATGCAATAAACACTGGACATGAATTCCCAAACATAACCAACATGACACTAATAAAACACATACCACACAAAGGCACCATAATTGAACATTTGGAAAAATTTACAAATATACAAACATAAAACACAAAACAAACTAATACCTGAACAAAACAAATCAATACAAAACATGACACAATTTTCAAAGCACTCAACATCGAAAATACACAAAATACTAATACATACACCACAATCACATACAATAAAACCAATTTAAAATACCAGAAGCCAACAGGAAGCCACAATAACAACCAACCAACACACATGTACTTCAGAAACAAAATCCGGAAGGCTGAGGATGACAAAATGGTACCCGAAACATGTTCCTAATAAGGAAAGAAATATCTTGAGGTAAATTCATTATAAAAATTAAATATAATATATACATCAAGAAACGGACTGTAGCAAAAAGTGTTTGATTCTATATATATATAAAGAAAACATTCATATATATATATACAGTAAAACCCCGGTTAACCGAACTAAAGGGGGGGAAGCCGTTTCGGATAACAATTTTTTCGGTTAAGCCATGAACATCTAATACTACAGTATTTTGTATTGTAATTACAGTACGTATTTTTTAAAGGTTTTGAAGGTCAAACGAATTCAAAAATCTCTTTGTAGGCTACACTTATGTTCTTTATTAAAGTTAAAATTACATTTTTCGGATTACAGTACATCAATATACAGTATACAGTCATCCCCCGAGAACGTAATTAATGTGGACTGTAGACTTTTGCGTAACTCTAATTTTACGTAAGTCGAATTTGAACATTGCTTAAGTGTACCTACGTACTTATTATTATACAGACATATGTATGGGTATGTACGGATACATGAGTACGAACAAATCACTCGCGGCAAGCTACACTAATGACGTGAAACAATACATCTAGAAAAACGAGCGATAAACATGTGCTCGGTTCCGCTGCTCAACCTTCACTGAGTAGAAGAAGTTTTCCGAGAAAGAGTGCCCGGTACGCTTGCGTTCGTGCTTAGGCCGAAAAGTAAAGGATTAGCAGAGCAATAAAGTAAGAGAGAGTGTGTGTGTGTGTTTGTTTACAAAGAGAGAGTGAGAGTGAATAGTGTATTGACGCAGTCGCTACAAGGTACAGTTTGCATGCTTGAAATAGAATACAGTACAGTAATTCTTTGTAAAATTGTATGTTACTCTATTCAAAAATTTTTCCATTTTTTGAAATTTTCATTTTACGTAACTGCGAATTTACGTAAGTCGCGTGTTAACGTATCTCGGGGGATGACTGTACTGTACTTAATAGTTTGGAGCATATGGACTACTACTCATTTAAAAAACTCAGTAATTTTTGTTTGTTTCTTGCGTCCCTCCCAACGTTTTCGAGCAGCGATGTCCCGCCATCTTTTCATTAGAAGGACGTCAGCCGGCGTTGACTCACTGCATTGTTCAACAAATCTTAGGGCAACCTAACAACAACACATGTACTGTACTGTAATTTTTGTGTTATACTATACCCAGTAGGTTTTTGAAAGATAACAAATTCTTAATTTAGGCTTACGTCTAGTGCTCGAAAACCATCGTCAGCTGTTACTCCGTCATCCACGTCATCTACTTTGGTCTCTTCGATCGCGTCAGCATTTGACTGCAACACTGTTTCTACAATTTCTTGGTCCGTGATTTCTTGCGAATCATCCGCGACAACCCACTCATCCACCTCGCACGTATCCATGTCTTCGCATCCAGGAATTCTTTTTACCATTTCTGTCAAGTTTTCAAAATTTTCTGAGTCGTCTCCTTCAAGCCCATCATACAGTTTGCTCCAGCACCTTTGAAGAGTTTCTGCTTTCACATTATCCCAGGCTTGCGCACACCAGTAAATTACGTGTTTCATATTTACTGCCTTCAGCGCTTCATTCATGTTTTTGTTTTGCATGTCACTATCTTGCAGGATGGTTCTCAAAAATAGCCCACGGTTTAAATGTCGCTATTACGCCCTGATCCAGTGGCTGAATTAGACTGGTAACATTTGGGGGAAGGAAACGCACAACAATATCGCCACTTTTTAACTCGCAAGGATGCGTAGGCACATTGTCAATTAATAAGATCGCTTTTTTAGGCAGACCTTTTTCAGTTAAAAACTTTTCAACTTTCGGTACAAACTGATCACTAAACCATTCAGCAAAGAGTTCACAAGATGTCCAAGAACTGTTTTGGGCTCTATAAAAAACTGGTAGCGCATTTCGGGCAACATCCTTCAAGGCCCGAGGTTTTTTCGACTTCCCGATACACATTGGGGGCAGTCTATGTGTGCCAGAAGCGTTTGATGCCAAAAGAACAGTTATACGTTCTTTTTGCATTTTGTGTCCTGGGGCAGACGTTTCTTTTGAGGAAGCTAAGGACTTTGTAGGCAACATCTTGAAATTAACACCCGTTTCATTGGCATTGTAAATTTGGTCCTTAGTGTAGCCTTGGGTGTAATCTTCAAACTCTGTTTTGAAAACAGCAACCGCGTCTGGGTCTGCAGATAACTTTTCTCCACATACATTCAATTGCCGAATGCCGTATCTGTTTTTAAACCTGTCTAACCACCCAGAGCTTGCACAAAAATCTTTTCCTTCCTCACCTAACAACTCAGCTAACATTTTAGCTTTTTCTTGCAGTATCGGGCCAGTCAAAGGCATGCTTTTTTCTCGTTGTTGGGTGAACCAAAGATAAAGAGCTTCGCGTACTTTTTCAAAGTCAGATGTTTTCAGTGTTTTTCTATGAGAATTTTTCACAGCTTGCTCTAGAAATTTAGATTTAGACTTCACCCATTCTGAAACGGTAGAAACACCAACTCCGTAATTAGCTGCAACAGTTTTCAATAAACTTCCTTTTTCAACTTCTTTGATAGCAGCTAATTTATCAGCGAAAGTAATCACAACACGCTTCCGCTTAGTCGCCATAGCACAAAAATACACACGCAACGGAAATAAACAACCACTTGAAGGGACTATTGTATCGCAGATCCCCACACTTGTGTGTTGACAGCTAGTGACTGATGCGGGCGTCATGGTCTTGGGAGGGGTTGGAGAGTTGGCAGTGTAGCTATATTTAGACTGGTGAGCCGGTGGCTGGGGAAGCAACTCAAGGTCGGGCGTTCACCTCTCCCCGCTAGCCATAGCCCAGCACACTCTCGCCCTCGAATTATTTCCGTGCAGTACAGTACTGTATTATTTTTTGGATTTTCGATTTTCGGAGGCATTTCGGATAACCCGGGTTTCGGTTGACCCGAGTTCGGTTAACCGGGGCTTTACTGTATATATATATATATATATATATATATATATATAAAGAAAACAGTAATTTTAATATTAATTTTGAGTTTTCAATTTAATTTCAGTCAAAATTTACGTTTTCGTTGAATTAAGGCATACATCTCATTTTGCTCATTGTATGACTCTGAAATGTGCTCCATTACAGAAACAGACACAAAGACATTAGAGGCTCAAAATCCATGTGTTAGAAAAAATCAATAAAGACCCTACAGGGAAAATATAACCTCAATACATAAGAGAACAAAATGAGATTGTAAGTCAAATTATAGGCAACACTGATAGGAAACAAATCAGACATGTGCAGAGGATGAGATTAAACTACAATAATGTGTTAGTTAACATTCTTAATATAATAAAACTGAAATTACCTGGTAAGCATCATTCAAACGTTCTCGTTTTAGCAGACTTGCTTCTTGCAGAGCCCTCCACTCAGCTTCCAGTTCGTCTAACCTTGCCTGTATTTCAGCACCAGCAAAATGGCCAGCACTGATGAGTGCCTCACCTTCACTTGTTATTGAATTGATTCTTCCCTTGTTTGCCGCAATCTCAGACTCGAATGCAGCATGTTTCTGCATTTTGCTTTGCAGATTTGTAGGATCTCTGTAGTTCTCGTCACTAGCAACTTGCTGTTTTTGAAGAAGCCAACCTTCAACCTGCAAGTCAGTTTCCAACATTAACATTAATTCAATAATTAATTTAATTACAGAATTTTTGTTTTTATACAATGAAAAGCAAATGAGTTTCGGCAAATGATTTTTTTCCATTTAAATTATTAAGACGTAAGTCAAGAAATAAAATTTTGTAATCAGATATTAAAAAACAAAACTAACCTCATACATGTTCCTGAGAAACTGATGTAACTGTCGTGATTCATGCAAACGTCTTCGCCTTGCAGCAGCGGACTCCTTTAATCTATCTCTTCGTGCAGTGACTGCCTGTAACCTTTGTGTAATACCTACACTATCATAATGTTGTGTTGCCAGTATGTCCATTCCAAACTTCTCCAATTCTTCTATTTTACTCATCTGAGCCCACAATGCTTTCTCAAAAGCTTCATGCTTTCTTAAGAGCACTTCAACCCCTGAGAGTGAGTCCTGCAAGTTTTACATGATTAGAAGCAAATAAACAGTTTCACATGCAACAAATAAACAAACAAAAAGTTTCTAATATAAATAAAACTTTACATTAGTCTGACAAAGTTGACCAGCAAAGGTATTCAACAAAATGTACAGTACTGAATAACAGAAAATAAATACTTGCATAGAATTTTATAGTAAAATCAACTATACCTGTATCCATGCATGAAAAGTTAATTAACCATTCAATAATAAATATTCAGTGAGATAATGCTTAAAGTAGCATGCAATTCTTAACTTAGACAAATAAAGAATTGTACTTTCTATTATTTTACTAATTCAAATTCTTTATTATGCAAACAAACTTTTGGTCAGTCAAATTAACACAGTTTTACTATGCACACAAACCAAAGGTACATGGGTAAAGCAACTTACACCAAGATCATCGTTATTTAAGAATGCCTCCTTTGAAGCAAGCCAACTATCTGCCTGATCTGCTTGTTCTTTGAACTGCTGTAATTGATGAGCCTGCGTTAATTTTGTTCTCCTTTCGTCCCATGCTGCACTTAATGTCCTTCTTAATTCTTCAAGCCTTGCTAAATCTTCTTCTCTAGGTGGATTCAGTCTTAAGCCATAATCTTTCAACGCCTTAAATATTTCTTGCCGGCCATCAATTTCTGCCTAAAATTTATTAATAAATCATTATAACATAAAATAAGACCTCACAGAACTGTTAAATTCAAGTTACAGAAATCAAGGTCACATATATTCTAACCTTCCTTTCATGATGAAGTTCCAGAAGGGCCTCAGCCTCAGCTATGTTATTTGGAAGTTCTGAAGAGCTCATTTTCTTTATTGTGTCAGCCACCCACAACTCTAATTCACGTAGGTCGGCAATGAATTTATGTTTTGTGTACGCAGTATTCAATGCGTCTCTTCGAGTACCACACAATGCCTGCAGTTGTCTCCAGTTGTCCTGTAGTTCTGTTAGCTTGTTTCTGATTGGTGTGGACATGTCTGGGTATTTCTGAACTAGCCTGCGGCATTCTATTTCATGTTCCTTACAAAAAAAAAATAAATAAATACTCATAATTATAAAAAAGAATGTGTAATCTATAGACTTGTAACAAAACTGTTTACTAGCCAAACAGAATTTTTAATAAACAATGCAAATAAATCCAAGCTCTGCTTTAAGTCATATGATACATTTTTCTAAAAAAAAAAGAAAAAAAGATTACAATACAAGAAAAAGAAGCAGGACATAGGGCCTGAAAATAGTAGTGTCATTCCTTCTGTACAGATTAACCTGTGTCAGACATTATGGAGGCAACTATTTTAGGCCTCTTACCCTGCCTCATTTTTTTTTAGTGTCTCTTTTAACTAATAAGTTCTATTTTACAATACCTGTGACTCACCTTCATTCTCTCACATCTACTATACAATTCACATCTAATGTACACTTTACAACACCCATATATCATGTAACATGGAATTAACAAAAGCAATAAAAAACTCATAGAAAGCATGTGTTAACAGAATCCAAATTAAAAAATTCAGACAGACAGAACATGCTGTGCAAGCAACAGGCAAACCTGTTGCCCGCCATTACACTGTGTCCCAATCTTCAAAAGAGCTGCTGCTGTGGGAACAACGATGTATAAGGGTGACTAGGTGTAGGCTGCTACTGGCCGTAGATCAAAGCACATTGGCAAGTGTGTGTTATCTGGGTCACAGCTCAAAAAATGCCAGTTTCTTGATAACTTATTAAACACAACTTCTGTTTATTTGTAAACATAAAACCTCTGCTCAACAGTCCGTAAAGGACCAAAGCATACTGCGCGGCTTTTGTGTTTAGTGTGATGGTTGCATAACACGCCACCAGCCACTAGTTGCGGTATTCACAGCTAGGTTTGTAAACATATGAACTAAAAAAGCCACGCAAAAATTCTGTTTAATTAGAAAACATATTTGTGACTGGCTGTAGACTACTGGAAACAACTAGAAGGTTCCCACTAAACCATCACGATGCACTTCAGGACAAAACACAACCAAAGTTTAACTCTCACACACACATGCATGCACCGCGTAGACAAGGCAAGAAGGAGAGGAGTGCGAGAGGGGAGGGAAAAGAGAGAATTGGATACATGTGTTGTGGGGGGGGGGGGAACAGCCCTTAGGTAATGTACTTTGGAAGATCAATAAATTCAAACAAAATACATAGTAGAAAAACTTTTTAGTAGAATGGTGCAACTTTCAAGTACCTTAATTTTGCCCTCAATAGCAGTCATGTCACGTTCTATTTCATCCTGTTTTCTTTGTAAATGCTGAACAACAACTAGATCCCGCCCTGTGTCTTCAGTTGCCATTGCAACTGCCTTCTCAGCAACTCTTTGTAAAGTGTCATCAACGTCTCTGTTGAACAAATGGATCTCAAGTGCACCTGCCAAATGCTCTCTGTATTCACTCAGTGCTCCCTGAAGACCTCTCCATCTAAACAGGAATATATTTTATAACCACATTTCAAATAATGAACACACGCAAAACATAAATGTTTATTTTTAAAATGTGCATGTGTGTACCCAAAAATGATTTATACACATAATTTTAGTTAAATATTAAATATTCACTTACATAAGCACATTGCATATCTCATGTTTCCTAAATGCAATATTTTACATCTACAAGGTTAAATTTTAGAAGTAAGTGGAGATGGCCGCTCACCCATCTCAACATGCATTATTTGTGCCATATCAGTATGAGTTGTTCCCAAAATCCTTGCAAATTGTGTTACAACAAAAAACATTCAAATAAATTTGTCTCAGAGTTCAGTAACAATAACATATGCTCTGCATCAATTAAAATAAGTCAACTGAACAAACAGGCATGACAATGTGACTTAATAGAAAACAAAGTGTTTGCTATCAGATTTTTACTATATATATATGTAGCAGACCCAATAATGGCAGCAACTAATGGTTCTCTTGGCTCAGCCATAAAAATAAGAAAAAAAGTGTTACATGCTGGAAATGAACTTATCACAATGCGACATAAAATCTGAATGCCTGCCCTTGACATTATAAATGTACTTGTGTCATATACACAAGCAATTCATTAAGCTCTTACTAAGTAATGAAACTCACAAACAGTCACTGAGTGATAAAAAAAAGTGATTACTGTTACAACTTATTCCTAATCTTCCCCACACTCTTACACTGACCAAACTATCTTTCCACAACATATCTGATGTAAAAGGTTTAAATCAAGCAGCATAAAGAAGGAAATGTTGGGTAAAAATATTAACAAACATTTCAGTTAATTAAAACACGCTATATTCCATATTGCATAATTTCATAAAACTAAATAAACTGAATTAAAAGCCAAGGTTCTTGTATTTCTGAAGAGGCTTGGGTACAGCCCTACCAATCTGAATTTAAAAACAAAAGAAAAAATATACGCTACTCATACAAAACCAACTAAAACGTTGGTAGGTAGTAGTCAAATGTCCTTCACAATGATGTTTAAATTGATGTCTTGCTAATAAATGCAGGTGATGTAAATGGTATTCACAAATGTGAGGGCATTAAAGATGACTTGTAATGGTCTGAAATATTGAATAAACTAGAACTTTAGTAGAATGTGTCTTTAAAACAGATTTACTAACAAACACTTAGACCATACTTTATTTTTGTAATAACTAAACAAACTTTAAACAAATTCTTAAAATCGAATTTAAAAAAAGTCAATAATCTACATCAAAATAATCATTTTTTATAGGACTAATGCAAATTTTCATAAAAACCATGTCTAATTTGCATTTTCTATTCACTATAATGGTTAAAGCATTTTTCAAAACAAAACAAAAATGAACCTGTTCTTGAGCTCTACTCACAAACTAAAAATGTTATCACTAGAGTTCAATTAGAACTACCTTTGGCATTAACGAATTACATATACATGTTACAAACTGATGATTTTCTTGATATAAACAAAATTTTTGTTATTCAGTTGCAGAATAATTATTACAACTGTTATATGTAATGCACTCACACAGCATACCCCCCTCAGTGACAAGAAACAATCAAATCACAACATGTCTACTACTATACCATTGCTAACTACATATGATATTTTAGTTATATGCTAACTACACATGATATTTTAGTTATATTGCATTTCCAATATTACAAACTAAATTACGTTACAAGATAATATTCACCTGCTGTTAAAATGTTCTCGTCTTTGCTGAACAGCTCGTGTATCACTCCTGCCCTGTCTAATTAATTTGTCTGCTAATGCATTAATTGCCTTAATTCGAGAATCATCTACTCTCATATCACTGTCAACATCATCTAACTTCCTTTGCAGAGCTAGGCAGTGCTCATAATCTCGTCCCATATCTCCTGCTTGAACCATCATCTCCTAAAATATCAAATACGCAGTTCTTTTAGAATAAATTCTAATTAACTCCTGTTCCAAAACAAATTATACAATTACATCACATTTCAGGCAATTGCTTACTTTATCTCTTATCCAAGCTTCAATCTTTTCTACTTGATTATTAAATTCTAAAATGTCCTGTGCTTCTTCTAATCCCCGGCCTCTATTGTTGCTTTCCTGTAGCAGATTATGCCATGCATTCAGCAGGCGCTCTAGCTGAGCTCTGATTTCCCTAGATGCCTTGTGTTTCTTTGCCAACAATCTTTCTCCTGAAAAACGTTTTAATGTATTAATATAAAAACAAATACACAAAATTAAGTCAATTAAAAACATTCTCAAAAAGATAATAATTGAAATTCATGAAGAACAGAGACAACTGGCATATGACACAGAAAGTGAGGCAAATTTTCAAATTATTATATGCTTTATCTAAATACAACATTTTTACATAAAGAAATAAATTAAGCCAAAAAAATAATATAACTTGAAAGTGTTGAGTACAACTATAATGGTGATGTAGGAACAATGTAAAATAATGAAAAACACTATTTTAATGTTGTTACGTATACGATAACAAATTTATAATCTTGTCTCGAGTTGACTTTGTGTAGTCCGTATATCCACACTCCTCACTGTTAGCTATAAATTTCCTGAAAATTAAACTTATTCTACAAATAACAAGACGAATTAATTTCCCAATAAAACGTGTTCGTTTTTTATTATTTGTTCTAACTGCTTTATAATATTTATCGACATTTATGTCGAACTATGTTTGAGTCATATCGACTCTTGTGCTCGTTTCGATTCTAGAATTTCTTTATATATTCCTTAACATTTTTAATAACATTTTTTTTTGTATATCTCACGGTTTGGATTCTTTGAAACTGTTAAAAAAGTCAGAAATGCAAAGAAAAGGTACTATACATTACAATAAATTATGAATTAAATTAAAATTAATACGAGATCAGTTTGTTTGCCAGACAACAGCGAATAATTCGTCTCATTACACAAGGCAGTCGACAATCAAAATGGCCGTCCGTATAGTTTACAGACGCTACGAATTAATGTTTTGTTCACTTGTTTTTACAATAAATAAATTTTGTAGTGTTTTCACTGTATTATATTTAGTTTTTTCTTTAGTTAGCACTTGTGTTTGGTATAATAGTGCCTGCTGAGTTTAACTATCTGTTGTGTAGTGATCGTGACTATATGGATTGGACGATTCTTACCAATGTAGGTACTCAAGACTTTTTCGTTCAACTTGGTTGATCGTATTTTCTTCTTATTTTTATTTTCGTCGGGTGGTTTAAGTATTTAATATATCCTCTTCTTTTATCGTTTTATTTTCTCATTTTTTAGACATCAGTCAATTAGTTTTATCACTCAATATGTTAATTCCACTTCCAAATTTTTTGGTATTACTCAGGTCATCCACACTCTATGATAGTCAATAATGGAATAATAATTCTTCTTCCTTCATCAACGGTCTAGCCCAAGAATCTCTGGCCTCCGATTGGTTAAAATAGTTGAACTGCAGGTCACATAACTGGTGTCACTGATATAATATATTCTTACACTTGTATAAAAAAATACTCCCTTTTTAAACTTGAAGTCCTATTAAATTTAAGTTACATAATGTTTTTTCTTACTATATGACATGCAATTTGATACCTATTTGATATAAATTTGTTATTATAATAGATAACTTTTCCCCTTTACAAAAGTTCTGAATTTTGGACCTATTTTTCTGTTACAATGATTATATCATAATTGCCTAAATTTATCTAATAAATACTATTACTATTACATCAAGTGTTTTTATCCTACGGATTTAATCCTTTTTTGATTTTGTTTACTTTGAATGGTTGATCTACTCATTTATGACATTATTTTCTTTACGTTGTAACAGTACATAATGACCCAGTATCATAATTATGGGTATAAAGGTATTTTTCAATGTTTTGTATTGTTTAATCAGTAAAACACAGAATGGTTAGGTCCATTGTCCCTATATACGGTGGAACAACGCAAATTCAGCAAGAGTAAGACACCAAGGTCACCGTAGGACGTGCTGGAATCGGAAAAGGCCATGGCGGTGTTTGTGACGAAGGACTTAAATATGCATTGTGATTGGATCATAGCACTGTTCCGTCATAACCGAAAACAATGACGCACTAACTACAATACGTGCAACGAGGCGTTGTCCAGTAAGACAAAGCTGTATGACGTAAGAACCACACACACAAGCGCAAATTTACATTTGCCTCGTTCTCATTTCAAAGCCGTTCTTCAGAGGAGACACAGCGATGTATCGCTGTGTGAGCAATTTTCTAACAATAGTTTACAACAACTAGATCAAAAAAGTATCAGTAATAGTGGAGCAATAAAGGCTCACCTTGTTTAACAGTATGAATATTAATATGTAAAATCAGTGCACAAATTTCTTCAATTAAACTCAGCAGAACTCGAGGCGAACACCGGCCATCATCATGGGCGTCACCCACCAGCAACGGATGGACAACACCAAACGATAATCAGAGAAGTCCCATTTTATCATTTTCTTATAATTTAATGAGCTCATTAATACACAATCACTAATTAAAAGAATGTACTGGTCTAAGTGTGAATGTATGTGAGAGCGAGCGAGTGAATTCATGGCCATAACCATAGATGCCGAGGGCATTGGTTTGTGTATTAACGAATTAACAATTAATAAATGATTTAAGCTGCAGCAATAAAATTTACACTGATTTAATTTAGCAAACAAAATAAGTATAGAGAGTAATATGAGATATTAAAATAACCGCCATTTTGTTCTTGGGTCATCTTATATGACGTCATTGTTTTGACCGCATGGTCGTGTCTGTAATACATTCTGGAGAATTAAATTTTGATGGTTATTTTCAACAATACAGTGTTATCATTTGTGTCATCATCTGTGTCTCAAAATCTCGCTGTAAATGAACCCTGGCACCCCTTAGGTAAAAACACGTTTATAAGGAAGAATATGAGCCCGGCAACTAATGAATTTGGTAAGTATGTAGATGTACCAGATTATGGTATTTGTTATACATACTTTATCAGTGTATGTGTAGTAATAAATAAGAAAATAAGTAAGAGTGTTACAACAATGCATTATTGGCCTAGGCCCTAAGCTTCATTTCTTTAGCATTTTTTCTAATTTACATAGATTGTTATTTAATTTATCTATTTTGATCCCTGGATGTACCATAACAATAACTAACAAAATATTTTAACATTTTTACCCTAAGGTATTGCCTTCCTGGCCAATTTTAACTTCAAACATTAACAAATCATTACAAAATATTTTAAATAACTTTGATAACATTCTTCAATTCTACGAATCACTATTAACTGATTATTTCTAGAATTGTTTGTTTTTACCTTAAGTGCTTATCTAGCCTGTAGGCCTAATACAATCTACAACATTTATCTATAAGCCTTGATATTTAAACATAAACACCAATATACTGTCTAGGCTTTACACAACTCTTCCAAAAAATGATACCATTTTATTTTAGTTCATTTTTAATTTAAATGGAATAACTCCTATTGTAGTCCCAAGCCACGTGTTTGTTAACCAAATATACTGTAACTCACCGTCTATGGTGAGTTACAGTATATTTGGTTCATTGTTAATCCTAATGATAACAAAAAATAACATAAGTTTTTCTTGTCCCCACTGCACGGACACTTATTACATTTTTTACACAGTTTGTGTCACACTAGTTTGGGTTTATTTAATTTATTTGTTTACACTAGGGGTAATTGAAGGGATTGTTATTTTTTCAGTCTTTTCTGTCCAAATAACTAACTACCTTGCTCCCCACTCTCTTATACTAGCACATTTTTTTTTTCTAACATTTGTTAATTACAAATTACCAGATATTTACTGACAGTACTTTTGTATTGTACCTTTCATTTGTTTCTACATTGTCTGACATAGAAAAAGGCTTTTTATTTAATTGGTGGACTCTGTGAGGTGACATATTCTGACCTCTACTGAAAAATGACTATTTTTGTTAATTTTGTTTCTTTTCAGTTCTTCATGCATTTAAGTTATTTGGTAATTAATGTGGTCTTCACTGTCTTGTTGCTTAGCATGTCTTTATTTTAATTAGTGGTTTCGTTGTTAGACTTGTTTATACCTCTCACTTACCATATCTATTGGGTTTATCAAGTTATTACGTTCTCTTCCCCTAATACTCATCATAATTACAATATTACATTCCTTTAACATTTATCTCTCTTCATCCATTGTTTTGTTTTAGCATGGAACCAGAATACACTGCTTAATACACATTTATTTGTAAGTTTTCCTTCACTTATTATTTGTTCTAGTACTTAGTCATTTATTATTTCTTTTTCTGTATAGTTCTATGCATGGTGGTGGTATGTATCGCCACAATGTGCACATTAAATACTTTACCATTTTCTTTGATAGCTGTAATCCTGCCTTTGTTAGCTGCTAATTCAGCCTGGAATGCTTGGTGTTTCTGTAGTTTTTTGATTTTGTCTTCCAAGCTACTGACCTCTCCTTTACTAGCTTCAACTTCAAGCTTCTTCTGTTTTTCACCAATCCATGACTCAGCCTACAAAAAAAAAAAACAGTTTCATTACAAAACTACAATTCTGAATCTAATGCTTTATTTAAAAATATTTTAAAAGTTAATTTCAATTTTAATTTAATGGGAAAATTATGTCTTCAATGAGAAGAAGGGTAGACAGAGACCTCTGGCATGCAGAATGCAATAGCTGTGAATATACTTATACATGTATGGATTAAGTTGCACTTTTAAGTTTCAATATTCATAAAATGCACATTATTTGTTCTGTAACACTTACACCGAGTTCTACATACTAAAGCATTACCTCAGCAACATCACGCACAAACTGTGCATGTAGTAGTGCTTCATCCAACATGATTTTACGCATTGCACAAAGTTCCTTGACTTTTGCACGGCGCTGGACTACTTCATTAAGCCTACGGGCAATAAGAGCGCTTTCAAAATGGTTCTGCGCCAACAACTTATCTCCATGCTCTTGAAGGGCTATGACTTTCTCTTCCTGTGTTGCCATGAGTTTTTCAAAGGCATCATGTTTCTTCACGTATGCTGACACTTCATCAACTGAGTCACCTGAACAAAATGCTAATATAAGATTTACATCATACAACTAATTTTATATACAAAACTGTACATATTTAGCACAAACTTTGAGATTGTAACATATAAAATATAAGAAAACTTGCTGTCTAAAACTTACCAAAATCAACACCAGACAATGCTACTTCTTGTGTGCTGCACAAAGTATCAATTTGTTTAGCATCTCTTAAGAAGAAGTGCAAGTCAATTAGCTGGTCTAAATGAACCTTTTTATGTTGCCATGCTGCATGCAGTTTTTGTCTTTCTTCCAAGAGCTGTCCGAACTTCTCCTGAATTTCCTATAGGCACATAAAAGTAATTTACAAAATATATAAACAAAATTGTACATGTGTTATAATTTAGATCCTATGTGTAATATTTTTTCCTCATAAAACTCAAACCCACAAAGCTTTCTAGCTATAATAATATTCTTCTGTTCGACTGAATACTTGACTCGAATAACTCTCCTATTTACTACACAAACACTGGATGACTTCTTTATTCTAGTGTTGTAAATTTTTATCACTGTCAGTGAAAGGCGTCTACAAGTATAGCAAAATTGAAAGTTAAGGGCACGGGAATGCGCCACAAGGGAATGGTGATGTGGTGGGCAGGGCGCCCTAGGCTAATTATATTTTAGTGCCCCCCTCACCGCCCACAGGCTACTCTTTACGTTTATTTCCAAGGGGCTGAATGAAGCTTTAAACACCCTACAATATATTTCTTAGTTAGGAATATTTCAAATATCTTACTGTTTTTGGAAATAGTCTCAAGAATTGAAAACTGAGGCTATTTTCAGAGATTGTTTTAGAGTTTACACCTTCAACCATTTGTACTTTGCATGGTTTTTATAAGGAAAAAATTAACTAAGTAGTTACATAATTATAACAGTTTTATTAAGGGTACATTTAACATCATTTACACAAAGAAGACAATCAGTTAAATATCTTGTGGATTTGTTAAGAGTCATGTAAAGTTCAAGATAGATTCTTTTTTCTCGCTTTAGATTGAGCAAACGTTTTAATCACCTCACTGAAATCAAGTCCTTGCAGAAAGTCACTTTCAGTGAACAAGAGGGCTATACTGGTCAGTTTATCCTGACGCAAATTTGAGCATAAATAATTCTCCACCCTCTTCAAAGCCGAAAAAGATCTTTTGCCATTGCAGGTAGTGACGGGGATAGTAAGGAAAATGCGCAAACCTATCTCAACGTTAGGAAACATTGATTCTAAGTTAAACGTTTTCAAAAAATTCAACAGTGGTTTTGCTTCAGATCGCTTTTTCTTCTTTTCTTCTCTTTCTTGTTCTGGGTTGAGAGGTCCATAGTCTTTCAAAAACTGAGCTAAATACACACACTCATCAGGAAATGTCTGATCCTGATCCGGCATAGTTCTATGAGCACCGGCCGCCAATGACTCATAACCGGAGAAAACAGTTTGGAAAGCACTTCTATTATTTATGTACAGTTTTACCATAATTTCTTGCAAACAGGCGCCTGTGTTCAAAATGAACTAAAATTTTTATCCTTGTAATTTATTACCAATTTAACATTTAGCTGTAAAATTTTATTATTTTTTAGCTACAATTTTGTGCCCCCCAAAGTACCGCGCCCTAAGCTACAGCCTAGTCAGCCTAATGGTTAATCCGCCCCTGGCGGTCGGAGTCTCTTTGAGATGTGAGAAGAGAACTGTTGTTATGAGCATCAGTGCAGCCAACGTATGAATATTATTTCGAATAGTAACCAAAACTCGCATGCAAGCTTTGTTAGTAATCTGTGTTTCACTTACCACGGATCCCCCCTCACCCTCTTACTCTCTCTCTCTGTTACATATCAGATGTAATATTAACCTATCTCTTTTTTTAGTCCTGCAATTGTCTGCTGTTGAGACGTATTACCAGTTCATATCGGAATGCAATGGAATGTGCAAACTATGCACTTGTGCACTTCCGCTCCTTAATTACACTCGACTATCTCTGCGGTTTATCATAAAGGCCCGACTTCTTCATACCGGTATTAGCTTACTTGCGAAAATCTTTTAATCCTAGACAACAAAAATCTGTTTTAAGAAAAGGGAAAAATCATGTTATTTTAATACAGTATTTTACGTAAATAATTGTAACGGGACATTTAGGCCCGCCTAAGAATATTTTGGGGAAAACCCTAAAAAGAAATAATAATGGTGAATTTTATTTCTAAATTATGACGACGCACGCCGAGTGAACGAATTAGTGTCAAGGTCAACATCAGGACGCAAGCGAAGCAGCTAGTTTTCGCAGTACGAACTTTGACCTATGTAAACTATGTAATTACAAGTCACGCCATATGACGTCAGGGTCGAACCTTTAAAATACGTCACTTGGAATGCAGGGCGATGCCAACCATCTGCGCTGAGAACAAAGCAGTCGGCAAACAACATCTAGCGACGGCGGATGCGGGCCGTGTGCTCGCCCGTAAAATTCAGAAAATAAACCCAGTCTACAATTTTCCGTTGAGCTGAACAGCCGCAAAAGTTACAATTCCCGTACGTAACAATGTAACTAAAATGTGAAAGTAATCATTCTCAAGAAAAGAATTCAATAAATTTACAGTTCTGGTGAAACGAGTGGAAGAAGGAAAGTGTGTGAAGTGAAAGCAAAATGCGTGGTGAAGTCGGACTCTTTAAGATCCTAGAACTCACAGATAAGTAACATTTGGAGTAGCACAAAAGTTTAAAAAAATCAAATATTAAATATTATAAATGGAAAGAAATTTTGAATCATTAAATGAGATCTCATAAAGGCCTGGGAGGTGTGTGTGTGTGTGTGTGTGTGTGTGTGTGCGTGTGCGTGTGTGTGTGCGTGTGTGTGTGTGTGTGTGTGTGTGTGTGTGTGTGTGTGTGTGTGTGTGTGTGTGTGTGTGAGGGTGAAAAAATTTAGGTGAAGAATCTAAGAAGTGCTGGGTTGTGGTATATTCTTTATTGGTTTAATTAAGATGATATTTAGATAGACAATCCTAATTGGGATTATATACATGTAAAATGTCAATGTTTATTCACGAATATGGATGGGTGTTATATTTTTTTTGTAAACATGATAACTTGTCTCATGGTGGGATGATTAACCCTCCGAATACCATGGTCCAGATGGAACATAGAATACCACGGGGGTCTTTGTGAGACCCCATTCTTAATTTTGGTTCTTGATGACGTTTTGTGTGTCGGGTGGTTCAACTCTTTCACTTCACACCTGTTGGTACTTAGGAAAAGGAAAATCATCTTAGAAAATGATTAAAATTAATAATACTTGCTCAGAAAGTATTTATTTGGAAAAAGTGACAATTATGAAGTGTAGTGTTTTTCAGCCAAAAAGTATCACCCTTTGAGACAAACATATCTCCAAAGTCTCCCACAATTTCTTCATCAAGTTCATCGCCTTGAATTTCATCATCTGCTTCATCAGCTATTTCAACAACGTCCTCAGCTGCAGAACATTCTGTAGTTTCTTGTACCTCATCGAGAAGGTCATTGGCTACAACTCTACCCCTCTCCACAAGAAGTTTGGTTCTTGAAGACACAAGACGATCCATTTCACAACACGTACACACTGAACTTAGAATCAAACTGAACTGGAAGGAAAGAGATAACTAAACAACGAGTAGGACAAAGGGCAATGAGTGAACAACAGTGAGTGAGGGCAAAGTTTATTACGAGTAGGTAGACGTAGCTACAACTCGATACTCCCAATTTCTAGGAACATCTTGTTTGTAAAAAGGAAAAAATGACTTTCTGGAACCGCAGCTGTGTTTACACTTCATGAACTGACTCGAGTGATGCAATATTACGAAACTACACAACGATTTCATTTTCAGAAAAAGGGTTCACAGAATACCACGGGGGTCTCGCGAGGACCCCAGCCACATTTTTTAGGAAACGCTACATGATTACAGTTGTGATATTGAAGTATTCAGCGGGAATGAAGATGAAAGTGGCAGTATATAGTTAAAAAAAAAAGTCAGAGAGCCACAATTAATTCCTTCCAGTTTTTCAATATATTTTCGTTGAAATTCCGTGAGACGGGGGTCATTAACGACCCCATGGTATTCGGAGGGTTAAGGGCACTAAGTAACTGAGAATAAAAGAAAGTAATCTGTGAACACAATTAATTGATTTGTTTACTGAAAATAACCTTGTTCTGTCTCTCAAGTACACCTTCATGAAACCTTGGCTGAATTTTGGTAAGTAATATGGACAACCATTCAAGATGGCGTCCGAAATGTGGACGTAAACAGTTAAGATAAATAAATAAGTAAAAGTAAATTAAACATTACATAATATCTTTTAAGAACATCTTTTAGCCTACAAATGTTACAAGTCATAAAAGTAACAGATGAACAACAGAGAGATCATTTATGTTTTACCAACTGGCAAAACATCCTTTTATTGTCAATAAAGTGACAAGTTAAATTATAACTTGCAATAATCAAAATTTTAATAATCTTTTTCATTTCAATATTCTACTTCATTTTATTATTACTCAAAACGAGGTAGTACGTAACTCTGCAATTAACAATGTAACTAAAATGTGACACACATGGTGGCAACACCTTCGCTTAGATAACAGCTGATTCTCTGGTACCCTCCCACATTCACAATTTCAAAGTGGACTCGTCCATGAGAAACTGGTTTCTCTGCATGTGCCTTTAGCTTTCAATTTTGCTATATTTATTATCAAGTCTGTTCACTTAGTAAAAAGTTATTTCCAAATTATATTAAAAGTATCAACCTATTTCATTATATTTTAAAAACCATCTAATTTATGTAAATGATGAAAAAGCTATTTTTCCAGGTACTGAGATTATGTTCACCACAGCTTAAATTCTTCTATTTAACTGATCTCTAATGAGAATGATGCAAAACAATAATAATCAGCAAATCAGCAGTGACACATTTTTTTGAATGGGGTGTTTGTGAAATGTTTCGCTCAAGAATGGGTAAAAGCATTGTAATAAATAAAAACTTCATAATGTTACTGTATTTAAATTTTACTAACTTGTTCAATACAAACCTGAGAAGCATAATGATCTGCTTGCACCATGGTTTCTCCTAATTCCATAACTGTACGAAAACTTTCTTCTCTAGCTTCGATTTCACCTTTTACTGCTTCGTGTTCTGCTTTTAATGTTTGTGCACTTGCAGCATCTCGTACTTTCTCTTCAGTTAGCATAGCTGCTCTGAGACCACTTGCCCAATTCATCAAGTCTCGTACCTATAAAAAGTTAAATAAACATAGTCAATAAAGTAATAATATTAATCTGTGTTGAATGTGTTACCTGCACAATATTATTTACAATAACAAGCCTGCAAATGTTCTGATTCACAGCATACTAAAACATTCTAAACTTTTACACTCGATATCATCCACCAGTGTAACTATTATAAAAATCAGATGTACTTTAAATACACTTTGCACAGTTTTTACAGGCCACCCAAGGCCTGGGGCTTCACAATTGCTTCCCACATATTTTTATTTTTTGCCAGACTTTTTAAATTCTTTACATCCTTCTACACTAAACCTGTCATTACACCATCCCATCCTTCCTGGTACACTATTGGCTATCACTTTTTTTACCATCCTTACCCATGTCTGCCATTCTCTCTGTATAACCATATCAATATGACCACACATCCCATTCAATTTTTGGTTCACTGCATAGGCTATGTCTCTTCACTTGTTCTCCTTATAGATGTAATGATTCTGTTTCCCTTGCTGCCAATATCCTTCTAATTAATTTTCTTTCTGACCTTCTTAACGTCTCCTGTGCATTCTTGTTGAGATTCCACAATTCAGATGGATGCAGACAGTTCCATTGCCCTAAGTATCATCTTATATGTGGACAGCAGTTTTGTTCATAGTGAATGGGTTTTTTAGTCCTACACAGTAGTTTGCTTTGCTCTATCTAGTATTGGTATCTGACTTTGTACATACAAGGCTTTAAACTTTTTTTAATCCAGCTTTACTAACTTCTATTATATACATGAATACAACACAGAATACAAACAAGACCAAACAAATAAAAAATATATACATTCTGAGAAGTCATAGGTCTGTAACTAGCCAAAGAAATATCCTTTATGCAATAAACAATCAAAATCTGCACATTTACAAGTATTAATAAAAATATCATCCCTGTCATAAACCACAAAAACATTACCTTGTTCCAAAATTAACCTTATTTAAGCTTCTACACTAATATGAGAATTTTTATAGCACACCACGTAAAAATAAAATTATAAACATGTTGCATTTTAAAATAATTTTTGTTTAAAAAAAAACACTAATTCTCCTTATACTGATAACTCTTCTACTGATAACAGTGATAAGGTCTTGATTAAGTAAAAACTGACAAACCTGGGCAAGGAATCTCTGTAAATCACAGCTGGCCTGCAACATTTCCCTACGATTTGCAGACCGTTCTTGCAGAGCTCCCCAGCTTGCTACAACTATTGCTTGTTGCTGAGCTATATGTGCAGCATTTGTTCCAGGATACAAAGCCTGGAGTCGAGCGGCATCTTCTACCAGCACCTGCCAATTACACATCAAACACAGATAAACAAAATTTATAATTTCACAACAATGTATTACAGCAAAGAGACCTCTTTATTCCAAATCATAATTGCTCTAGAATGTATCCAATATACAAAAACCAAATACAATTTATTACAAACATAAGTTTACTTATTAGGATTTTTTCCACATAAACATAATTATAATTGTATAAATAACTCTAAAACTGACATCGCTTACAAAATATTTTTGGAACAGTACATCCACTTTACAGATTTTGCAAGAAAAATACAAACGCTTTATTCAACATGAATGACACAAAATTTTAATGTAACAAATTAAATTATCAATAACATGAGACTCAGTCACATAATTTCAAAATGTTGTTATAGTTCAGCAGTTCTGTTCAATCACATTCAACCAATCATAATAATTTCATATGTACATGGACTGAATGTTATTTTTACATAGTATATACATAAATGCCACAACAGATGTTCTGGTGATTGACATTCTCAACAGTACACATTAAGCTGATTCTCTGTGTCAGTGTCATGGGTTTAGTCTGAGGTCAAGTGTGATCTATAATGCAAAGTCCCAGCTAAGGATGACAAATATATGTAACAAGGCAATGTCTATGCTAGAATGCAAAAGAAAATCTTATTAGGCTGAAGCCACTTTACCCAAGTGATAATCATAGAAAATATTGAGCCTTCTAAAACACCCACAACATTAATGATAGTTTTCAGCAAAAACAGTTAATTTGAGTTATAAGGAAACAAAAAGATAGTATTTACTAGAAAACTAAAACATTATTTCACAAATACTTTTTTAAATTTATTATTCCTAACAATTTGATTATATTCAGTTGCAAAGAATGTTTTGTAACCACTACTTCATGGTCATCTGTTAGTAAAAATAGAGTATTGCCAAAAAATACTGACAGTATAATATGATATCATTGCTGTTATTCTTATATAAAAGTATACATAAAAAAATTTGCTGTAACACATGCTGTAATGGGGCAAAAGGGGTTTCTTTATATTTTATTAAATCATATAGATTTATTTGTATCAGCTTGGTAGGTCCCACGTAAAACGGTTTCATTCAAACAATGAACCGTGACATAGCTTTGTGAGCGGGTGCAGCAACAACGCAATACGGTTCTGGGAAATCAAGCTTTGTGTTACGCACTCATAAGTGCAACATGAGCACGCGCGCAGAAGGGACGCCAACAAGATGTCTAAATTATAAAATTTCTTTCACCACGTGTTTGGATGATGACGGAAGTCTGTGATGACTCCGCCCACCTGAGTCTACTGCCTCGTGGCAATGGAATATCGTTAACACCTGTGGCACCGTAAAAATCCACGCGGCATAAGTGTTGACGGACAATTTGTAGCAAGCAGGCTGTGTGTTCCGTCTTGAGCAACAGTTGAGTGGGGCGTTTTGTTAACGCTCTCCCCAGTCGACGATATAACTCTTCCCCGGCCGGGGTGAATACAAAAGTTCGCGAACTGAAAATCTATTCTAACATATTCACGAAGTGTTAAAGTTTAATTTAAACCAGTTAAATTCTACAGCGAAACAACATCTCAGATCGAAGTTAGTGGAGTGAAGCAAGAAAATTAAGAAATGTGTTAAATTGACAAAACGTTCGTACATATATGCAATGCGGCGCGTGGCCATCAGAGACGCCAAGGGTTAAGTAGTCGACTGCCAATTATACTGTATAAATAATTTCATTTTTTAAGGGCCCTAACTAAATAAAATGGGGTTTTAAAACTGTATGAGTGTGAGAGTGTAGCAAGCTGGGTTCACCTTATTTAAATTAAGAATTAGAATAAGAAATAATGTTGAAGTAAATGTTTCGTTTTTTGTTCAGATTTAAAAAGAAAAAAAAATATAATTAAAATGACACAGTAACAGTTTGAGTAAAAATTTTGTAAAGCAAATAAAGTCAAAAGTAGTATAAAGAAAAATGAAATAAAATTAGAGTTGTTTTATATAAATGCGAGTCGAGTCTGTTATTGATACAACCTTGAAACCTTGGTTGTATGACGCCGTTCGTGTGATGAACTCTGGAACTGAACTGTAAGGTGAGTTATCCTGGGTAAGCAATAAATTAAATATTATAAGTCTTTGAATAATGTGAGTAAGCACAAATGACGCCCAAGAACAGGGACTCGATTTAAATATTTTATAAAATGTATTAATTTGACTAAGCACAAATGGCGCACGAACTGAGGACAAGTTTTATAAATTAAATTTATACAAAACCCACACCTATGGTAAATACAAGCATGGTTTGAAGGTTAAGAAAAAATACGTACAAATTACGTAACAGACGTAAAATAGTATGTCATTGTTAGAGTAAGTGTCAGATGTTTTGTATGTAAGTAAATTTGTATAAATTTATAATTTAAAAATGGCAGGTAGTAATAACGAGAATAATATAAATGAAATTTACATAATTGTAGGCGACGAGGCCGAAAATAAAGCGATGTTTGAGAATATGGCAACTGAATCGGCTGAAAAGCGATTCAGGTATTCAAACAGAGTCACTGTTAACGAGTGAAAGTAATGTAGACGAATCGAAAATAATGAATGAAGTTGCAATTCATTCAACACCTATTTTAGTAAATCAAAATAAGAAATCTGATGATGAGAATATGTTAACAAGATTGTACAATATGATGTACAATAGTTTAGAAAAACAAGACAGCATGTATAACACTTTAGAAAAACAAGATAGCAATTTTAGAGAATTAAAAAACGTAAATCAATGAAATCAAAAGTAATTTTAATGATAAATTCAACGAGATCAGAGACGAAATAAAACAACAAAATATTAATTTTAGTAAACAAGTGAATGAAATTAATACACGTTTTGATAATATGAAAGATGAGATAATAGAATCAATAGATCATGTGTTTGATAAACAAATAAACAGAATAGGTGACACAATTAACAACTTTACAAAGAATAAAGTAGACGAAAATTACAAGATTAAAAGGGGGGTAGAGACTGGTGAAAAGTCCGATAAATTCGATGAAAATAAAGACGGGCAGATGACATAGTGAGGTAAGTAGGGGTGAGAATTACGATGATATAATTAAGAATGTGGTGTTAGAAAGTAAGGTTGTGAGCATAGAAAGTGTTGATGAGGTTGTGAGAGCGTGTGATGAAAGGTTAGATGGGCAAAGGGCAAGTTTTCCCCAAGTTTATGGTGAAACAGAGGTTTCACAGGTATTTTATGAGGACAGAGTTTCCTCCGGTGGTGGTGTGGAAGACGAGGTGTCTTCGTATGGTCCCTTAGTTTTTTGTGACTTATCTGGTAAAGCCAGAAAGTATGTTAACGATTTTATGTTGCCCTTTGCATGGAATGAGATAGTTCAAGGGGGTTGTGAGAAGTATTGCGAGAGAGAGAATAATAGAGTTATTTACGTTGAGAAGTAGTTATAATGAGTTGAAAGAGAGGTTAGAATTGAAGGAGATACACGATATAGAATACTTACCTTGTAAAATAGAGATGGATGATTATTTTGATATTGTGATGAATGTAGCGGAGGAATATGATGATAAAATAACTTACCTTATGTTGAACAAAAATACTGATGGAGACAGAACTAAAATCACCAATGTAGACGGGCTTTGTGAATTCATGGTAGATGAGAATGTAGTTAATTATTGTGTTGATGTAATTAATGAAAGTAGTCATTATAATGATCATTACAATGTGATGTATGTTGACAAGAATGACTTGGGTTACAAATATATAAGACTAATATACGATGATGGTGGTTAAAATAAAAATAAGAGAATGGACATTTTAAATATTTTAGTTTGTGGTAATGACCTGGCTAAATTATGAAATTAGGCGTGGGAAACAGAAAAATAATGACAAGAATTTGTAAATAAATTTATAGTGAAATTAATTGTGTATGTTGTAAAATGTATTTAATGTAAACAATGTGTGTATGTAGTAGAAATTGTTGTAATAATAATAATAATATTTTGATAGACTAAATAAATAATGAGAATAATTATGAAGGTGATAATAAATGGACTGTAATTGTTTTGGAGTAAGGTAATTAAAAAATGTTGTGTTTTCAATACTTGATGGAATTAAAATAATTTGAGATGAAGTAGTTGATTAATTTAAAATGTTATATAAAGAGATTTTGATGATGAATTTAAATTATTTGTATGAGATTTAAACTTGATAATAAATAGTCAATGAATAAATGTACAAGGTATTGAGTTATGGAATCATATGTTTGCTATAATGTTTCAGAAGACAAATGGAGTTGTGTACATGATTTGGTGGTAACAATTGTTTATATTTTGTGTCTATGACAGTATATGAGTGATGTAATGTAAGTATGAATTTTATAATGCAATTTATATAAAGCAGAATGTTTAATGTTTAAATGTAAAGTATATATGAGTCTCAAAGATGTTAAACATGAAAATTTAATTAATAAAATAAATAAGAGTTTACCCTCTGTGAACTGTAGTAGCAGTATAAGTGTAAGCCTTATATGTCTTTTGGTAGTTTCCCCAATTTTTGGGCGGTCACGGCTTCACCGAACCCTGACCGTGGATTTATGTAAGTATATTCCAAATTGGTGAACATGGAAATTGACCGGGGGGTGACTCAGGGGAAACTACATAACTATGGAACAGCGGCTATCATCGAAGGGGGTGATAGTGCCGTTTTAAGGGTGTGTGAATCATTTTAGTAGGATTACTGGTGTCCTCGGACATCAGTAATGCCGCATTTTATATAATGCTGAACCAAGTACGGTAGAGACAGTGTCTATACCATATATATGTAAACTTCAGTTCTTGGGGATGCAAATGGACGCCACAGTCCACCCTCAGGAAACAACAGTGTGTGTGGAAAAGGAGCTGGCCGTTACAAGCCAGGGGCACAGATAACGCATCTGTGCATAAGGCAAACGCTCGATCCGGTTTATCCGGCGGGTGGTTACCTAATTGTAACTGGGTAAAGGGGGAATTTAAGAAAATGATGTAGTAGGAGGGTAACTGAAAATTCAGTGAGAGGATGACGACATCTGTAAACAGCGGGCGATCAATTTCACTTCCTCTATAGAGAGTAGTTGGTGGTTGACGACCCAGTTTCTGTTCAGTAACTGTTGCTATAACTATGACTCAATGATTAGTGATGTATTTCACGCATGAGAGCAAAACGATTTTAAGTATTAGATACAATTGTAATGATTTCAGATAACATTTTATGATGATAATTATATAGCTTTGTGTATTTGTGTTAGTTATATAAAGTATGTTGAGGTAAAGGTCATTCACATGACGGTGAGACATCAGCTGATTGCTGCGGTTATAAATATAGTATGTCACTTATAATTGATTTGCAGATTTTGTCAATGTAATTAAATGTTTGAATATAATATTTTCAAAGTGTTTAAAAGGTTCAAGGTGTCTAAGAGATTTTAAGTCAAATGATGAAATTGATTTGAGATAGTTTTGAATTTTCAATGGTTAATATAATGTAAAATGTGGGAAAGGTTAGAATTTGGGTGATTATTATTTCAATAGGACATTTAAGTCAGTCCAAGGTAACGTTTAAGTGGGTGTTAACAGAAATAAGATTTTGGGAACCTAAGTACGATAGAAAACTGAGTATTAATAGTGACACAGTAGTGATAGTGGGTATACGCAGAATATGAAAGTGATGTAATGGGAGAGTAATTAGATGATGGGGAAATTTTGTAAAAGGGGTTGGTGTGATAAGGAGTCCTCAACGAAAAGCGTTGTGGCGGGAGGTGAATAGTTTTAAAAGGGGTTTGGTGGGGTTACCTAGGGGGAGTCCAGGAACCAATAAGGGAATGAGCATTGGGAAGGGAACACACATCCTAAGTACAAAGAGGGTAGAGAGTATTTTGTTATAAGAGTAGAATGATGTGAATGGAATTAGAGAATTATTGGTAAATATTTTGAGAGATGGGTGTCATACTAGGTAAATCTGGTAGTAAGTGGTAAAGTCAGAAGGGGATACGGTTATATTTAAACACCCAAGTTGTAAATCGAATTATTATGAATAACTAAGTCACCCAAACTAATTGAGAATGAAAATGTTAGAGAGAAAGCCAGAGTTAAAGTGTAATAATAAATGAAACCAGTAAAAGATCGAGTAGAATTTGAAAACAAATTGAAGCTGTAAGGGGTGTAAATTTTGATCAAAATTAAATGTGAATTGTTTATTGTAAAGTAATAACAACAAGGTTAATTATGAGTATTCTATATTTTATTATGTTGTACTATGTTTGAATGTAAAAAATTATAAACATGTGATGTATTTTACCTTGTATAGTTTTTGAGATGTATCTAGGGCAAGGTCAATCACTTGACCCAGAGAGATCAGCTGATGACGGATGTTTGATATAGAGTGTGGTGTGTTTTTACAGTTGATTCGTAGATTTTATTTGTGTATTTATACGAAAATGATTAAAGAATAAATTTTGTTGACTAAATGATTCTTTTGGGAATCAAAAATTTTTTGAAAAAAAAAAAAAAAAAAATTTGCTTGCAGGATAGATTGTGTTTTGTGTCCAGGATATATTGTTGATTATATGTTATTCATATTATTTGTGTTGTAAACAAAGGTAATGATAAACAAATTTATGATTTAATAAGTTTCAGTTTATTTGTTTTTTATGATTGTTGGTAGCTAGCTAGGAAGAAATGTAGATTCATATAAAAGATTTTTGTATTTTAATGAAATTAATGGTAATGTAACATTTTGGTTGTTGGACTTGGATTAATTTCTTTGAGTTAACAGAATTTAAATGATTTAAGTGGAGTTGTTTATTTTATTTTGAGTTGAAACTATAACGTCCAATCTTAAAATATTAAGAGAAGTAATTGAAATTCAAGTATGATATATATTTTATAAATTTCAAAGCAACAAAGTAGTGTAGAGATGTTATGATCAGTAATAATGAGTATGTGTACGCACCCAGTACTTGCTAAAGGCAACCCAGTATGCATGTAAGGGGGAACATATCGGTTGAGGATCTGGTATGGTATAAGGCCAGGGTTGTGATTTTGGGGTGGAATGTTAGAAGGTTAGGTGTATTATGGTGAGTATCCGTCCGATTTTATGGTGTTGGGATCTCGAACAGAGAAGTCCAGTAATCTCGTTCAGGTGCAGCCATAGTCGCCGAGCTAGGGGGGTAGTTTACCCATGATGTGTTTAGAAGTAAACGGGGGTTGTTGGCGCCATGTCCTCACCGATCTGCTTAGGGGTAGCAATGAGAGTTCTTCTGTTTCGACAGAAGACTTCTCATTGGGGGGGTATTGTAATGGGGCAAAAGGGGTTTCTTTATATTTTATTAAATCATATAGATTTATTTGTATCAGCTTGGTAGGTCCCACGTAAAACGGTTTCATTCAAACAATGAACCGTGACATAGCTTTGTGAGCGGGTGCAGCAACAACGCAATACGGTTCTGGGAAATCAAGCTTTGTGTTACGCACTCATACGCGCAACATGAGCACGTGCGCAGAAGGGACGCCAACAAGATGTCTAAATTATAAAATTTCTTTCACCACGTGTTTGGATGATGACAGAAGTCTGTGATGACTCCGCCCACCTGCGTCTACTGCCTCGTGGCAATGGAATATCGTTAACACCTGTGGCACCGTAAAAATCCACGCGGCATAAGTGTTGACAGACAATTTGTAGCAAGCAGGCTGTGTGTTCCGTCTTGAGCAACAGTTTTGTTAACGCTCTCCCCAGTCGACGATATAACTCTTCCCTGGCCAGGGTGAATACAAAAGTTCGCGAACTGAAAATCTATTCTAACATATTCACGAAGTGTTAAAGTTTAATTTAAACCAGTTAAATTCGACAGCGAAACAATATCTCAGATCAAAGTTAGTGGAGTGAAGCAAGAAAATTAAGACATGTGTTAAATTGACAAAACGTTCGTACATATACACAATGCGGCGCGTGGCCATCAGAGGCGCCAAGGGTTAAGTAGTCGACTGCCAATTATACTGTATAAATAATTTCATTTTTTAAGTGCCCTAACTAAATAAAATGGGGTTTTAAAACTGTATGAGTGTGAGAGTGTAGCAAGCTGGGTTCGCCTTATTTAAATTAAGAATTAGAATAAGGAATAATGTTGAAGTAAATGTTTCGTTTTTTTGTTCAGATTTAAAAAGAAAAAAAATATAATTAAAATGACACAGTAACAGTTTGAGTAAAAATTTTGTAAAGCAAATAAAGTCAAAAGTAGTATAAAGAAAAATGAAATAAAATCAGTTGTTTTACATAAATGCGAGTCAAGTGTGTTATTGATACAACCTTGAAACCTTGCTTGTATGACGCCATTCGTGTGACGATCTCTGGAACTGAACTGTAAGGTGAGTTATCCTGGGTAAGCAATAAATAAATATTATAAGTCTTTGAATAACATGAGTAAGCACAAATGACGCCCAAGAACAGGGACTCGATTTAAATATTTTATAAAATGTATTAATTTGACTAAGCACAATCACACTTTCATTTCACAATTAAATGCAGCATACAATATTTAGAAAATTCAGTTTTGTATACAAACCTGTAATTGTGCCTCAAGGGCTACAAGATCATTTTCAAAACCTTCATGTTTACGAATAAGAGCTAATACAGAGTTCAAATCACGTCCAAGATCATCTGAGATAGCTGCATCTTTGTCATGAATTCGAGACAATGCTTCAGCAACATCACGATGGAAACGATGAATTTCTCCAGCTGCTGCAAGGCGTTGCTCCCTATTCTCCAATACTGTCAGCAAGTGTTGCCATGTATCTCTGATGAACAAAGCAATACAGTATATATTAACATGTATGCTCCAAGATTTTTGTTTTGGTAGCATTTAATAAAATCGTTTACTGAATTTAAACAAATTGTACTTCAGGAAGTACAATCTCTACACTGGCGTCTCTCTTTCCTGCAGATCATTTCACATATTTTGATGAAACAATGCACCAAGTGTCTGGAGCTGTGGACAAGTGCTGTCTCATACCAGCACTGGTACATCTGGTCTTAGATATACTCCAAGACATAAGGTACTTTGGTTAACACTAGTGAAAGTTCACGTACAACCTCCACAGACCATACATCATATACTTTGACATTTCCTGATGGACTGATCTATCCTGCACTCCCAATCCTAATTGACAAAATTTAAGGCATTCTGATTGGCTAGAAAATTCAGATATTTGAAAAAAATCTGATCATGTAAAATTTTATTCTCAACTTGCTGCGTTTGCTCCATAACTGACCAAGACATGCATTTCAATAAATATGATTGATTAGTCACTTTACATGGAACAAGTTTTTATTTTAAAAACTCATACATAAATACTATGAGTCTTAACAGTTAGCTTACTATTTATAAAGATGTTACATGAACAGTTTTATACAACCACTGAAAGTTATGTTTTATTTGATCACAATATGAAAAACAGCATCTGTAGTTGTAAAAGTTGAAAAACAAATCAAAATAAAACTTTTTGTTCATCCACATTTATAGAAGACTAACTTCCTTTTGAACAACTACACATTCATTACTGCTTACAGTCAATAATTTTATAATAATGAGTGATATGATACATCTCACCAATTCAAAGTGGCCTATGAACAATGAACTTTTCTGTGTGAGATGCTAAACATCTGGTTATTGCTTATTTATTTTGGTCTCACTCTAGAGTTTTACAAGTTTTTAGTCTGTGCATCAAGTTTGAAGGGGAAATCCACGGAGCATACCACATGGAAGTCGAGAAGATGTAAAATTCACTAAAAAAATGTTTTACTGCTATGGAAACCAGTCAAAGATGCAACACACTATCTGCCTTATCCTTTCTTATAATCTTCTTCCACAAAACACAACAAATGACACTTCTTCACTATTACTGCTGCTCCTAATTGTGACAACCAGATACAGTTCTCCGTTTGTCAGACCAACATACCTTGACCTTATATGCAGCACCTTATGTCATGAGGTGGCACTAAGCACTTCGTTTCACAATGCTGGGTGAAAACCATATAGATCTACCATGAGACTACAACCACATGCTCTTTCATTGTATGATAGAACTGTAACTACTAGTTCATGAAGGATGTTTTTTGTCAGTTATTAACAATGTAAACTGGACACTGTCATGTGACGACTTATGTAGACTATTACAGCTCAGTGGTTTCAAACAATTATTCCAACCTCCCTCTATTTTTATGATCCCAGAAGCATCAAATATATTAACAAGTCAAAACTGAAGATGTGCACACAAGATATAAGAGATGCACCAGGTGTCTGTGTTTCAGATAACACATCAATTACACAGATCAACAATGGTCATCATTGGTCTTGATTATTACTGTATAGGCCTGACAATTGTTCCTCAACAGTAAGCTGCGCTGACCCACTGCATGAATTAGCACCACTTACAGGTACAGCTACATTGTCTAGAGATGAGTGAGGGGAAACGACACTATAACAGTTCACTTCCATATTATCTCCCTCTCTGTCACACACATACTTCCATTATTCTCACCATTCTTGTTGCAGCTGATGTTCACACTATGAAACAATGTACAAGACTGTTCTGCGCATGCGCCAAATTAAAGAAAATTTTGTTAGCCTTGCAACGAGCTGTTTGTACGCTCCACATCTCTAAGCCACTGTTCAATTTCTATTGTCAGATTTCTAGCCAACCAAACGTTAAACTCATATGGACTCATCCTGATGTTTCTTCAACGTTTGCTGATACAATCAGTTATAGAAACTATTGAAGGTCTTGCAACAGTTAAGAACATATTTTCATAACAGCATAACAATAAACTTCTTCTGCACATAAAGAGTTTCTATTACAAACCTCTGATGATGCAGAGTGTTTCTGCAAAATGTGCATAACATGCATAGTAAAAGTTATAAAATTTATTTGCTGAAGATATACAAGGAATTAATTACTATGCTTGAAGAACACACACACACACACACACACACACACACACACACACACACACACACACACACACACACACACACACACACGCACACACACACACGCGCACACACACACACACACACCTACACACACACAATATATATATATGCCTATATTTTTTTTTCAATTGTAAATATTTTAATAAGAGAAGATTTATTACAACACCTTTGAGTTTAAATAACAAATAACGATAGAAAGTATTAAAATCAACAGAAAAGCAATTTCCACCCATCACAGCCTAACCAAATCTAAACGAAATAGAATAAATACAATTTTTAGAAAATACCGTTACATATATTGTTCAAACTTTGAACTTGTAAACTCTGTAATCTAAATACCGCACTGTGCCACGTGCAGATGACGTCACGTTTTTTATCTACTAACTACAGCTGGTTCCCAGCTGGGCTGCCTGTAGCGAAATTTACGTTAGTTATTCTCAATACTCCGAGCTGATCACTCGTAACATTTCCAGCCGCGGCTACTGGCTTTCATTATTTAATTATTTAGTATGTGCAACATGCACTGATTATACTTGGGCGATTCCTGCCTTATTTATTATGTTTTTCGACTTTTATTTCTAATTAATTTAACGGGCATCATGCCGAGTCAACTTCTGCACGTGTCAGCAATCGCATCAAATTTCAATAATTTTCAATAAACTATCATTACATGAAAAACATACAGTCCACTTCAAACTTCTTTCGAACCAGCCCTCTCCAATTAGCGTTCTAGGAATAACTCAAGAACATTCAAGAGCTTCCAAGACGCAACATTTGGTCCTCACGGGACGGATTTTACATTTTTTTGGTCCACAAGCGACCGCATTTTCGTCCACAAGCGACAACATTTTTGGTCCAACGCGACCGCATTTTGTTCACCACGATCTCAAAATAATTTTGACCAAACAATCTTCAAACTTAAATACTTTCAAATTAAGATTGCTTAATTGCCACAAAGACAACCTTCAGGAGTGACACACAAGATCCAACAGAGCGTCAGATCTGACACGACAAGAAACTACAAGAAAGTTATTCGACGGCAGCAAATTCCACAACGGTAAAATCACGCTGAGATACGACATCAAGCTTCATCCAACCAGCACAAACAGGCGGTGCGCCAACATCTAGGGATTGCCAGACGGGATCAGCACGGAACCAACAGGACCGAAGCAGTTTTGAACACGCCAGGATTCCACGTGATTATAAACTTTCATTTTTCATTATAATTGTTCATATAATACATGAATATAACAAACTGAGTAACATTTCACATTCAATATGGTATTATTGATGCTTTTACGTAAACATATATTATTATAATATGAGCATAAACTTTCATCTTAACGAGATTTTATATGTACATTGGTGCATAAATTTCTATTTCCATAACTGCGCAATAACTCATTAGAAGTTCAAGTACGAGATAAGGCTATGTGTATATTATTATTTAAATTCATACTTTCAATAACGCTCATGGCTGTTCTTTAAAAGAGATAACAAGTATATATTATAGTAGGTAATGTGTTAAGCTATATGACGATCACTAGCTCCCGCATTATATCAAATTTTTTCAAGATATTCAAAATTACAGCAATTGTTCACCGGCTCTACGCTTCAATTCTTTTAAATTACATTTTTTAATTGCAATCATGGCTGATGCGAAAGCGTTGATAAAGAAACGGGGCACGATTAAAGCATCTATATCCCGTGTGAACACGTTCGCGGATAATTTCGATCCAGACACAAGCGATCACCACGCACTAAAAACAAAGCTTCGCCATTTAATGGAATTAGCCACTAAATATGATGATATTCAGACTCAAATTGAGTCTGATGACGCTGATTTCGCATTAGCCAGTGGCAGAGTCCAAACTGAGGATGATCTTTGCAATATCGAATGCAAGTTGCAACACTTGTTAGAGCAAGTGGGGCAGGTGAACCAAAAACCGCTGATTAATACCGAAATTACACCTATTAAAACCTCCCCTATACAGTTGGAAACGATCAAATTGCCTCGCTTTTCAGGCAGCATTGTTGAGTGGCAACATTACGACAACATATTTCCTGAATTAATACACATCAGAACCGACCTGACGGATATTCAAAAGTTACACTACTTGCACTCTTCATTAAGTGACGAGGCACTAAATGTGATAAAATCGCTTCCAATTACCCATGAAAATTATGCAGTAGCTATTGATTTACTAAGAAATAGGTATGACAGTAAGTTAATTGTCTCAGCCCATCATGTGGGGAATTTCTTGGGTGTGCAATCGGTTCAACAAGAGTCCAGGATTAGTATTTCCAGATTTGTTGACGAGATAACCACTAATATCAATGCGTTATAAAACTCCTCAAATCTACCAGTAAATACATTCGAAATTATTCTCATTCATTACTTGGCCCAAAAACTCGATACTTACATGCTTCGTCTTTGGAAAGAAAGCTTGTCGGAAGAACGATTTCCTAACTTTAATAATTTCATAAAATTTTTAAATACCCGTAGACAGTTATTGCAAAACCTGGACAGCGCGACCACTTCAACAAGCAAGATAAACGTTGGTGATAAGGCTCACTATCGCAAGGCAATTAAAACGATGAATGTTTCCAAATCAACATTCCATACCCATGTCGGAAATAATATATGTCAGCTGTGCAAGGGTAAACACCGACTGACTGATTGTTCACAATTTATAACGCTTACTCAACAGGAGAGAAAAAATATTATAGTCAAAAATAACTTCGCCTAAATTGCATTCGCCCAGGCCACGATAATGCTCACTGTCCCTCTAAATTTTCTTGCAGAACGTGTGCGAAATGCCATCACACAATGATTCATATGCCTAACAAAAATGAGTCATCCAGTAACAACCAGTGTTCGCTAAAATTACAAACAAATAAGTCCATATTATTATCTACCGCAGTCTGCATGACAACTGACCATACAGGAAGAAAGCACCCGATTAGGATTTTATTAGACTCTGGTTCGCAGGCTAACTTCTGTACTATGGATTTTGCACATCGCATGGGTCTGAAACTGATTAAATCTCAATTGCCCATAACGGGTATAAACAATTCATTGTCCCAAGCTGACTTCAGTACCAGAGCAAGCTTACATTCACGCTATAAGCATTTTAGTTTAAACATACATTGCGCTGTGCTTCCCAGCATCACTAATAATCTCCCGGCCGAATCATTTGATGTCGCATCTTTAAATTTACCAAAAAGCATATTCTTAGCCTACCCACAACTCAACTTCTTGTCGCAAGTTGATTTATTGCTCGGTGCTCAGTATTACTTGCAATTAATTGAACCTATCAAGTTTATCCGTAGCCCACATTTCCCCATAATTCAGGAGACAAAACTAGGATTCATTCTCGCAGGTAACTTGCCGTTTAATGTCGACATGACGAAACCGGTTTCATCATTTATGGTACGTGAAAATGATAGTGCCATTTCCTCTCAACTAAGGGAATTTTGGAAGTTGGAGGAAGTTTCTAGTCGTGATCCCTCCGCTGAGGACTCGGAATGCAAGAATCATTTTGTGTCCAATACTGTCCGTAATGAGAATGGCAGATTTGTGGTATCCCTGCCTCGCAGGTCAGACAAGTCTCATTTGGGTGATTCTCTTCACGGAGCTATCCGCAGATCTCAATCTCTGGAAATTAAGGTCCAGCAGAAACGTAAACGTAACCGTTTTTTACATGGTCCATGTTGGTTGTCCCACGAGTCATCATCATGGCCTATCAGTGCCTTCGATACTCATTCTCCCTGCACTCATCCCGATCTGGAACAGGAACAACGCAAGCAGGCCCAAACCTCACTAATTGTCACTTCATCTACATCCAGTTATGTTGAAAATTACTCATCTCTATCAAGACTCATTCTCGTTTTTTCATATTGCTGCAGGTTTATTTGGAACTCTAGGCTCCCCGTTGCTGACAGGGACACTTCCTTTTTGTCAGCCCAGGAGTTGCATGATACACTTTTGGTTTTTATTCGCCAGTCTCAGCAATTACACTTCAGCATTGAGGTTAAGGAACTTGAGTCACATCGCTCCATCCCCAACAGCAGTAAAATTCTCTCACTTAACCCCTTTCTTGATAAGACAGGCATATTACGAGTGGGTGGACGTCTGCAGCACTCCCAGCTTAACTACGTGAGCAAACATCAAATAATACTACACCCGCATTCTCATCTCAGCAAGTTAATCATAGAAAACGAACATCTTCGTTTATTGCACTCTGGTGTACAATTGACCCAGTTTTCTCTGAGGCAGAAATATTGGATCGTTAATGACAAATCCTATATACGCTCGGTAATACATAAATGCATCACTTGTTTCCGACACCGTGCTAGGTGCGCAAACCAATTATTGGGACAATTACCCCCTTCCAGGGTCACACCTGCTAAGCCATTTTCCCAATCTGCTGTTGACTATGCCGGGCCCGTATTTGTACGTCACGGCGGGCAGCGCTCAAAATCGATGTCAAAAGCGTATATTGCTTTATTTATATGCATGAGCACTAAGGCCATTCATTTGGAACTTGTATCAGATCTTACCTCAGACGCCTTCATAGCGGCCTTAAAACGGTTCATCGCGCGTAGAGGTATCCCCACTCAGATGTTCTCCGACAATGGTACGAATTTTCATCGTGCTAGCAGCACACTACACGAATTGTACAGACTTTTGAAATCTAAGGGATTTGAGCAAACAACTCAGGAGCTTACCAGCTCCCAGGGCAGTGGTCCTTAATTCCACCCTCAGCCTCCCATTTCGGTGGTCTGTGGGAAAGCGGGGTAAAAAGTGTCAAATTTCATTTGCATCGCGTGATTGGCTGTACCATTCTGACTTTCGAGTAGTATTATACCATTCTAACTCAAATAGAGTCTTGCCTTAACTCACACCCTTTATTCGCTATATCCAATGACTTTAGGGACCCAGAACCGTTAACTCCCGCTCATTTCCTGGTCGATTCTCCGCTTACGGCACTCCCGGAACCCGACTATACCCAAGTCAGTATTAGTCGTTTGGGCAGATGGCAGCTGCTCCAAAGATTAATACAACCATCTGGAAACGATGGTCAAAAGATTACTTGCACCAGTTGCAACAGCGCAACAAATGGCGCATTACGTCAAGAAATTTGACTGTTGGACAGCTCGTCCTCATTTTAGCTGATAATTACCCCCCCTTCAGTGGAAGCGCGGGGTAATCACAAATGTTTTTGCGGGTCAGGACTCAATAGTGCGCATTGCTGAAGTTCGCACCGCACAGGGTATCCTACGTTGACCCATCCATAAATTATGTCCCCTTCCGGTGGACTCAGACTAATTCGCATTATCATGCATCATTGTTTTGAACAATTTATCATGGTTTCTATTTGTTGTTTGTATTATACTATTATTAAGTTTTTATTATTGTATTCCCATGTACCATTATTATGTTATTGAATTTTTTGTGATTATTATGCTATTATGTACTATTAATTATTATGTCAATCGTTATGTATTATGTATACTAATATTATGCATTTTTACATCCATTTGGATATGTCTATCTTACTGCTATGTATCATTGAATTTGATATAATTATACTAAGACTATGCATGTACATTATTATGTTTTAACACTATTGTATTTACCATCGTTATGTATCTTTAAATTGTTAGTCTACTATTATTGCATCAGCTATTATGTCGTTATCATTGTATTACTATATTGAGTCAGGTTTTGAGGATGTTTTCTTTATATAAATTAAAGATTGTCACTTTCTGTTAAAAATTAAACGTATGTATTTACCAAACATATGTTAATGTTTCAAGAAAGATTATGTTAGTTATATAAGCACTTTTATTTTTAACATGAGCTTTAGTTTGTACCTTTTCAGTACAGAAATTGTTTTGTTTTACTTTTGAGTTTGTTTCTGATAGCTTAATTAATTTTGTTATTTACAGATTTCTTGTGTCAGAGACTATTTACTTTAAGCAAAAGGTCAATTTATTTAATGTATAAGGCTTTCAAGTATCTTATGTATTTTCTTTGTATACAACATTTTATATAATTTGTGATTTACGTTTCACATAATAACTGAAATTTCAAAATCGTCCCGATTTTGTGCGGGCAGTATGTTCAAACTTTGAACTTGTAAACTCTGTAATCTAAATACCGCACTGCGCCACATGCAGATGACGTCACGTTTTTTATCTACTAACTACAGCTGGTTCCCAGCTGGGCTGCCTGTAGCGAAATTTACGTTAGTTATTCTCAATACTCCGAGCTGATCACTCGTAACATTTCCAGCCGCGGCTATTGGCTTTCATTATTTAATTATTCAGTATGTGCAACATGCACTGATTATACTTGGGCGATTCCTGCCTTATTATTATGTTTTTCGACTTTTATTTCTAATTAATTTAACGGGCATCATGCCGAGTCAACTCCTGCACTTGTCAGCAATCGCATCAAATTTCAATAATTTTCAATAAACTATCATTACATGAAAAACATACAGTCCACTTCAAACTTCTTTCGAACCAGCCCTCTCCAATTAGCGTTCTAGGAATAACTCAAGAACATTCAAGAGCTTCCATATATCATTACCTGAGCTGCTCTTGACGTTTTTCAATATCAGCAATATAGGGACTTTCATTTGCTATGAGTTTCTTTGCTAATTCTTCACACTGGTTAAATCTTTCCAAACCAGCTTCCACTCTATGTTTCAAATCATCAAATTTGTTTTGGAGTATCTGAAAATGAAATAATTTGATGAGTGATATCTTTATACAAAATTCTCACCTTTTATGTCCATTAAACACTCACTTTTTATATCTTTATAAAACTACTTACAAGTAAATGTTCATAATCTTGGCCATAGTCATCTGATGCAGCAATCTGCATGTGGTCTCGAATCCACTGATCGAGTTCAGCCGATTCTGAGAAGTATTCATGTCTGCACATGCTTTCCACAAGTCTCTGTTGTCGTAAACTAGCTAGCTTCTGTAAGTTACGGATCTGCTGATTGATGGCTTGTTCTTTGATCGCTATAGCTTTAGCATCTGGATGTTTAGCATTAACCATAGCTGCTGCTGCATGACCCATTTCTGTTACAATTCCTTTATAAGTATCTAATTCCAATTCTAATACCTACAAATACATAACATATTGTTAGTATAGAAAGAAATAGACTAGTGCCTGGAATGTTCTAGAAAAAAATTACTATTCATTTTACTTTCACTAATAATTTAAATTCAATATGTAAACCTAAATCACAATCATGTGTTAAAAAAATAAAATGAATAACTATTACCAATATAAAAAATACCTTATGTTTTGTTAGTAACTTAGATGCAGCATCTCTGTCTCTGCCATAATCCGTAGAACTCAGCACATCATTACGCTCCGACAACCAGCTTTCAACTTCACTAGCTTCAAAGAAGAACTGCTGTGCTTTCAGTGATAATTCTAACTTTTTACTACGCTCATTTGCTTTAACCTGCAAATCACTCCACGCATCTTTCAAAGTGTTGCACAAATCTTCAACCTGTTTAGTTTCTGGATGATTTTGCTGGATAAGAGCATCTCCTGATGCAAGTGTTTTATCAATCATTGGCTGATGACCTATTATTTCTGCTTCTAGTTTCTTATGCTTCTTATGCAACGATTGGGCTTGGTGCAAGTTTTGTCCCAGGGTTTCGGAAGATGCCAATGGTAAATGTTCTTTAATCCAACCTAACTCAGTTTCTAATTCAAAACCAAACTTATGAAATCGTAATGACTCTTCTAAAGCTTCTCTGCGTTTTTCAGCTGGTACCTGCAATGATATGAACCTAAAAAAGAAACATTATACCATTAATAAAATATACCAATACTACTGACACTAAATAACTATATATTGCCTACTTATATAAATTTATTAAAGTTATTAATACAAACAATATGAAACATATTTATATACAAAACTTTGAATTGTATTGACACATGAACAACACACAGCAAACATGTCTGTGTAAACAGTAATGAAAATTCATGCCAGAGATATGTACAAATTGTTCTTAGTTGTATACTGGTACTATCACAACCACAATGCACATACTTCTCTTTACAGTCTTTGCTTGTCTTCAGAATATTATCGGCATCAAAATGTCCCTCATGAGCCATTTCTTGTCCAAGAGCTACCAGGTCACCAATCCGTTGTTCCCACTGTATTATCTCAGTCTCAATAACCTGCAAAAAATATATTAGCACTTATCAAGTCCAACTAGGTCATCTGTTTGGATTTGTTTTCTATAAAAAAAATACACCAACGCATGGTAATAGTAAAACACAATGTATACAAAGCAATAACAAAACACATGTCTGACAGAACATAAAATACCATATTGGCCCTAATATAAGACTGAATTTTACCTTAAAATGCCCTTCCAAAAACTGTACGTCTTATACACATAACTTAACATTTAAAAATTTTGTGTTTGTAAATGCAAAAGTCTACCACATTTTGTATGATTGCCAGCTGCACAGGCTTGCCATGTGTGTAGTGTCAATCAACAGGCCCATCTTATAATGAGCTCAAGGTCAAGACACGGTGACAGGGGCACGGCTGAATCCATTTCCCCACATCAGGGAGTTAAACAAATTTGTTTTACAAAATTTGTTTGTAGAGTTTCCGTGACACATTAGACATTTCCCTGCTCTGTCGAACAGGGAGTTTGACGAATCCATTTGGCCGGATTCATTCAAAGATTTTCTGTATGACTTGGAACTATTCCCCCTTCCCTTTTAGGGGAACTGTCAAACAATTTGGCCAGATTCAGGTAAAGATTGTTCACCCAACTGCATGACAGCTTCCCATGCATGGCATTGTGAGTTTCCTTAACAAATCAACTACCAATCGCCGTACAAATGCATGAGTGATAAAAAGGTTACAGCCTTATCTGGGAACCAAAATATGCTGCGCAGCGGTAGATTTTTCTTTTATAAAGTGAATATTTGTGTGTGTTGGAGTGATTTTTCTATTACTATGTGTGGCCATTGGAGTGTTCATTGTACTATTATTACTTGTGTCCATTATTCTGTTACTGCATGTGTCCATTTGTGTGTTCATTGCTCTACTCCAACATTATATGAATTATAGTATTCAAGTACTATACTGCGATATAGGGTCACTGACATTAAAACAGTAATGGATTATATCTATAAGTAACGAATAGTGTTGAACAGAGGGCATTATCTATGTGTCATATAAAAATGGAAGAGAGAAGAAGCTACAATATGAATTTCAATTACCTGCTTGGCAAAATGGCAAATGCTGACCAAAACACCAGTGTTTTTCTATATGTCATCAAGTTTTACTGTGGACAAGAAGGGTGCAAAATCGGTTAGTTAAGATCTACAGGCAAATGAACAATCGCACATACTGTGATACTAAGAGTACCTGCCGATAATAGAAGACTTCTACCATATGTTATTTTGAAGAGAAAAATGCTTCCAAAGGAACAGTTACCAGCTGGGATTGTTTTAGAGCACAGGAAAAGGGGTGGATGACTCTATAAAATGGACGAATTTGTGGCAGATAGGCTTAAAATTGTTTGGGCACGTCGACCAGGTGTTTCACTACAGCAGAGAAGTCATGTTATGTTAATTCTTGATGCTTTTTGTGGTCGCACAAATGAAAAAATAAACAAGCTGGTTGCAGAAATGGACACTGGATCTTGTAATAATCCCCGGGGGAACAACTTCTCAGCTTCAAGTTCTAGATGTGGTTGTTAATAATTCATTTCAGAACCACTTACAGGAGAACTAACTATAGTGACTGGTTAATATATGGACACCAAGCATTGACTCCGACCGACAGGCAAACTGAAGAAACCAAGCATACAGCTACTGGGCCAGTGGATAATCAGTCTGGGGGGAAATCAAAAATGAATCCATTATAAAGGGATTTTAAAAAACGCTTGTATTTTTAATAACATACATGGGAGTGGTGATAACACTCTGAACATGTCTTGAACATATTATCAAAATTTGTTTATCAAATCTCCCCCTCCCCTCTCAAACTCTCTCTCTCTCTCTCTCTCTCTCTCTCTCTCTCTCTCTCTCTCTCTCTCTCTCTCTCTCTCTCTCTGTGCGTGCGTGCGTGCGTGCGCGCGCGCACAGCACTGGCTGTAACTTCTTTAGATGCTAATCAGAACTGTCATTTAACAACAAGTTCACCAGTCGGTAATCCATAATCATAAGTAATAAATAATGATTTGGTTTACAAGTTTGATTTAACTGTGTTCAATATATGAATGTAACCTGTTAATTTGTTACTTTATGTGTGTCCAAAGCTGAGCAAGTAAAGAGAATAATTACCAATATACGCTTACCTGATGTTTTTTAAGGAGCTGCTTGCAGTTCCTAAGATCAGAGCCAACTTGTTTTGACTGCAAGCTTGTTTCAATTTCCTCAAGTTTTGCTTTTGCATCTTCCATAGTACGGTTGTATCCGTGTTGTGCTGCAGCTTGGCGTAACCTACGGCCTTTGTTAAGTGACAAATTCACCAATGTTTCCCACATTGTGTTCAAATCTTTCAACATTGCACCAACCTCACCACTACGGTAATTCCCTTCTGAGATCAATACCTGACCAGTCTGTAATTTAGAATCAAAATTTAGATGATCATGTTCTACATTACAGATAATCTACATATAAACTATATCACACACACTACATTAAACACTGGGGATTTAAGAATTGGATAAAAGTGACTTTTCAATAAAACAATAATAATAAAAATATGCATCTTATTAATAAATTTTATAATATTAAAAATAAAAATACGTCTCTTTTTTTGCAATATATTCAACTTGTAGCATCAATAAATTCATTTACAAGTAGATAATAACGTCTGATTAAATCCTTCTACAAATGTTTTTCATATATATTTTGAGCATCCATAATAAATTGTTATAACTATATTAGTAAATATACGGAAGTAATATCTACTAAATATTCAATGCAAAAAACATGTTTTCTTTTCATGTAGATTTGACACCTGCTTATTTTGGAATTTTCAAGCAATTTTGCTGGGACACATATGCAATTTAAAAAACTGTCCTTTCCTCAAATAATTTCTTACGTTGCTAGCAAAACACCCTGATATGGGCTTACATCTGTTACATAATCCTTACATTTCATAAACACTGATGTGTAAAATTTTTTAAAGTAACAGGAATTACTTGAGCTGTGAAGATTTTTTAATCGCACATTAATATTATGTAATGAGTAAATTCATAGTAGGAGTCAACTAAAATTAAGCAAAATGCATTTATGTTAGTCTCTGACTTTCCATTCTGACGTAACATTTATCATATACAAATATAATAATCAGTTGTTTCAAACATGCTCAGTATAATACATACATATGGCTTGTATTCAATGCAACTGATATTATTATAATCTTTTACCAATAATAATGCTAAAACTATTACAGTTTGAATATTTGAGAACACTTATAGTATTCATGTAGTCACATGAATTTTAGAGACTATTAAAATTTTATAAGGTATTTTATAAAATCTTATAAAAATGTTATAAGGTAAACTGTGTCAGTGTTATTGTATGGTTCTGAATCTTGGGTTCCAGCAAAACAACGTCCGAGTATGATACAGATTTCGGAGATAAGATTCTTGCAATCTGTTAAAAGCTGCACAAAAAAAAGACAGACTCTACAATGAAAGCATTCGTAAAGACTTGAACATTTTTCATATCCAAGATCGTATTGCAGAGAACAAAAAGACATGGATTGCTAATCTGAAAAGAATGGCAGACGGCAAGTTGCCTAAGGAAGTTAGCAGTATACAAGCCTGTTGAACAACAAAGTATAGGAAGTCCTAGGAAGCATTGGTGAAGTGGATATATTCCTTTGGGGGCCGGAACAGGTGATCTGCCTAGTCCCTGTACAAGAAGAAGAAGGAGGCATATGACCAGTGATCATAGATAACCATCAAATATTAGGTTAATGGTAGAATCCTGAAATGTATGTGACAATCTAATTGTTTGAATTAGATGTTTACTCAAAATATCAAATGTATAAATGATAAACTTTAATTCACAATGTGTAGATGAGAATCCCCCATTATGATACATTTTTAACAGTCTTAATCCTAAAAATAAGTTTTCAACTACAGTTTATCAAGCATCCAAATATGGTTACCAATAATATTCGCTACTGTCAATTAATTTTTCTTACAGTAATTACTTTTCAAAAAAATTTGAGAGTACAAAGTGGAAGCCCCATACAGAAATGTACAAGCTAAACCCCTATTAAGAAAGGTAATTATTTAATTATGTCTTTCTTTGATAATTATTATTACTGTTCTGAATTCTTGATCATATCAAGATGTTTGCAATATCAGCAACAAAATATTTGTATTTCACACTGAAAAACAACAATCTCAGTCTTAGTAGCATCTCAGTACTAACCCATATTGTGTGATTGTAAGTAATTGAAATTTAATTACAAGTTGTTACTTCTCTTACACAAATCAGTGAACTTGCTCAAGAAGTTATGGAAGCACATTGCCAGTGTTAACTTGACAAATTCAAAGCAATATAAACAAAATATACTCATGTTTAGCCATGGATGTGGCAGTTCCTCAAATAAGCAGTTATCATAACAGTAAGATTCAAGAAAATCTCTAAGTGTCTGGAAATTGCTCCATAGTCTGAATAATCATTGGAACATGATGAACATGAGCTACCTGTAAATTACAACTAGCTTCCCATTATCAAACTAAATTTGAATACAGATCTTCATAGGCTAATAAGAGAAACCAGTCTGAAAGTACAATAAAGTATCAAGTAAATATCAGCCATCTTGTATAAACCACTAAATTGATAAACATTCCGCGCTCACCAACATTGCCTCAAATGATATAAATGTGGGACTGAGAGCATAAACAACAAGATGAAGAGAACTCTATACTGTAGCTAATCACATTTAACTGGGGCAACAGAAAGCGAGAACCATAGCTTAGTCACACAGGGTTTCTAAACTGTTTGTTTATTATGACTGCTTACTACTACTTGACATGCTACACATGTGTCTCTCAAAGAAAGGAAGATATCTAATTTCTGACAGTAGTTAAGTTATAAGGTTGGACACACACACACAGTGTGTTATGTGACACCAATAAAATATATACAACATACACATACCTTATTTACAGTTCTTAATTGGCCTTCATTAGCCCGTAACTCCCTTTCAAAGGCTTCGTGTTTCTGCAACTTCCTTTCAATGTTTGTGAGGTCTCTGTATGACTCATCACCTGCAGTTTTCAATTTATCAGTAAGCCACGCTCTAAGATCATCAACATCTGCAGAAAACTCTTGAAAACTGCGAGATGCTGTCAAGGCAGCATACCGTTCTGCTGCTAGAACTTTCAGAGCTTGTCGCCGAGCTAGCACCTGATTTCTCCTGTCATCAATGCTGGCAAAACAGAAAAAAATCAGAATAGTAAAACACAGACATACATGCACAATCACAAATCAATTACACTCTTTAGAAAGCAACTTACTGTTTGCTATCATAATGCCCATTAGCAATCAGTTTATCAGCTGTTTCACTAAATACCTTTAGCCTTTCGTCTTGTACATACAATGTGTTTTCAAAGTCTTCATGTCGTTTTAATAATGCTTCTACATCATCAATGGTGCCCTAAAACAGAAAATGTATTAAAAAAATTATTAGTAATTATGGGTTTATGAAACATCAGTATAATATAAATAATAAATTACTTATATATCAATACACTCAATAATTTTCAAATTACATAATGATCACAGTTATGTCACAGTAAGAACCTGAACATTAGTTCATTTTTTATAAATGTAAAATTACTCAATAATACAGAGAGCTGGCCATGGCTGATTCAGTATGCCTTTCCAAGTGAAATATTACAGAATGAATTTCTGAATACACAGAAACAAGACATACACACATGCACAAGGCATGGGCAACAACTATGTGTGTGAGAGAAGAATGAGACAAGAGAATACATTATTATACATACACCAAGATCGGTGAACTCTAGGAATGCTTCATGGCTGGATGTTGTAGCATCAATGTTGTCTGCTTCTTTATTAAATAACTGTAGATCCAGACATTGGTTCAACCAATCACCCTTTTCATTCCACCCTCTCAATACTGCGTCATGTTCTGCATTTAATTTAAGCAGACGATCTTTCACATCTGTCCAATTTGGATTCCGTGCTAAAAGTTGTTCTCCCAAATCTGTTACTTCTCTGAACCTGTTTCAGAAAAAAAAATCTTTAGATCCCTGTTTAAACATTTATTCACTGTTCACTTTCATTATATAATATTATTCATTTGACGCACATGAATAAATCTATAAATCAATAAATTTTATTTAATAATTCAAATCAATAAATTTACTAAATATATTTATATCGAACATTGTAATACTAGCAATTATATTAATACCCAGTAGTACTAGATATTAAATAAGCAGCTTCTAATACACTGTTCTTCTAAATGTTAATGGAGAAATAAAATCAAAAAGTTAATTAGTTTTGTTATTTTGCTGCTGATGCATCAGATTTCTTTTTCAAAATGGGTTATTAATTACAGAGATATAAATTCCATAAAATACCCGAATTTTACCTTTTTTTAACATATTAAATTTTTATTGAAAAATAAGAATTAAATAAAATATTACAAACTTCCTCCAAACAGCAAAATGCAAATTTTAAATATCTAAAGCATCACAAATCTAACTAACACTTTAACAATGAATTATACCCACTACTTTAAGATACATTAAGTCCCTAATTCAGATATATCGTCAAAACACATACAATTACATGTACAAAATGAAGACTGAAAGACATACTCATCTTCATGAGCTCGAATGTCATCTCCAAGCTCCTGATGTTTCTTTAATAGATTTTCTGCTGTTACTACATCTCTTGCATTTACATCAGCATTTAGTGCATCTTTCACAGAAGACATCCAATTTAACTAAAAAATGAATAATAAATTCTAAAAAGTACTATTTAATATATTGTAAGAGAAATTTAATGTGCACTTGTTATAATATAGCAAGGACAGTTTAAATATTAAAGTATATATTGGTCATTTATATATCTTAGCAAGTACTGATGATTATCTCAAGATACTAGATTCACAGCTGATTTCACCTCTATTTCACCCAAACTTACTAAGAAATTTTGAAACATTAAACTTTAAAAACAGATCTTTTCTATTAAATCCCATCACCAATTGAAACTTTTTTAAAGTAAAATCAGCACTACTAAAATACATTAACTCTTAGATTCTTAGGCACTGAATTTTAAATATATAACCCACAGAAAATATTTTTATTTTTATGAATATAACATAAGTGCTACAGACAAAAATTGTGTTATATTTTGTGTAATCACCAATGTCAATGCGTAAACAACAATTTTACAAGGATTAAGAAAAATTGTAATCATTACTCAATACGAAGAATAACAATAAAAGTTTGCAAACTCACTGTTACATACCTTACTATAAACCATACTGTACAAAAACATACACGGCTTACTGTATCTTACCTTACAGAATTACTATATTACTGTGACAATATACTGACGTGACAAAGTAAGCAGTATACTGATATGACTCTTAAAAATATTTGAAAATGGTATGGTGGAATGACCTTTCCATTTATTTGGCATTCTATATACCTTGACCCCATCCAAATTCCATTTTGCCACAGTGTTTCAGAATCTCATTTCACATAGCCCAAAATCGTTTTGTTTCCAAAAGTTTGTAACAAATTTATTGTTCATTGTGCTGTTATAGTACATATCTTCCACAGTCAAACCTTAATCTAATCTTCCTCTGATCTTCACCTTATCTCAATCTATACTTACAATGCTCTTGAGCAGTTATTTAAGTGCAAAATATTGATCAATTTTTCTCTATTTAAACTCACAAAGTTTTTCCCTTATCATCTTGTAATTGGTGGTGTTGTCTACATCTTTCCAAAAAACATTTTAACTACCACCACAGCTACAATAATCCATTCAAATGTGGCAGTCAGTTTGCAAACATTATTGTCAGATCCTGTATGGTCCTGATTTTAAAATTAATTTTTAAGATACTTTTCTATATTACACGCACACACACACACACAATGGCAAGGAATTTGGCAAAATTATAACGTATACTTAGTTTTTAGAGAAAGGCACTTACCGACAACGTAACACTGAATTACTGACAATATATTTAGAATTTCATCAGTTAACCAATACTATTTTGAGTCATAATGGCAATAAAAAAATCCGGTTAAGTTATGTTAAGTTAACAAACAGTTAACGTGAGAGCGAGCGCGTACTGTAAATAAAACTCTGGTAGTTTTGAAAATACTTTTATTAATCAGAACACTTGTACATGAAGACTAATACGTACACTCAGTACGGATTCCAACTTAAGAATGACGCGTTACACGTAGTTTGCTAATGAACAGAATGCTACCACAGAGAGCAGCACTTGCTGGACGTAACAATTGTTGGATATTTTTATATGAGGTAATGTTATACGTGACTACTGAATCTGTGCAGTTTACTGAACTGATATGTAGGTGTGATGTGAAGAATAGACATTTACAAGATTTGTAATATTAAGAGTCACGATTTGTTTGTCTGTTATTACACCAGCTCCCAACTTTTTAGTTAAGAAGGGTTGTTTGCATGCACGAACTTTCGATTATTTGGCAAAACATATATCAAATTTACAATGTGCTCTATACTCATTAGGCAAATTTTTTTTGTACCATTAACCACGTCCTTCCTTAGTAAACTCATCTTGGTAAGAGTGCTTACCTTCAGACTATTTTTTTTCTACTTACAAATATAAAATTATATTTGGAATAAATATGTTTACCAAATTCTTTGAACTGTTCATGAATATCTGCTGACCAACAGCATTCTCAAGTCTTGATCTTCTTTCAACAGCTTTACCCTGTACACAAAATTATCAAACTTATTATGACATCAAATAAAACATCAAACATCAAAATAAAATACAAGGAACATACACAAATGTAATAAAAAAGTGTAATAAAAATAAAACGTGGAACCCTCTACAGCATCATTAACAACATCATCATCACCACACAGAGATATCAGAGAAAGATGCAGCCTTCACATTAAATTTGTTATGAAAATTGTCCATTATACGTGTACTATATAACATGTAAAAAATGTGAATAAGAGACAATTCAGGGACAGCTAATCAGTCAAGGTATCCGGCTAAATCTCAATGCCAGACTCTTGCTGTAGCCTGTCTGTATGATACAAACTCAGGCCATCTTGCAGAAAGTATGGAAAGGGGTAGTGTATATTCAAAGATAGTAGTGCCACTGGCCATCTTAGAAGGGACTAACCCATCTGATTCACACGTTGAATCTTCTAGTTAAAATATGGCAGTTGGATGCAGTGCATAGTTTTAAATAGTCTCTAATGCTGGTTATGTGCTAACAATTTCTGTTGTTTTTATAGAGCTTAGTTTGTGTTCATTGTAATTTACATATGTAAACATAGTGTTGTAGGTATTTACAGTATATGTAGCCTGAGTACTTATTTGGTGTTGAGTCAGTATTTATTTATTTATTTAGCGTGGATTTATTTGGCTTGAGTAAATTGTAAAAAAAAAAAAAAAATTACCTAACAAAACCAAACACCAGCTATATTGAAAAAATGTGATTTTTATAACTATTACTTCATGAAAACTGTAAAAATTGGGGCTTTCTACTAGTAATTTATTACTTTTATCATGTACATCAGATTTTAAGTTTTTTGTCTTCCCATTCAAAAACACCATTTAGTTGCCATTGGAATATAGCTGTTGCAATGGGGACAACACAAATAAATTACAGTTTTGGACTTACCTTGACTTTATCCCACAATTCCTGAACTTCCTGCTGGCGTACATTAACATTACCCTTTTCATTGGGATATGAAGATTTGACTCTACAAACAAACAAAAATAAATTTTTATTAAGACACAAGTAATAATGGAAACACATTATTTATTTAAGAAGGTACTGTTCACTGCTATGATTTCTACTTACGAATTAGCCAACAGATGAACCCTGTTAACTTTCTCTTCAACTGGTGCAAGCTCACGCTCAAGATGCTGATGTCTGCGCTGTAATGCTTGAACTGTTTTAAGATCTGGACCTAACTCTGCTGTGTCTAACTGCGTCATCTTTTCAAGCATCCAGTCTTTTGCTTCATCACATGTCCGATGAAACAATTCCACGCTAAACAAAACAATTTAAGTATTGGTATTACAATTAATGCATTAAATTATCTAATTTTATACGTTTTTCTTATAATATGATGAAAACAAACCTTGATGCACCTTCAAGACTACGTTCTTTTTGAGCTTTTAGCCAATTCAAGTGATCCCACAGTTGATGTATCTGTTTATGTCTTGCCCGGACTTTGTCCAATTGGCTGTGCCCTTGACACTCAAATTCTTCAACACAATCATCAAGCTCTTCAATTCGTTTACTGCTTGCTGACAAATCCGTTAAGAATTTCTGTAAACAAAAAAAATGTTCTGAAATAACAAACACTAAGAGTGTTTAATAATAAACTGTTTTATTATCTGTTAATACAATTAATTTAACGTTTGTGGGTACATTATTATGATTCTCTGTGCATGGTGGAACAGAAACTAATGTTAAAAATTTATAGTAAATAAGACAATTTAATAATTCACTTAAACACAGTCTGAGATGACTGGAATATTATTGGGTATTAATTAAAAAGTGAATTTTGAAATTAGTCTTAATAAAAAATAATACGTGTCTCAGACAATCTCATATACAGACATGTTTTGTGTGTATGCACTTTTATATTTTACATATAAATATATTTTGTATTTATGTACACAATATTAATTTATTAATATCAAGGAATTGTACTGTACTAAATTACAAAGCGCACTCACAATGTATATTTTTAAAATCTTGCTAGCAAAAAAATTGTTTTGATTTATAACACTGAGACTATATAACTTTTCTGATGATCATGTGGACAATTTTACATTATTTTTCGAATTACATACTTGTGCTGTAAAAATCGAATGTCATTTAAAACACTTATTTCTCAGTTTACAAAAGTCTAAGGTAATTCAAAATAACAAAACAGTACTGTCCATTACTGAAAAATAATTGTTTTTACCTTAGTTGTGTTTACAATTATGAAAGAATAAAAAATAATGACAAAAAGGGATATCATCACTTGTTACATTATAGGTAGGGTTCTACAGTAGGGTGGGTCGAAAAAAATTAAGATTTTTTTTTCGAACCGCTATAGTGCGGAAAAGTTGCCTCCTATAATAAGAAGAAAAACAACGTAAAAAAATTTTAATTGGTTGACATCTTGCGGTCGCGCATCGTACTTAAAGTTTATAGAAATTGACGAAAATGAACATTTTTCGTAAATTTTTTAATATTACTTAAAACTCTACGATCGACACACTATAGTTTGTGATGTTTATTATATGGTTCTATAAAGTTAAATAAATTAAAACATCATTAACATTTCAATGTTTACTGGTCGTGCAATGTGTTCGAAAAATGGGAATTTTCAAACTTTTTCCAAGTTTCATTGTGCAGATAATCACCTTACAACGTTTTTGTACCATAAAAAAAGTATTGCCTATACAAGTAATTATAACTTCAGTTGTCTATAACGATGAGTTAAATAGTATGTAGTTTAGTGTAGATACAATGTGCGTGGAATTGTAATATGAGACGACGTTTACCCCCTCCATCACTTCGCAACACCACCTACTCCTTCCTCACTCCCACCATTTCCTGTTGTGACTCGTCAGTCAGCCACTGGCTTTGGTGCTGTATTGTTTACTGTGCGTGCGTTTACTATTGTTGTATTAGTTTCTGTGTATTTTATAAATTTGTTGCTGTTTTTCACTTTTGGTCAGCACAGTTGTAACGATGGATGTGTCGAGGAAAATAATTACTAGACAGGCGTTTGAACATATTTGGTCACCCGAGAGATTTTCTTCAGAGCAAACTACCAACACTTGAATCTGTTCTCCGATGCTGTTTTGAAGAGAGATTCAAGTTATCTATTGAGACAAATAACAAGAGCGTAAGTTTTTCTAAAGTAGCCGGGACAGTAGCGGAAAAAATTAAATGTTTATACGACAAAGCATCTATCCCTACGGTGTCCGATTACAGAATAGTTCAATTAATTAATGCTTACCATGATTCCTATTTTTTTTTTTTTTTATTATCAAAATACCCTTATACCATATTGGTGTCGGGTTACATCAATATATGATAAGTACATCAACTACACTCTATATACAAATTTTTTCCATCTTACTTTATCCATTGACAATGTCTTCGCTTCCCTCCAGCCCAAGCCTCTTTCTCTCAAAATGTTTCCCATCATTCCATCCCAAGTCAGTCGCGGTCTTCCTCTCTTCTTTCTCCCCCCTGATTTTGCCTCCCAAACCTGTTTTACCATTCTATCACTATCCATTCTCTGCATGTCCCCACCAGCATAGTTGTCTCTGTTCAATAAAATCCAGAATCGATATCACTTCCAGATCCTCTCTTATTTGTGTATTCCTAACTCTGTTCTTCCTTGTTACTCCCACTACTCTCCTAAGATATTTCATTTCTGCCGCCTGGATTTTACTTTTTTGGCTTTTGGATAGCACCCACGTCTCACAGCCGTATGTTAAAACCGGTCTATATACTGTTTTATACACACTCATTTTCGTTTTTCTTGATATCTCCTTCTTATTTATAAATCTATTGTTAAATGCATAGTATACTTTTTTGCCTTTTCAATTCTTTCATTTAATGCGGCTTCTTGTTTCCCATTACTGTCTATTATAACCCCTAGATATCTGAATTGTCTGACTTGTTCTATCTTCACTCCTCCAATCTCTATATTTATTATTTTCTTCCCCATTACCATTACCTTTGATTCCTATTATAAGATCAGAAAGTCATACAATCGTGATAAAGACAAAACTTCATTTAGGCAGAAGTTTGACGAGTTTAAACTGAGAGCTTCTTCACTTTTTGATGTCGCTGCTTGTAAATGTGTTATTGATGTTACATGTACATGCAAAAAAACACCGGATGCGTGTGAATGTGCAATTTCAATCAACTGCAAATGAGAAAAAGCAAAAAAAGATTCTTGCCCTTGAGTCGAGATTTATTTTTCTTCAAAGGCAATACGGTTTGGGGAAAATTGGATCTTTGGACTTGAAAGTAACAAAAAAGTTAAATGAAAGTGTCAGGCGGAAGACCCGTGAGCTTCAGCGACCACAGAGTGAACCGAAATTTTCTAACATCGAAGCTGCAGAATATATAGAAGATAAAGAGCACTATTCTTCTGATGTTTCGGATGACGAGGATGAGGAATTTAAACCAAGTCCATCACCAGCAAACCCCAGAGTTAAACTGAGCGCAACAGCGTTAAATAGATTTGGATTGTCCGATCATGCAACAGCTGCCATAGCTTCAAGTGTTCTGCAAGACATCGGAATGATAACCGACACAGATTCTTCCCATGTGGTTGACAAATGTAAAATCAGAAGAGAAAAGAGTCATGTCAGGACTGATTTGAAGTGTACGCCTAATGAAGAAATTTGTGGCCTTTACTTTGATGCCAGAAAAGATGATACTTTGTTTGTCGAAAAAGTGAACGCCAAGCATTTTTGCAGGAACAGAAAAGAAGAACATTATTCTTTGATTCAGGAACCAGGATCGACTTACAATGGTCATGTTTCTCCTTCCTCGAGTTCGTCAACCGACATAACTCGAAGCATTATTTCTTATCTGTCTGAACTTGAAATATCGCTTGAAAAGCTTCAAGTGATCAGGTGTGACACCACTGTTACTAACACCGGCTGGAAGAATGGCGTCATCCGTCAGCTAGAACGAATTTTGAAATTTTGAAAATTCCAGTTTTTCGAACACATTGCGAGACCGGTAAACATTGAAATATTAATGATGTTTTAATTTATTTAACTTTATTGAACCATAAATAAACATCACAAACTATAGCGTGTCGATCGTAAAATTTTAAGTAACATTAAAAAATGTACGAAAAATGTTAATTTTCGTCAATTTCTATAAACTTTAAGTACGATGCGCGACCGCAAGATGTCAACCGATTTTAAATTTTTTTACGTCGTTTTTCTTATTATTATAGGAGGCAACTTTTCCGCACTATAGCAGTTCGAAAAAAAATCTTAATTTTTTTCGACCCACCCTAATCTACAGAATTCATTTCTTCATACTGATCTCATACTAAATACACAAAAAAGAAAATATATGAAAATATCTCACAATGCCTTCTGATGTATTTTGTAAAACAATAATACTACATCTATGATACTCAATATGGCACGTACCACAGCAGAAAGTGTTTGGTAGACATTAAGGGATGTGAAAACATAAATAATGATGACATTTAAACAAAATGGACTGACTGAATGTACAATTATACTCCTTTATATCATTTATAAACACTATTACAGAACATGCCTTACCTCATATTTTCTTTTTGCTGTTTCAACACTGTCAGCTTTGTCTTCTGTTCTTAACATCTTTTCTTTATCTTTGATCCATTTTTCAAAATCATCACACTCTCTGTAGAAACCAAACAATCTAATGGAGTCTTCTAACAGAGCATGTCTCCTCTGGAAATTGAAAAAATACAGTAATTACATAAATTGTAACTGATTCAGTACAAAAGTGTTGTAATATTACGAAAATTATATATTACATTCTACATTGAATCCAATAATTACACAAAAATATTTATTGATATAACAACATTTAGTAAACAAATTGAACAAATAAATCACAGTTTGCAATTATTTGTTATATCACACGAATGTTTTATATGTCACAAACAAAACAACTAATGTTAAACATTCACAAAATATTGTACTGTACTACGATATCTGCAGCAACTCAAATCTGGTTTGTACCTGTTTCGTTATTTATGGTACTGATGTTATTCATACATTTTATTTATAATACTACTTTTATTTGTTAAAATGCAAAATATCATATGTTTGGGATACATAAAATTTACATTTATGTTATATTTAACACAATTCACCTTTAAAGTTTGCAATGCTTTATTCGTACTTGCCCACAGCAATACGACGTACTTCAACTTCTTGTGAAGTACCATTAAAATAAATACATTCGTTAGGATTAATGACTTCATATATCTGCATAAACTTGCCACTCAGGGACATTGTTTTCACAATGCATTTAATTCCTTTGTACCCTATAGCTATTGTTAAGTGAAGTAATAAAAGATGCCACCTCTTAATAACAAACCAAATATTAAATGGTTTGGAATGACTTAAAACCAAATATATTGTTTAAACATACACTTATATTCTACTTACTAGACTTATCTAAGTACTGTACGCTCATCAGTTTTGCTGCCGAGACGCCTGAGGAGCGGGGGGGGGTCTACTGAATGATAATGCGTGTGCTTGTGTTGGAGGGGGATTACTGGTTCTGTACACATTGTTCAGTTGTTCAGAAAACATATTTACTTGTGATTTTGCGTGCGTATTAGATTGAGCCTCTGTACATTATATCTAAGTGTACTTTATTGAATATTTTGTCAAAGTAAGTTTTCTTATGCACTACAAGAAATACTGTGTGAGAGAGTCAAGATACACCAAAACTGTTACACGTATTTTAAATATGTAATATGACAGTGATGGGTGCAGTGGAATTGCATACGTCACCATATTCCTTGCTCGGTAGCAAAGCAGCTGAGTCAGTACTTGCTACTTATTTAAGAAGGAATTCTTAAATAACATTCTTGTCACACCAATAGTCTCTAGCAAAATTCAAAATTAAGAAACACTTGAAAGGTCCATTTTGGAGTAACAAAATTTATAAACAAACATCAGTTTTTGATGATCAAACGTAAAATGAAATAGTGGCAACATGGTAGACAATAAAGTGAAGTGGACAGTATGATTTTTATCAACGTCCGTTATAAACGCCACGTGGTGCCATGACTAACAGAATACTTTCTGAAAATGATAGACTGAAGTACCTCTAAAGATTAAATAAAATGTCAAAACTACGTTCTTTGTTCAGAATGTCCCAGGACATAAAAGGATTAATTAATTAATTTAATGTTAATTTAAACATTAAATTAACAAAATGAAAATTTCACTAATCTTTTATTAGATTGTGATACATTTTCTAATAGTACAGCTATTTATAACATCCTGTTTAATTTTTAAGCACTTATACACATTACACCATTAGCTATTTAGCCTCAGGCAATTGAGAAAAATTCAGTAAAAACATGTCACAATAAAGTTAAATTCTGAAATGGAATTTTTTTTTGAAAGCTGATACCACAGAATCGAGTCAATAAATTTTTATTTTTAATTAAATAGTTTTATCAAACTTTTATAGTTTACAACTTTTATACAGTATGTGACACTAAACAAACTACATGTTACAATCATTTTACTATATGAATCTGTAATCTGTTACTACAGAATTTTCTGATTTATTTACCTGTGCTAATTCCTGTAATTGATTATAAGTTGAATTGATTTTTTTCAGTCTTTTCTCAACATTTTGACTATCATCATCTTCTGCCTTCCTTTTAACTTGTTTACCTGAAACAATTTACATGAAATTGATTTCAGAGTATAAACAATATTTGCAAATTTACATTTTATATTCATGTTACAAGTCACAAAATTTTACACGTGTTTATTAGTTTCTAAAATCTATGTATTCATGTATTAAAAAATATATACAATAAAGCAAGACATATGTATCTTTTAAATAGCAATCCTAAAATTGTAGTTTCACTTTTAGTTTCAAGTGAAAATAAAACTATCCCTTCAATTACCTGCAACTTTTGTCACCACTTTCTTAACAGGTACAAGCTGTTTAACCATTTTTGTTTTTCTAACTCGTTGCATTGTAACAACTTTTTCTGCTCTACGTACAGGTACTTGCATTATTTTTGGTTCAATTTCTCTAACATAATTAGCTGGCACAAAACCGTCCTGTCCATTTGCTTTTCGTACACTCCACCAATCTTTATTTGTCTTACTTAAAAGGAACATCACCTGAAAATAGATATTTTAATCATTTAAAGTATGCTTTGTACAGCTCATATAAAAGTTACATGTTGTTACACAACATATGACCCAAAATATTAGTACATACATTCTGAATATATATGTGTATATATGTAATGGTGCTGTAGGATTGATATACAGTATACTTAATACTGTAAAGCATCGATAATCCGGACGTCAAAAATCCAGATCGTGTCCACAGAAAAATTCAATTCGTCGGCAGTGGTATCAAATCAAGATTCCAATAAATCAGGAACGTTTTGCGCAAGCTTGTTCAAATTACTGAAATGTCTTTGAGCCTAGCCTCTACGCAGCGTTATAGTCGACGAGCGGGTGGAAGAAAATGTTTTAGGTGAAGTTACATCATTATTAAAGTTAATGCCAGGTTTCGAAGACTGCGACGAAAACGATGCAAGCGAGTGGTTAGAAAGTGATAAAAATGACTACGGATATAAAAATTTTAAATTATGAAGAAATAACTAACACTGTAACTGAGGTCGAGCCCCCAGACGATAATGAAAACGATGAAAGTAAAGGCATCGCTGATGAGGCATCAGCCATGCATGTTGATGCATTCAACACATTGGAAACTGTGTAGTAGTATTGGAATCCTTATACATTAAGTAGAGATTTTTTGTGTATGTTCAAAAATCCGTACAAATCGATAATCCGGACTGGGTTGAACACCAATTAGTCTGAATTATCGACGCTCTACTATACATCTTTACATGACATACTTGTCAACTAGCACACATATAGCTTTTACATAGACTGTGGATATCATTTCAAATATACTTACTTCACCCTTTGCCATAACCATTCCTTGACCACTAAATGGATACAGACTTTTGACTTGGGGTACAGGCCTGTCTTCCATTACAGTGCGATGTTCTATCACTTCAACAGGTTCTTCCTCCCAAACTTCCTGAGGAACTAAACGTGTTTCTTTAGCTTCTAATTCTATTACTTGTTCAGGTTCCGCTGACAGCTAAAACAGTCATAAGCAAATAAATGTACTAATCGGTTCAGAGGCATCATGGCCTCATAATACTTGAAAATAGTGAAGTCCACAAAATTACCAGATTCACTGTGTTTCACTAAACACACACATAAGAAAAATCAACACTGCTTTAAAACACTTGCTTCTTCAGATGTGGAGAAACGTACACAGCACATAATTATCCTTTTTTTGTGCGTGTTCTGAATATTTTTATATAAAAGATGAAGCTGTTTGTGACAATATTTTAATGGCATTGTATTTTCATTTGTTGATTGGAAACAGTGTGTAATGAGTCAAAAAAGGGGACAATTTCTTTCAAATTAGAAAAGTGAATATTCAAAATAAAATCAATTCCAGTGTGGAAATAAAGTCAGCGGTGGCGATGGTGAGTCATATTAATTTTTCGTCATTATACGATGACGTGAACGATCGAAAAAAAGGAAGTAGCATCATTGAGGCCGCGACATTATTCCAAAAAATGTAAGCAACGACAAAAATCTAGTGGGCAGCGCAGGGCGTAAATGACAAAAAGTGAGACACCGCATTTCCGGCATCTTCCCAGTCTACGAGACGTCTTCAGCCCGGCCGGGCGTCATACTAACAAGTTCGCGAAAAAGACTCAAATTTAATGTTCCATACAGTACATAATGTAATGAAACAGAAGCTCTTCAAATCTAAAACAATGCAGACAGTGCATGACCAATTAAATAAACATCGCAACCCAGTTTTGGACAGTTTGTCGAACACCAGAAGAAACTACGCAACAGCATGGATGGACCACGTGGAACAAGATAAGTACTGAAATCTTCGGAAATCCAGGTACCTGGTGACAGGCGTCACAACAGAAATTATTTTGACCTTTTGCATTTGTTTTTTATTACAATATGAGCTCAAAAACGTAAAAGTATGAGTGTGTGTGTGTGTGTGTGTGTGTGTGTGTGTGTGTGTGTGTGTGTGTGTGTGTGTGTGTGTGTGTGTGTGTGTGTGTGTGTGTGTGTGTGTGTGTGTGTGTGTGTGTGTGTGTGTGTGTGTGTGTGTGTGTGTGTGTGTGAACGAAGAATATATATGTAAGAAGTGTTGGGTTTGCAAAATATATACATAGTTAAACTGATGATTCAGTATAAGCTATTTTTGATATAATAATTACTTGTAACTTGTTTTACACCTCAGGGCAGAATAGATGTGTTCATTTTGAGGGAATGTCAGTATAAAGAAAATAATGTATTAAACCTTTTTTTTTTACATAAAAGGTGTTGTGCAATCTGTTTGCTCGCGCGCGCCTATTGCTTTCTTGATCGCTGTAGCCAAAGTTTCGCATAAACGAACCGGGGAACTTCTGAGGGGAATTTTTAAAAAGTCAGATGCGCAATTTGGGTTGAGTATCATCCACAAACACTCTGGCGACTCTGGGCACTTCTGAAGGTAAGCAGGTAAGTACATTACATGTGCTACCTCTACAAGCAGGACGGAGGAAAGTAAGGTTACAATGGGCGAAACCATGCCAGGATTATTGAAAATGAATTGTAAGATAGTATACAAGTGAATTTGGTAAGTTTGATGGTTTCATATATAATAAACTCCAAAACAAACAAGCATGACTTCTTTTATCAATTTATATTACTGTACTGTGCATTTCATACAAAATATGAGTTTTACCTCAAGAGTTGAAATTCCAGCCTTGATTAGTTTTTCTGCTTGGCTGTTAAGACTCTGAATATCTTCTTGGTATGCATTTAGTTCACCCTGAAGGTCACGATGTCTCTGAAGCAATGCCTGGGCACTGGGTTCATCTTCACCATAGTCACTTGATGTAACTAACGCCATCTTTTCATTAAGCCATGACTCCGCTTCATTTGCATCTGTGTAGAACTATGCAGAACAATTATATGCGCCGTTAATTAGGCTTCTCCAACAAAACTGTGCAAATGCTCATGCCAGCACATGCACACAACACACGCGCGCTTGCACATACATGAACATTTCTCTTGAAATATTATAGTTTTTCATACTAAGTATTGGGTTCATAGCACGCCTCTAACATTCTACACAGATCCTTTCAGAAACACAAGTACAAAGTACATACACATAAATAGTACTTATGTACATATATTAATACACAAATGTTTACTTATATACACATAAGTACATAGTATGTTTCATCTATAACAATGCCTCTCAAAATTTTATTACTTGAAAATAATCATAATTATTACAACTGCGAAAAAATGGTAAGTAATATATGCATTAATGTGTAACTAAAAAAATGTATAATTATATTAAGCACACGCGCACGCGCGTGCGCACACACACACACACACAAAACAGATATTTTACCTATAAATATTCATGAAGTAAAAGGAATAAGTCAAGTCCGAACAAGTCTGAACAATGGAATACAAAATTGTTGAAATGAAACAAATTCTCTCCCATCTACTCACCTGGTATGCTTCAGCAGCATCATCCAGCTGTTTCTTTCTTAAAGCAGCCAAATCATTTAATACCTTCCAATGTTCTTGTAAACTGTTAATTCTGGATTTTATATCATCACATTTAGGATGCTTCTCTGCTACTAAAGTGCGCCCACTTTCACAAAGCTGTTCTGATTTTGGTCGTCGTACTTTCATTTCATCAATGAGAGCCTACAAATCATACACATATTACTATACTAACACTGAGAGACTGGAAGGTGCTGGTCTATACTTTAGAACCATTTATTACAAGCAAATATTCAAGCCATATGCATCACCCGTCGTAAAGTACAGTAACATACCATATTAACAACACGCTACTTTAAAACATTTCACTATAACTCACATGTTACAGTCATAGGGTTACACTTTATAAAAAAAAACCTTTAGTGCTAACTGCTTCTGTGCGGAACAGTCCTAAGCTGAGTTCTCACTAAACAACTGTTTTTACACAGAATTAAATACAATATGTAACATTACAGAAAAATAGATAAAATTTTCAGTTTGCCTAAAACACACATATATAATCCATATGCCAAAGTTATTTCTTAATTTTGTTTGAAAATTTATGAACAAATTTTAATAAATTTTACAACACAAAATGTACGGTATTTCACATGAAAAATTTGTACCAGTACAAAACTAATGATTATGGTACTGATAAACATTGAGTTCATAGAATCTAATATTTTCAACAAATCTGTGCGGAACGGAACTTCATTTTCAACAATAATGACACTATTCCATCTTTCCAGAAGATGTAAACTGGGGTTGAACAAACCTTTAAAACAAGATATTAAAAAGATAGCCCTTATACAGTTCTGTTGAGGGTGCAGCTCACGTTGGCAGAGAAAAGGCGTTTCAAAATATGCTCTTCAGTTTCTTATTAATATTATAAGTTCTAAATTTATATGTCAGAAAGTAAAAAATGTAATGGTTACCGTTTTGCAGTTTGGTATTTCATTAAAATGCCTCTAATTATCACTTGTTGAATCACCTTCACTATCACTACAATCAATTAATTGTTCTATTTTTATTATTCAAAGATAAACCTTACTAATTTTGAAATAAATGTTACTGAAATAACTTTAAAAAGACACTACAGCTGTCCAACAAATTAACTCTCAAGAATGTAAACAGACCAGTTTACTCAATCATGTGGTAAACAAATACCTCTTGGCCAACAATAAAAAACTTTATTCTGATGTCTAGAAGAATAATACCTCATTCTGTTGGTATAGAAAGTAATTCAAACTGTTAAAAAATAAATAAACTACAAGCTATATAAACTTAATTAAGTGTAGCACTTTTAACACAGACAACAGACCTGATTTGATTGTCCTCTGACACTAAACTCATTAATTAAAAACACAGTAATGTCACAAAAACACTACCAACAAATAAGACACAGTAGACACAAGAAGTGTCACAAAAGACTTACAAAAAAAAGTAATTTTGCTAGTTCAGTATACGTGTACTGTAGTTTCTTCAACACTGTCTCTCTGCTTTTCCCGGGAGGTTACACAGGTGAAGTGCCAGGTTTGAAGACCCCCCCCCACAACTCAAACCCCAATACTGTTCACTACACAACTCAAAGCCACACACTCTCATCTCTCGACTAATACATGGATAAGCAAACTGTTTATCAAAGTGAACAGTTAATAATTACCTTATGCTTCTGCTGCAAACTGAGAACAGCTCTTAAATCTTTGGCAGATATACCAGCTTTGCAAATTCTTTGTTTTTCTACTAACCAACTTTCCTCATCTTCATGATCCTGTACAAACTGAAAGTAATTTCTCGCATCTTCTAACCTTGCTCGTCGATCCTTACTGCTTTCCACTAACCTAAACAAAAAAGCGTGCCAACATTAACAATATCCTTAAAAAATTGTTCAGCTTTTACACAAATTAACGTGCTCAGACTTACTTGTTGTAAGCAGTATTAAGCTGTTCTAATCGAGCATGTAGTAGGGGGGCCTCTCTGTGACCTGCAGCAACATACTGTTGTCCTTGCCTAGTCAACCTCCTTACTGTATCACCCATGGCAACTGTTACTTGTAATTCCATTAAACTGTGTTTCTGTAATAAATCTTCTACTCCAAGCAGATGCCCACCAACATCTCCCGACCTGAAGTTTAACTGTACACAAAATGAAAATTTAACTAATCTTTTATTACATTATGACACATTTTCTACAAGTACCCTGTTCAAATTTTTAAGCACTTATACACCAATAAAATCTTACACACTATCCAATGACTGGTGGATTCGTACCAACGAAATGATTAGCTCAATAAGTTGGATAGTCTGACACACAAATATTATAATTACATGAAAAAAAGTTGTTAATTACTGGAAAAATTATGAAACACTGTTTAGCTTTCAACAAACTTGCCCATTAAAATTTTAAGTTAACGTTTAAGAACACCGTACAAAAATTGTGAGGTCTCTACACAATACTAAATATCTAAACTATACCAAAACTGTAGCATATAGTTACGTTTTAACTTGTTTATGAAATTTTAAATGACTTTTGATTAACTAAATAACTGATAACTAATACATTATCAACTTGACAAGAATAATTTTTATCAATAAATCTCTCAGCCACACATAAAAAATGTACTGCTTTCATTTGTTTAAATGACACACAATAGTACTTTAAAATTTGTTAATTTTTATTACTATTCAATTTGTATTTTGTTTATAATCTTCTTGTATAGCATTTTTAAGTTATATTATGAAGAGAAAAGTATTTCTGTTGTGTGTAGTTGTGCTAACTGAATATAAATGACTCGATTTCATTCACTTTTATGGAACCAATTATGTACAAAACTACTATATGGCAAGTAAATATCGTATGTTAAAGAAGCCCACAGTACAGTTTAACTTCACTGTTATCTGTATGTCACAATCTTCATAGACTAAATTTTTTTTTCTAATATATTGTATAATCATGGCAAAATCTCAGTTACAAATTCGAATGATTTAATTATTTAACAAATATCTGTAAACCATAATTATTAATACTGTATCCAGTTTTATAACCAAATACTAAAATACAAAACACATTTCACAAGCTGTTGTAACAAACAGAATCACCTCTAAATCTTTGATTGTGCCCATAATAGTGTCAATTTCTCGCAGCATGGACATCAATGTACATAGTGTTGTCAAATTAATTCTGTGTTTATCAAGTAACTGGATCAGTTCCCTCCAACGCTGCATTACTTCTCCTTCTCGTTTCGTTACTCTCTCCCAACCATGATACTTTTCTGCCGCAAGTTCTTGACTCATGTTTGTCAAATCATGAAACCTTTCTTCCTGTGGACAACAAAATGCATTTCAAGATTATTTAATAAAATTTTCCCATCATAAAATATAATGTTTCTTGTCAGAAGTATTATGATGACACTCACTCTAGCCATTATGTCAGCACTTATAGCTTCGTGTTTCTTGACTGTTGCATCTACCTGAGCCAAGTTGCTTCCATACCTTGGATCCGATAACACCTGGATCATTTCTTTTAAATATCCTTCTCTCAGGACACTCTGTAACATGAAATAAAAGCTACAAATATATACAGTTAACACTTATTTGGAGCTAAATAGAGAAAACGACTTCTTCTAATTTAGCATTCATGTTTCGTAATGGTATCCAAGTCACTTTTATATTATAGTAAATGATTACCTTGTATGCGGTCCGCCGTGTGACTTCTCGAACTTGTTTAACGTTATGCGTTTCAAGGCGTATGCCTATCATCAGACGTTTAAAAAACAAAAACACACATATCACACAAAACTGCGTTTGTCAAGAAATAAAATTGCAGAAACAAGCATATTATGTGCACGTGTTGTAGGGTGCGTACCCGTTCAGGTATTGTCTGCTAAACGTCTGATGATGAGGCATACGCCTTGAAACGCGTTAACGTTAAACAAGTTCGAGAAGTCACACGGCGGACCGCATACAAGGTAATCATTTACTATTCTAATTTAGATATTTACTGAAGATTTGTCAACTATAATTTGTTATTATGTTCCTTACATTTGATTTTAAAATGTGCATAATTCAGTAAAATGTATTCTGTGTTTTTACAATAAAAATAAAATCCCATTGTGACCAATCAAATGGCATTATGATAAAATGAGGAAGAAGGGAAGAGGGTAGTATGGTTTGGCATAAAATAACTCTACATGAGTCTATGTTTCAGCATTGGAATTATTGTTTCAATTAATGGGAAATTTGTTTTTACAGTTTGTAAGAACTACTTACTGGTACAGCAGTAACATTTTCATCATGAATTTAGTTGCATACATTTTATCATACATGATAATTAATTTTACTACAGACTGAAATAACGGAAACTGGTATTTTACCTTCCTTTCAAATTTGTAATTAAGCTGTTCTAGTCTTTCTTGGCGAAGTAGTTCCTGACGTAATGCTACTTCTCGTCTATGTTCAGCACCTTCTAACTCTTGCCAACTTCTTTCTAAGTCATGTATTAACTGTCCATCTTGTGGTGCAAAAGCTGGTTGGTTGAGAGATTTAAGTTGTGTATTTATATGAAAGTAAAGAGCTTCAATTTCACTCCTTTCTTTATACCTTTAACAGATAATTAAGAAACAATAAGTTATCAACTTATGTGAACACACACATCAATGCATTACATCTGAACACTTACTTTGGTGGTTTTTCTATTGTACGGTACTGTTTGAATCGTAACAACTCATTTTGAATTCCTTGTAACGAATTTGGAAAATCTCTGTTTTCAAGTTCAATTATTTTCATTCTTATCCAGTCCAATAAATTTGTTGTTAACCTGTCATAATGTATTTTTTTCTTGTCTGCATCCATCATCTGTCCAACAATCTGTAACAAGACACAAATAATTAATTAATATTGTAACGATACAATTAAGCCAAATCTCGTACCAGTAATAAAAAAGATAATTCTTAATATAAAAGCTACTTCATATGAAATAAAATGTGTAAAAAATGATTAAAATGTAAATACTTTGACATGACGTACAACGATACTACCCAACCCAAGTGATTGAGCCAAAAAACACAAACATAAAGAAGGGAACCACATAACATACTTATTAAAATGTAAATATTTTGACATGATTAAGCCGACAACCCAAACATACTTAAGAAAATGTGATTGACAAAACAATGATGGACACAGAACTAAAGAAGAAGATGAAGAATGAAGATGAGGATTATTGAAGAAGAAGAAGAGGAAGAATGAAGAGGAGACAGATAAAACCCAAGGGGAAACTAACACACATATATAAAAGGGAGAGATTGTATGTTAAAGATAGAATATGGTCAATAAACCTTAAATAATTATATATTAATAAAACCAATGTTATTATTATTATTGATTTAACACATGTAACCATTTTTGAGACAATACAATTATAAAGCAAAGTAGTGTAGGAAAAGTACACTAACCCTGTCAGAAAGGTTAGATTCAACCAAAACTCAACTAGCCTAATGTTGTTTATAGTAAACATAATACTAGAACAAAATAGTGAGAAATGGTAGGAAAAAGTATAGGGGTTACCCATTAAATAACATTAAGTACAAAACAGTGAACCAAAGTGAAGTGTTTTAGTGAAGTGTTAATGCCCTATAAAATAGTGAAAGTGAATGTGAAACATTCAAGTTAGAATGCTAAGGAAGTAGACACTCTTGAAAACATTGATAAATTACCAATGATTGGAGTGGAATTATAATTAGTTGTATAACTAGAAGTAATTAAAAATAGTATTTAAAATTAATATAAGGGAAGCATGTGACATATCAGGGAGAAAGCCCAGTACCATAACTTGTGTTAACATGGCATGATAGGATAGAAGTAAAGTTTGTTATTAAAGATTACATTTATAAAGAATACAACACCCCATGTTGAAAGGGGAATCAACCTTAATAATATTAGAGAAAGTGACAATGTTTATCACCATACTTTATAAGACAAGATAGAATTCAATGTTAGTACTAAGAATAATTTATGATTTATAAAGAATAGTTGATTCAATGTTAAAGAAGGAATATGACTGAAAAGGGACTTACAGTCCATAAACCTAACTATTATATTTTAAATGAAAAGTAATGAAAATTTATGTTGAATAATAATTAAAACACAAACAAATAAGTGAAGCCCATCAGGCTGAATTCAGAATGTAATTTAAAAGGAAAATACACTAGAAAACAATCATGGCTGTTTGTAACTAGAAAAACAGTTAACTGTCAAGAACATTTCAAATGCAAATTGTATCAATTTCACAAAAAATCTTACTAATCTAAGAACAGTGAATGGACAATGATTGTATATCAGTTATTTCTACACAGAAATATTATTGTAATAATTTAATTCAAGAAAAATATGTTATTTTTTAAATGTCAACTAATTAGACTATAGTTAAAGTGTAACAAAATATGACCTTATGAGGTATCATTGTAAACTTTGAAAGGAAAGAAAAATAATAGTGATGTCATTTATTATCCCAAAGGAATTATAAGGGAATAAAATCATTGGGAAAATACTTAATAAATTTGAATAAAAATTCAAATATCTCTAACAATGTAAGTAAAGAGTAATGAAACAAGCATGGAATTATTAGTTACTATGACAACGAGTCATTTGAGGCTTATTTTTCCGTTAAATTATACAGACGCTGAAGAAACGAAGCGTGGGTACGCCACACAAGAAATTGGACAAACTAAAACTTTAATTTAAACAGTTATAACAAGTCAACTAGTGAATTCAAATGATCCCATGTCAAGAGACGTCGATCTGTACAGAATTAATGATGACCAGGAATGAAATTGAACAAACTAACTAAAGAAAAAAAAACCAGGCCAGTTTGAAGAAGACGCTGGAAGCCTACAACCAGCCCAAATTCGAAAAATACACGCCTACCCATGATGACCCTCCAACGTGAGACGAACTGATAAGTACCGAATAATTTCTTACTCCTAAAACCCCAAATCACTTACATTATTTTCAAATGATAAAATTTCTCACTATTTAAAAAATAGTATTTTCTTTCAAAGGTAAAGGCATAAGTTACTTACTTATATTAAAAAACATTTATCAAGATAACCTTATTTGTGAACACAACTACTGTAACAGAAATACGACACTGCAGAACAAATTGTACAAACACATTATAAATCCTAAGTACCTATAAGGTATAATAGTGTACTTTCTTTTCATGTAATCAACGTTTATGTCTATTTTCATGATCAAAAGAACTCCAGGTTTTAAAAACATAGTAATTTTGTCAAAAGTAAATGAACGATAATGTTTTGAAACCATTTTGCCAACCTTGAGATATTTGTGTTTCAAGCTCTAAGCCGGAGCATAATATTATAAATTTGTTTATTATTCAATTGTCATGTTTATTAATAATTAAATGTGTATTAAAAAGCGCAGTACAGAACAATACTATCTTGTTATTTCATAGGATTTTTTGTTGTAAATATATGTGTGTTAGCGAAGTTTAAGTTATAGCCAACTAGCGCTTGTCACGAGTGGCCGAGTCGACAACCTGTGTAGCAGCGGGAATAATTCGAACGCCACAGCTGTCCATGCTAATACCACATATTACTTTAAAAACTAGATGTTTTAATTGTTTTAACAAAAACAATTTGGCGCCACCCGGGAATCGTAATCCCTATGAATTAACAGGTAGGTTGTACTGGTGACATTGACAACGCTACGGACTCCAGTAGTGACGTCGATTTATGTAACAACCAGTGTGAGGCAAACACACTACAATCACACTAATACACTAAATAAACAAGTGTGATACATTTTAACAGGTACGACCCCTAATAATTGTTATATATTGACGCCAGCAACGTGGGACTTCACGAGTCAACACACACACACACCAGTTAATAATTGTTACATATTGGCTTCCATCGCGGGGCTTAAACAAGGCGGACGTCTAATAATTGTTACATATTGACGAACCCAACGAGGGGCTTTAAGGAAGTACACACACCTGTTATTCAACGTTACATATTGGCGGCCAACAACGTGTGGCTGGTAAAAATAACTAGCGGCGATCATGAATAGACACGGGATGGTTACGAGACGCAAAGGGAAGGAAACACCAAACCCAGAAGAAGTGGAGGAAGTTGAAGAAGTAGAAATGGAGGAAACGACTGGAGAATTGTCAGTAGAAAACCCACAGGAGGACCAAGTGGAAAATCCAAATCCACCTGAACCTGAACCTGAACCGGAAATAGAAGCAGAAGTCAGGGTAAATAACCAACCAGTTAAACCGACAGAAGAAACGAATTTAAATAGCATGATGAAGTTCATGATGGAACAATTTGGACAAATGAATAAAAAATTAGAAACAAACAAGGAAGATTTAAATAAGAAATTGGAGTCAGACAAGGAAGAGAGAAGACAAGACAAGGAAGATTTAAATAAAAGATTAGAAAAACTAGACCTAAACAGTGAAGATTTGAATAAAAAACTGGACCAAAATAGTGAAGAATTGAAGAAGCAAATGAAGGTGATACATGAAGGTCAGGAGGCATTAGAAAAGAAGAGCGAAGAGCTAAAGAGACAGATCAAGAAGGATCTGGAGGTAGTGAACAAAAAGATGGAAACTAATCATGATGTTCTCCAACGGAAAATCGAGAAAGAAAGTGAGAAGAACAGAGAAGAATTGAGATTCATGTTTGCAGAGTTTCGTAAAGAAGACAAACGGACAAAAACATGGATGAATAAGAGATGGGAAGAAACAAGTTATCCAGTAAATCAACTTCAAGAAACAGTAGCTAGTGATTTCAAACAATGGAATGAAACACTAGACAGCACTTCTAAAGGTATCAAAGAAACGGTGAATGAGAACATGGAACCGGGGAATCAGAAAATAACACAGAAGGAGATGGTCAAGGAATTGGAGGAGAGGCACCAAAGACTACAAATAGATGTAAACAGTCGTATGAAGAAGAATCGAATCATTAAGAAGATTAAGAAAACAGAGGAACTGAGAAAGATATATAAGAGGAAACTCATCAAAACACGAGAAGAAGTGGAGATGATGAAGAACGGCCTCATTGATGTATTTAATTTGCCCATTACCTATCAAAGCAAATTAATAAAGTACAAAGATTGTAGGAGGACTCTGAGGGAAATTATAAAAGGAATTCAGAACCAAACAGCGGATGAAAAATTCAACAAATCAATACTTAGATGGAAGATGCCAGAAATAGAAATGACTGACAACAAAACAGAGTATAGCAAACCAAGAAGGTCAATAAAATACTGGAGCACACCAGAAATGGAAATACCAAATAAAAAAGCAAAAATCATATTAATAAGAGAGGCACAAATAACTTCTCTGATTAATCGACAAACTAATCAAATGATGGAGGTAGAAATAAATACCACGGAACATATGGTATTAAAGGAATTATGGTACAAGATGGAGGAGACCTATTTCACCAGTAAGAAAACAGTTCTACACACCAGAGTTATCCGAACCATAAGGGCAGAGGAACTGATGGACCATGGGTAAACTACGAATTAAATGAGGAAAAAAAAATAATAAACCATAATTAATAAATAAATTTAATCATATTATCCAGAATAAGTGTGTCTATCAAGCACTTGAAGGAGTAGAGGTGCATAACAACAAAGAGTCAAACAAGAGAAGGAAATAATAAAGGAAAGAAAAGGAGAAGTCAACTTAACAAAATATAAATAACGGACCTGTGTATAGTAATATGAATAGAACAATTGTGTATATCATAATAATCCGTATATCATCACAAGAGACAATGGTAATAACACTTACCAAATCAGTAATATCAATACAAAGAAAATCAAGGGAGTTTACAATCAAACTTCAATAAAAAAGTTTTACGAGGAAGAATAAAACCATTGTGAAATGAAACAAATTTCAAAATTCTAAAAGAGATTGTAAGAGCAGCTTACTCAAATATTTAGATGATGTATGCGGAACAATAAAAAGTTTTAATGAAAAAAGAAAAACAAAGGAAACAGTTACACAAATTCCTTTCAATTTAAATCAGTTTAAAATATAACAAAAAATTGAAATATGAAGTATGAAGTAAAAAGTGAGATAATCAGGAATAAGTTACACACATTCCTATGTAATAAAAATGTAAGAAGCACAAACTTACAATTATAATTAAAAACAAAAAATAGCTAAAAAGGAATACGCTACAAACATTCCTTTACGGTAAGACCATTAACTTACCAAAGAATTATCAAAAATGATGTTGAATACAGTGTAAAATAAACAAAAATAAAATCAAGTTCAAATTACTGAGATAAATACTTGAAATTATACTGAATCAAAAGTATTATCAGAAAAAATAAATAAAACTTTACCTGGTACAAGGAGAGAGAGAGAAATTGTATATAAAACAAATATACAAATATGGCTAAAGCAGAATCCTGGTAAAAAAAAAAAAAAAAAAAAAAAAAAAAAAAGGTCTAAAACAATTAAAATGATCACAACGAGCATTGAAAACAAAATAATGAAAAGTGAGATATGATGAAATTAACATATGAATAAAGATAAAATTTCTCAATATAGTATATGAGTAGATGATAGTGTATAGTTAAGGTATAGCGGAAGGAAGAATGAGTAGTAAGGATAGAGTGATCTAAAGTCAAACCACAAGGTGGACAATCCCAATTATATTATTATATTGTTATTATTATTATTAAGTCACAAGTTGACAAAGATTTAAGATTGACTGTTGAAAAGTCCAGCAATCTATAAGTACTGAGTAGAGAAGATGTGCCTCTAGTCTCAGAAAAATGAGTAGTAATGGGAGAAACCAGCTAATATATAAAGTTAGGGAAATAAAATTTGTGTATGAGGGAATATGCACCAATGGAAATAAATAAAAACAGATCCAAACAAAATGGAGTGAATTAGTAAGAAGAGAAATGGAGAATGGAAAAACAAACAAGGAAGAGAAGGAAAAAAGTTATCTATAACTGATAATTTCATAAAACACTATGCTAGTATTTTATTAAAATGATCAATTTTAGAGGAGAGGCATTATGTAACGATACAATTAAGCCAAATCTCGTACCAGTAATAAAAAAGATAATTCTTAATATAAAAGCTACTTCATATGAAATAAAATGTGTAAAAAATGATTAAAATGTAAATACTTTGATATGACATACAACGATACTACCCAACCCAAGTGATTGAGCCAAAAAACACAAACATAAAGAAGGGAACCACATAACATACTTATTAAAATGTAAATATTTTGACATGATTAAGCCGACAACCCAAACATACTTAAGAAAATGTGATTGACAAAACAATGATGGACACAGAACTAAAGAAGAAGATGAGGATTATTGAAGAAGAAGAAGAGGAAGAATGAAGAGGAGACAGATAAAACCCAAGGGGAAACTAACACACATACAGTGGAAATTGTTTAACGCGAAAACGGTTACCACAAAATATCGGTTAACACGAAATACCACTCGGGTACCGATCGCCGTTTGTTATGTACAGTGTATTATTTGTACGGTTAACACGAAAGGTTTACCTGAAAAATATCGGTTAACACGAAAAATTTTTGTTAAAAATAATTTTTTTTTGGCTGGCTTTTAAGTAACTGCATACAAAATAAAGCCACACAAGTACGCCCAAAAGCTTGTTTTTGATGTAACGGAATCCATTCTTCATCTCTCAAAGAGAAAGAGCAGGTAGTGACCATAGTTTGTTTTGTCTACCTGTTTTGTTTTGTCTTCAGTACCAAGTTCTATTTACAGTGCGTACTGTATACAGTGTATCGTTGTTTACGAGAAACCATAGCCTCTCCTTCAGCACCAAATGTGTTGTTCATTGACCGCAAATAAACCGTTATCGCTTACATTAACTACCTACTCTATAGGGTGTGGTGAGTTCAGTTCAGTTGTATTCTGTGCGTGTAGCCTACAGCGGTGGTAAAGTTTGCGGTACGGTACCGATAACATTTTATTGTAAAAAATTTACTCAGTTGTGAGGATTAACTGTTTACTTTTTTACTGTACAAACTTCTTAGTCTTTTACAGCCAGTTAAGTGACGTTAAGCGTGTGACGTGTACGTGTTAAGTGAAGTTACGCTTTTGTAAATTACGTTTTTGCAGTCCGGAAGTAAAATGGAGAAGAAAGTGCGTAAACAAAGTGCCCTCTCTTTAGAAAAAAAAGTTGAACTCCTCCAAGCTGTTAATGAGGGTATTCGAACTAAAACAGAAATCTGTAAAACATTCGGTATACCAAACTCGACGTTATCCACGATTGACACGGAAAACTTGACACGGAAAATGATAGTGAAAATGTTCCTACCGCTACCGATATGCTTTCGTTGCTGAGCCGTGTTCGTCGATATTTTGAAGCCAACTCGGAAGGTAAAATGTTTGAACACGTTGATAAATTAGAACAATTTGTTGAAAATAAAATAGTGCAAAATTGTCTACAAAAGAAAATAACGAATTATTTTAAATAAAGATAAACACGAAAACTACGGTAAAGTTGAAAGACATACAGTAGTCTATAAGAAAACCTAAATCATGGGACTAAATTTAGAACAGCTAATAATAATTTTAAGAAAAATTAACAATAATAAACCATGAGGATAAATAAAAGGTTGTAGGCCTATTTGTTGCATTTTGCTAGACAGTACAATAAATAATCTACAGTACACTATTTGTTCACTTCCTCATTTTGTTTCATTTTTTGTTCGCTTAACGCGAAATTCGGTTTACACGAAAAAAATAACTGGTCCCCATCATTTCGTGTTAACCGATTTCCACTGTATATAAAAGGGAGAGATTGTATGTTAAAGATAGAATACGGTCAATAAACCTTAAATAATTATATATTAATAAAACCAATGTTATTATTATTATTGATTTAACACATGTAACCATTTTTGAGACAATACAATTATAAAGCAAAGTAGTGTAGGAAGAGTACACTAACCCTGTCAGAAAGGTTAGATTCAACCAAAACTCAACTAGCCTAATGTTGTTTATAGTAAACATAATACTAGAACAAAATAGTGAGAAATGGTAGGAAAAAGTATAGGGGTTACCCATTAAATAACACTAAGTACAAAACAGTGAACCAAAGTGAAGTGTTTTAGTGAAGTGTTAATGCCCTATAAAATAGTGAAAGTGAATGTGAAACATTCAAGTTAGAATGCTAAGGAAGTAGACACTCTTGAAAACATTGATAAATTACCAATGATTGGAGTGGAATTATAATTAGTTGTATAACTAGAAGTAATTAAAAATAGTATTTAAAATTAATATAAGGGAAGCATGTGACATATCAGGGAGAAAGCCCAGTACCATAACTTGTGTTAACATGGCATGATAGGATAGAAGTAAAGTTTGTTATTAAAGATTACATTTATAAAGAATACAACACCCCATGTTGAAAGGGGAATCAACCTTAATAATATTAGAGAAAGTGACAATGTTTATCACCATACTTTATAAGACAAGATAGAATTCAATGTTAGTACTAAGAATAATTTATGATTTATAAAGAATAGTTGATTCAATGTTAAAGAAGGAATATGACTGAAAAGGGACTTACAGTCCATAAACCTAACTATTATATTTTAAATGAAAAGTAATGAAAATTTATGTTGAATAATAATTAAAACACAAACAAATAAGTGAAGCCCATCAGGCTGAATTCAGAATGTAATTTAAAAGGAAAATACACTAGAAAACAATCATGGCTGTTTGTAACTAGAAAAACAGTTAACTGTCAAGAACATTTCAAATGCAAATTGTATCAATTTCACAAAAAATCTTACTAATCTAAGAACAGTGAATGGACAATGATTGTATATCAGTTATTTCTACACAGAAATATTATTGTAATAATTTAATTCAAGAAAAATATGTTATTTTTTAAATGTCAACTAATTAGACTATAGTTAAAGTGTAACAAAATATGACCTTATGAGGTATCATTGTAAACTTTGAAAGGAAAGAAAAATAATAGTGATGTCATTTATTATCCCAAAGGAAGTATAAGGGAACAAAATCATTGGGAAAATACTTAATAAATTTGAATAAAAATTCAAATATCTCTAACAATGTATGTAATGAGAAATTAAACCAGCATTGAATTATTAGTTACTATGACGAGTTTTTTGAGGCTTATTTTTCCGTTAAATTAGATAGACGCCAAGAAACAAAGCGTGGGTACGCCACACAAGAAATTGGACAAACTAAAACTTTAATTTAAACAGTTATAACAAGTCAACTAGTGAATTCAAATGATCCCATGTCAAGAGACGTCGATCTGTACAGAATTAATGATGACCAGGAACAAAATTGAACAAACTAACTAAAGAAAAAAAAACCAGGCCAGTTTGAAGAAGACGCTGGAAGCCTACAACCAGCCCAAATTCGAAAAATACACGCCTACCCATGATGACCCTCCAACGTGAGACGAACTGATAAGTACCGAATAATTTCTTACTCCTAAAACCCCAAATCACTTACATTATTTTCAAATGATAAAATTTCTCACTATTTAAAAAATAGTATTTTCTTTCAAAGGTAAAGGCATAAGTTACTTACTTATATTAAAAAACATTTATCAAGATAACCTTATTTGTGAACACAACTACTGTAACAGAAATACGACACTGCAGAACAAATTGTACAAACACATTATAAATCCTAAGTACCTATAAGGTATAATAGTGTACTTTCTTTTCATGTAATCAACGTTTATGTCTATTTTCATGATCAAAAGAACTCCAGGTTTTAAAAACATAGTAATTTTGTCAAAAGTAAATGAACGATAATGTTTTGAAACCATTTTGCCAACCTTGAGATATTTGTGTTTCAAGCTCTAAGCCGGAGCATAATATTATAAATTTGTTTATTATTCAATTGTCATGTTTATTAATAATTAAATGTGTATTAAAAAGCGCAGTACAGAACAATACTATCTTGTTATTTCATAGGATTTTTTGTTGTAAATATATGTGTGTTAGCGAAGTTTAAGTTATAGCCAACTAGCGCTTGTCACGAGTGGCCGAGTCGACAACCTGTGTAGCAGCGGGAATAATTCGAACGCCACAGCTGTCCATGCTAATACCACATATTACTTTAAAAACTAGATGTTTTAATTGTTTTAACAAAACAATTTGGCGCCACCCGGGAATCGTAATCCCTATGAATTAACAGGTAGGTTGTACTGGTGACATTGACAACGCTACGGACTCCAGTAGTGACGTCGATTTATGTAACAACCAGTGTGAGGCAAACACACTACAATCACACTAATACACAAAATAAACAAGTGTGAGACATTTTAACAGGTACGACCTCGTCCACTCGTTACAATATGAATATCTAAACAACTTCTGGTATAAAATGTTTCGATAAACAAAAATAATCATACAGCTATGTCTTTTATACAAGAAACGAAATTCAGCCAAAGTTGATTATTACAAAGTAATACTGTTAAGACTGCCTAGAACATAAACTGGTAGGTCTTGGATAATATAAAATCAGACGACCTTCTTTATATTAAATTACTTCATTACAACAAAACATCTACTGTATACAATATACAGATCCTGAAGACTGATTCTAAATGAAATCGGATACTATAACAAGAAATGGGATACTGTAACAAGAAATTGCATACTGTGAATGGATAAATACAGCAGGTAAGATTTAAGATGGAACCGGCTATGGCTGTTTCTTATGTTGCTCACACAAACACACTTTAACTCGCTAAGATGAGGTTAAGTGTTGTCACACAGAATGGAAGGAGAAAAACTGGAAAAGTAAGGGATAGTACGAGCAGATGTTTAGAGCTTAGCAAATGATAAAAAGATTGAAAGCAGTTTGTAATAGTAATGTAATCTAAAAGTACTGGTATACAATGTATATCCAAAATTATTGTCTGGTAATAAGGTTATGGACAGTTAACTAATATTTAAACTGTAACAGCAAATAGCTCACTACTACATTTTACAAACTGCCATACAAATCTACTCACTTGTTAACAACACAAATTTTTTTTCTAAGCACACATTTTTTCATTGGTTCAATTATAAATGTTGACAAATTTATAAGAATCTTAAATCCTGTTGTTTCTTACAGTGATACATGAGCGTAGCAATACAAAAATTAAAAAAAAAAAAACTAAAAAACATGTTGAAAATGAATTACTAATAAATCAAAAACAAGTCATCTTGATTTGTCCTGGTACTTACATTGGCTATTCTTCTACCACTTTTCATTTCATTCTTCATTCGTGCAAATGTATGATAGTATGATGCTACATATGTAATAATGGACTTCTCGTCAGGTCTGTTTGTATCAACATCTGTAAAAAACAAATGACTGTCAATAATACATACAAGCAACTTTGTTTACTAAAATACCAGCCCTATTTAGCGTAGCTTACTTAGCTACAGAGCAAGAAGAAGAAGACAAATATTGACTACATGTGACGTTAAAAAATAAGCCGAAATATATTTAATACCTAAAATCCATTACCAGGACTTACCTGTTATAACTACGCTTACCTGCTGCAGAAATTTTATCAGAAGCCCAGAGTCGCCACCTATATCTTTGAAGGACAGATATGGAGACCTTTACACTTTACCTTAATAAAACGGACAATTTAGCAATCTGACCCCACCCAATTAATAATTCAGAAAGATTCCGGTCCGTTTAGACGAATCTCGCAACACAGAAATGAGAACGTGGTAATGATGAAATAACTTAGACTAACACATTGTTTTGTAGTGACTGAATAGTTTTAATTACTGAAAAAACGTTTTAATTATTAGAACAAGAATGCTAAGAACAAATTTTGAAATATATTTTTAGGTATCATATTTAAATATTCTTAATTATAAGGCAGCCCATTCTGCTCACGCACACTTTCACACCATACTTTACCCTTATTTATTATATTTTACAAACTCCTTTATTGCTTTACAACTGTTCACTAACGCGTTGCCGGCCGAACACGTGTTTTGTCCCGATTCGATTCCAATGTCCGTAATTTAACTGTTTGCGATTCGCACTTGCAACAATTCTGTAACTGCGATGTGTTGATTATTTCCTCGGGTCCCGGTCGGTCTTCTTGAATTAATTACATTCCCCGAAAACCCGACCAACCGGGCCCGAAAGAAAATATAAGCGTCTGTAGCGGTACTCTGTACCTTGTGGACTGTATGGCGTCTCTCACTAATATAGATTGTCTTTTAGGCGGGAGGAAACTGCCGTTCACTGCCACCTGATTTTCGTCGTCTTACAATGCTGATTTGCTGTGGCTTATGAGTTTTATGCGTGACACATAGTCATTATATTCGCCACATGTGTAGCAGATATTTGCAGGTGCCACACTGATGTCACTAGTAGTGGGCGGGGTTTAACGACGTTTCCTGTAGCTGGTTGTTTGGAGCTACTAACTGTTCGCTCCATCGCCATGTTTTGCCTCGACGGTGGAGTTTTTTTATGGCGTCACTTCAGCGCTCCGCCCGGCTATGTTACGTACGGGCGCCGACATACATATACAAAGTTCTTAGAATTTTTTAAGGTGGCGCGGATTCCTGGCTGCATTACTCAACAGCAAACTGCGTCTATGCTTTGTTACACCACTGTTTCTCAACACGTGTTCTGTTATAATGAAATTGACGTTACACAATAATTTTACCAAATCCCGCACAAACAAGAAATAAACAAAAATGTAAATGCCCCATACTGTAAAAAATAAAATGACCCAAAATTGACACGTTACAATACCCCCTCGATGAGAATTCTGCTGTCCACAACAGAAGAAATCTCATCGATAAACCCCGAAGAGGACCGGTGAGGAACTGGTGCCAACAACCCCCTCTTGTTCTTACTCTACATGGGTACACGACCCCCCTGGCTCAGCGACTATGGACCCATCTGAACGAGATCACTGGACTTCTCCGTAAGAGATCCCAACACCGAAAAATCGAACAGCTAAGTACCACAGCACACCTCGCCTTTTAACATGCTACCCCCAAAAATCCTCAATCCCTGGCTTAAATTATGCCAGATCCTCCACCGATATGTTTCCCCTTTTATGCAAGCTGGGCTGCCTTTAGCAGATACTGGGCTCACACACACTCACATTTCATATTACACCTTGACAAATTCTTTAAAATTTACAAAAAATTAACAAAATTCAAAATACTATACTTGACAAAAAAATTCTCTTCCTTGTTTTTCTGTTTTATTAAAAATGACTTAATCAAAACATATCCTTACTCTAACAGGTGAATACTTAGAGTCTAACAATACAATGCAATCCAAAATAAATCAATAAAATAAACATGGTTAACACACAAATAATAAAATAATCAATACTTAAATTATTCATTCGCTGGCAGGCGAAAAATCTTTTTTTTTTCAAAAATTAAAATTTCCAAAAAAAATATTTTCCAAAAAAAATTTAAAATTCAAAAAAAAATTTAAATTTATTAAATGTTTCCTTTATATATCGAAATTATTTAGTATTTGTTTGAATTGATAAAATAAACAAATTAAATTGACTTCCTACTACACAAGCTAAGTATGTGTATGACCTCATCAGCTGATCGAAACTAGGTCAAGTCCAAGACCCTTGACCTACATATGTTATGCACAATTTCTATCTGAAAATACCCTTAACACCTGTAAAATTCGGTCTTAAAACACAAAATATCATAAATAAAACATTTAAAATAAACAAAACATTATTATAAATAATAGGGAAATTGACATTTCAATTACTCAAAATAAACACCATAATTTTACATTATCAAATTCTCTCAAAAGTTTTGTCACTGGTTTAAAAAATAAAAAATTTTATATCTTTATTATAAATCTCTCTTTTTGCTTAACAATCTTACTCTTCATTTAACAATCTCACTCTACTTTACTGTGGGTGATGTAAATTATTTATCTCATTGACTGTACTAGATCTGTATACATATATAATCTTTCTCCCCCAGACTCTAATATTCATCAACTTCAACTACCATGACACCCATCTCTATTTAAAATATCTATCCCAAAACACTCTAAACCCAACTTACCATTGAACTCAATTCGCCACCTTCTCTCTATACACAAAAAAATACTCTCTAACCCTTTGTACATAGGATATGTGTTTCCCCGCCCCCAAAAAACTCAATTCCCTTATTTGGCCCCTGGATTCTACCTAAGGCGGCCCCTACTCACTAAAATCGATCCCTATCCCGTCCTAACTTATCATTATGTTGGACTCCCACATTACACTACCCCCTACTACAAAATTGCCATCCCCAAAAAATCTCAATCTCATTACCTTACTACAACTACAACAGAATAACAACATCAATTATAAACAACAATATATCATTCAAAACTCTACATAAATTCTTCATTACTACTGTGTCGACATCAATACTTCTCAAAATTCTATTACATTACATTAACTCAAAAACAACATTACATTATCTTCACCTCTACTATTTCTCTAACTTCAACTTGGACAGATCTATATGTCCCATAAAATACTCATCACCCAAAACTATCTCTTATTAGATTTCACAAATTCTTACTTTATCTCTCACTTTATCAAATTATTTTTATCATTACTTTAAAACGTCTGCAATACATTAAAACATTACATTGAACACTAATTACTTGGAACATTTATAACCAATATACCAGTGACCTGTTATTGCTGATCAGCTGATCTCCTAACACAATGAAAATACCTCTCATACTTGAACAAATTACATGAAATATACATTTATCTCTCCTCAGTTCTATTACGTTAATTGCCTGCCAGTCGGTTTAATTATTAATCTAGGTTCAAAAATACACACATAATGAAAACACATATTTTTATCAATACCTATCTCTAACGTACAACAATAAAATAATACATTTAAAATTATAGCATGAACACCTTATATTGAGAGTCTGAGCATCTAATTATTTAACAGAGCACAAGCGTTTTTGATTGGATCAAAATTTGAATTAGCAAAAGAATTTTTTATGTTGTAAAATTTAAATTCGTGGCTCCTCTGAGCCACCTCCCATCCACACACACTATTTCAAATTATGGAGGACTGTATCGCCCTTTTCGCTTTCACAAAGACTGTATATTTTGGAGTAGTTTTACCTCTCCGTGTCTTTGCTTCCGCTATTACATTTTAAGGTTATGAACATCAACATGTTCTGGTCTATAATTACATACCCTTAATGCGGGTCTACCACCTGTCTTTGCTGCCCCCACGCGGGCAGAGTGGCAGCCGCTGTTCCATAGTTCCGGGAGATTTCCCCTAATTGTCTCCCCCCATTGAATTTCCAATATATACCAATTTCAAGTCAGCTATGGTCAAGGGACTTGATATGACCATAGCTGGTCGCTAGCCAAATCCACGATTAGTGCTGGTAAGGCAGTAATCGCCCGAAGTCGGGGAAATCTAACTTGCATTTCACTGCCTGTTACATTCATCACTAGTATGTGCGACACGGTCGTCTATCAATGTGTAAACTTTAATTCACACGAAAAAGGTGTGCCGCACATTTTCGCCATTTTCGCCTCCGATGGGGGTAACACTCTCTGTTACCCCCAACCCATTCCGCTATTTACGAGGGCACAGGCCACCCCCGCAATAGCAACTTACTAACTAATTAATTAAAAAATTTTATATACATTATAATATAATATTTCCATCAATAATCATTTAACCCATTCATAACTCTATTCAATTGGACTTTCTTAAATTTTCCAAAATTTATTATTAATAATTAGTATATATCATTATTAGTTATTATTAAAAAATTTTTTAATAATCATTTTTATTGAACAAAATTATTTCAAATAATCTCACTAATGAATTAAAATCTTAGTTACCGTACCTGTAGACATTTTTGTTATACATGATTCATAGTGTAAAAGTTCTATACTTACAATCCATTTTTACATGATTGCAAATCACATCACAAAATATATATATTCACCATACTAATACTTCCACCTCACCTCTGAAACATTTCACAAAAATATTAGTTTAAATTAAATAATTTATCATTCATTACCAAATTTCCATCTCGTAAAATAAATTAAATTCATTAAAAAAAATTTAATTAATTAACATTTAAATAAGCAATCAAAATATTTAACACGTATCAAATTGTTTTAATTACATTAATTACCAAAAATATAAATTATATAGTTATCGAAACAATTACCATTAGTCAATTACTGTTTTCACAATTAATTCTAATATTTATTGAACTTGCAAATATTTCAATAATATTATTACAACAATCATCTTACGTACACACATTATTTACTTAACATTCCACAATGTACACAAATAAATTCACTATATTTTTATTTACAGACTTTTGTTATTTACTGTTCAGTTTTCCCACACTTCATTGTCCAAATTTGCCATGTCAAAAACCCATAAAACATAATGTTTACACTGTCTTTTATTGTTTTAATAGTTTATCCTCCATCGTCAAAAAGATACCTCACATATTTATAGCATAAACCATTTTTATTTACATCCAATTTATTATTATTATTCTTATTATAAACCATTACCTCTATGTCACTCATCTTCCCTTTTATTATTTCATAAGACTTGTCACCATTATTTGTTTTTATCCCGCCTCCGTGAATATTTGTTGTTACACCCAGGTAAGTTATTTTCTCATCATATTCCTCCACTACAAGTACACTAATTCTTCCTACAGGTACATATTTATCATCAATATAATCATTGTCTACTACTACACAAGGTATGTCTACATTATTTATCATAACCCTCTTAATATCCATCTTCTCTATCAGCTCTACATAACCTCTATTTATCTTGAACCACTCTAACTCTTTCTCTCTCTCATAATCACTTTCATCACAATACCTGTCACAACACCACTGACCTACATCACTCCATGCAAAGGGCACAACAAACTTACTATACCACTTCCTGGCTTTTCCAGGTTTACAAAAAATTAGGGGACTGCTTGAAGACACCTCGTCTTCCACACAATTAACGGAGGAAACTCTGTCCTCAAAAATCACTACTAGCAGAGTCCTTACTCCACTTACATCACGGGGAAAATTTGCCCTTTGCCACCCTAACCTTTCATCACACTCTCTCTCAATTTCATCAACACTCGCTAACATTTCGTTATTAAATTCTACTTCACCACAAACTTCATCATCACTATTTGTTTTCACTACACCATTCTTAAATAGCTCGTTTTCAACTATTTTATCACTATTATTTATTAATTCATCTTTACAACTGTAACTTACCTTGTTAATTATTTCTTCGTTATTATCAAAGACATTATTACCACTTACCTGTTTTAATTCAACTTCTATACTCTCTTTTGATTGACATCTATCTACTTCCCACTTTTTGTCCCACTCATCAAAACGTTTATTTATATTATCATAATGTTTATTCATCATATCAAACGCCTTTTGCAGAAAATTCCTCATCTCATCCTGTGAATACTCTTCTTCGACCACCCCTGCACTATCATCAGGCCTATTCACTGTCTTATTTTCTACTACTATTTCTTCAATTATCTTACCTGTATCATTGGTCACCTCACTATGTTTATTAATTTCTGCAAATATTCCTTCTTCCTGTTCTTCCATTCGTGTTAACCTATCGTCTAACTTACCCCATTCCTCGTTTGTCATCTCACCCACAACACCTCGAAATTCATTCTCCCACTCATCCCACGCAAAATCACTATCATTACTTTGTATTATAGACATTTTAAAAGTTCGTTTGTATAACACTTTTATATATAAAACTACTATTTTTCTATACTCAAACACCTAACACACTGTGCATCACAACACAAACATAACCTACGTAAATATGAGCGATACAATTTTTATACATTCGTCATTACCACATCCTATTTTCTGTGCATTGAAATAGGTCTATCTCGTATAAAATTACAATTAAACGAAAATCCTGGCAGCGCGTCGACATTGTAACGTTAAAAAATAAGCCGAAATATATTTAATACCTAAATCCATTACCAGGACTTACCTGTTATAACTACGCTTACCTGCTGCAGAAATTTTATCAGAAGCCCAGAGTCGCCACCTATATCTTTGAAGGACAGATATGGAGACCTTTACACTTTACCTTAATAAAACGGACAATTTAGCAATCTGACCCCACCCAATTAATAATTCAGAAAGATTCCGGTTCGTTTAGACGAATCTCGCAACACAGAAATGAGAACGTGGTAATGATGAAATAACTTAGACTAACACATTGTTTTGTAGTGACTGAATAGTTTTAATTACTGAAAAAACGTTTTAATTATTAGAACAAGAATGCTAAGAACAAATTTTGTGACTGAATAGTTTTAATTATTAGAACAAGAATGCTAAGAACAAATTTTGAAATATATTTTTAGGTATCATATTTAAATATTCTTAATTATAAGGCAGCCCATTCTGCTCACGCACACTTTCACACCATACATTACCCTTATTTATTATATTTTACAAACTCCTTTATTGCTTTACAACTGTTCACTAACGCGTTGCCGGCCGAACACGTGTTTTGTCCCGATTCGATTCCAATGTCCGTAATTTAACTGTTTGCGATTCGCACTTGCAACAATTTTGTAACTGCGATGTGTTGATTATTTCCTCGGGTCCCGGTCGGTCTTCTTGAATTAATTACATTCCCCGAAAACCCGACCAACCGGGCCCGAAACAAAATATAAGCGTCTGTAGCGGTACTCTGTACCTCGTGGACTGTATGGCGTCTCTCACTAATATAGACTGTCTTTTAGGCGGGAGGAAACTGCCGTTCACTGCCACCTGATTTTCGTCATCTTACAATGCTGATTTGCTGTGGCTTATGAGTTTTATGCGTGACACATAGTCATTATATTCGCCACATGTGTAGCCGATATTTGCAGGTGCCACACTGATGTCACTAGTAGTGGGCGGGGTTTAACGACGTTTCCTGTAGCTGGTTGTTTGGAGCTACTAACTGTTCGCACCATCGCCATGTTTTGCCTCGACGGTGGAGTTTTTTTACGGCGTCACTTCAGCGCTCCGCCCGGCTATGTTACGTACGGGCGCCGACATACATATACAAAGTTCTTAGAATTTTTTAAGGTGGCGCGGATTCCTGGCTGCATTACTCAACAGCAAACTGCGTCTATGCTTTGTTACACCACTGTTTCTCAACACGTGTTCTGTTATAATGAAATTGACGTTACACAATAATTTTACCAAATCCCGCACAAACACGAAATAAACAAAAATGTAAATGCCCCATACTGTAAAAAGTAAAATGACCCAAAATTGACACGTTACATACACATTACATAAACTTTCAGGAAACGTTTATTAATACCTTTAAACTGTTTAATCTGTTGAATGACATGTACAAAGAATATCAATCATTTCAGTATATTTCCTTTTGGTTCCAGAAAACTCACAAATTATAAGGAAAATATTAATGAAGGAGTTATTATACAGATTGTATATGATTTTTAGTAAAACAAAAAAAAAACACTTTCTCTTCTTTCAGAGAAGACAAAATTACATTCTAAAACCATTAAAATATTAAAATAATTACCGGTACAATTAAAATTGTTTAAAATTAAACAATTAAAGTTAATATTTAAAAAATATTAACATTTCAAATTAAAATCATTGATTCATTTTTATCTAACATTCTCAGCTACTGCCAATATTTTAAATATTATTCTCACTTTATTGGTAATGAAATACAGCTTGCACCTTGAACAGCACAGCCACACACAGGTATGTTTTATAAAAGATGATCATTGTTATAAATCAATAACACAAATTCAATTTATTAAAATATGTATTTAATAGCTAATACCGTATTTAATCAAATATACAGCACATCCGATTTTTAAAGGCGCTGAAAGAAAAAAACTAAAAAACAAAATTAAAACTTACCAATTTATTTTTACATGTTGAAAATTTTCGCAGCCTTGAAAAATTCACTAGTTATCATTTTACACACCGTTAACTGCTATATTTTAACTGAACTGTAAAAGAATTACTTGCAATCTTCTCTGTTGTCGGCTTCGTCATTATTGTCACTGTCAGGACTAGTCTGAATTTTCGTCCCAAAGTTCATCGTTTTCTGACCCATGAGCGCATTTGAAATGGCTCATTTTCAGAAGCTTTTCGAAACCAACTCTGGTGAAATCAATCCCCATGCAGTTTTGATTCACTCACAGATCGTTTCAAAATCCGGCCTTTATATATTTCCCGAAGGTGTATACAAGTATTCATTTTTTGCCATCCACTGAGTATATATGTCCTTCATGGCGGCCTGGAACTTATACAAACATCCAAAGGATGTAGAACAGAAGTTAACCCTCACAGCATGATTATAAGATCAGTTTTCTGGGGCTGCCACGGAAAACGGTTTTCACCTCATCTGTCACGTGTCCACGAAAAGTGTTGAGGATCAGCATACTCCTTTTTGGCACCAAAACTCCATTTCAATTACCTCCCACTCTTGTTATCCAGTCGACAATACGAGAGTTGTCCATCCAGCCCTTTTCGTTCACTCTTATTCCAAGCGATGTAATGTTTGCAACAGTTTTGCATTTGAATATCATGTAAGGCAGTAATTTCTTGCCATCCACTGACATAACATTACAGTACATCGTTGTTTCTCACAGCCACCTGTTTTTACGACCACGCTTTTTTCATCTTTCTTGTTGATTGTTGTAGCTGAGGCATTTTAAAATACACTGGTGTTTGATCCGCAATTCCTATTTAAGCCAGTGGGTAAAAATCTTGCCACCATGTTTTTATGGTGTGGCTGTGCAACTGCAACACTTTATCTTCACATGTGTCACGAAGGCATTGAGCAATTGTCGTTCGTCGTCTGATGGATAATGAACTGCGTGCAAAGCATTGTATTAACCTCCTGCGACTTGCTTTAAATTTTCGACTCAAAGTTCAACTGCAATTTTCTTGGCTTCCAAAAAAACATCTCTGTTGATATCGGAAAACCATACTGGCGTTTGATGTAAACGTATTGACAGAGCTTTTCTTCCACTTGAGGAAACTTTGTTTTCTGACTGCGAAAAGCCTAATGGGAGCCACTGCTTTCTGACAGTACAGTTTTCATTTTTTGCCAATCATGAAAACAACTTTTGCTGCCATCGTATTTACAACCCGTTGATCTATTTCCATTTTCTTCTGTTCCTCTTATTACCTTGAGTACCTCATTAACTGTGTATTCCGGGAAAACATGGTATATTTGCCCTTAATTCACTTATTGCAATTAAACTACTATTATAAACTGGCTACTCTATGCAGTAAACATCTAAATGCGATGGTATAAATTCTAATGCAAATGTATAAATAACTGGAAACAAGTGTAAACAAAGTTCTAGAAGTGTGAGAGTGTAATCTATAGATGGTAAGAGACCACATATGTGTGAGAGACCACAATAAACGGTAACTAACAGAACATATTAAGCAATGATTACAGCTGGTAGCAGTTACAGGGGTCATAACAGAATTACAATATAATTACTTCTTGAATCCATTTCAACCAAAATATGTTATAATAACATTGCATTCAGAATATGTTAACCAGTTAGTATGTTACTTACTGGGGTTCACAGAAATGTAGTTTTTATAAAACCCCAAACATACAGAAACAATCACAAAAATACACATGACAAGAATATTATTATATTAAATTATAAATGAAAGAGATGGCTCAACTGCATACACGCATTAGAGAAAGCAAACAACACAAAATTGTGGAAAACCATTGCCTCAACACTTAAAGTAGAAAGATGTTCAGGAATCGATAAGTAATAATTAAGCAATAATATTCATACCTTCAGCATCAAGTAACCTGGGAATACCAAGTTCTGTATTTGCTATGTCAAAAGCATTATTGAGATTTTCAATATGTCTGGACGGCTCCAAAGAGTTGAAGTCTACTAAATCTGGTCGATGAGCATGAATTAATGCATTAAAACCTAACCCACTGCGCCATGAACCTAAAAAACACACACACATTTTAGTTACAAACTCAATCAAATACAAATTCAAGTACTTTTACAATTAAAATAGATTCGATGACTCAATAGAACAGCAAGAACATAATATAATGTAAAAACAATAAATAACTACAATTACTACAATTTCTGGCCATCAGCAAGATACAAATACATTGTGCCCTATGTATGATAGTATGATATGACTACCCTAAAATTAACAATTATGATTATTGTTATTATATTTACCAGGAACCAATTACTGATAAAACACAATGATCTAATTAAATGAATTGATATTTATTAGTACATTAAACAATACATTAAATCACTTATGACAACCGCACATAAAATGTAAATAACAACGTAGGTATTTAGGATACATAACTCAATGCGACCGACATAGATGGCGACACACTCAAGTATAATAAAATAATTATTTATTAACACTCCTCCATAATAATTTTATTTCTAAGTCGTTCAAATACTTTCTTCGACAATGGTTTTGTCAAGATATCTGCCAACTGGTCATCGCTGCTTACTTTGTCCAAAAAAACAGTATATCCAATGTGTTGCTGTATAAATTTTCTAGGAATGTCAATGTGCTTCTTCCCTTTTGTTATTTTGCCTTCTGTAGTATTTTGTAACATTAAAATTGTAGATTGATTATCTATACAGAGCCTTGTAGGAATATCCTTGAAATATCTAAGTTCGATACCAAGTCTCTTTATCCAGCAAATTTCATCAAGCGATGAAACAGCAGCTCGAAATTCTGCCTCTGCAGTTGATGTAGCAACAAGTTCCTGCTTTTGGGTGAACCATACAATAGGACCGCCTCTCATAATAATTACTCCAGTAGTTGACTGTCTTGAGATAATGTCTCCTCCAAAATCTGAATCTGAATAAGCAATGTGTTCAGAATCTCCATTCCAAAACTTATTCCAAAGTTTACAGTGCCTTTCAAGTATCGAAATACATGTTTTACCATATTCCAGTGTCGTACCATGGGATTGTTTGAATATCTACTTAGGTAGTTTACTGCAAAGCTGATATCTGGCCTAGATACTGTAGCTAAGTAAAGTAAACTGCCTATTGCCTCACGATATGGGACAGATTTATCGAGTGGCTGATCATTATGAAAATGTTGTTCTTCGGTTAACATATCTATTTCCATTGGAGTTGACTTTTGATTTGAATCTTCCATTCTAAATCTTTTCAATATCTTTTCAGTATAATGATGTTGGCTTACAAAAATTTCCTTATGTCTAATTTCAATTTCCATGCCAAGGTAAGTTAATTTGTTGTCTGACCCAGAATTATAAGTAATTTCAAATTCTTTGTTAAGTTTATCTAGTATATCTATCATTTTATGTTTTTCTTTTCCTATAATAGCACCATCATCTACAAAAAGTACAATTATAATGCTTCTGTCACCATTATAATAAATACAAGGATCATTGTCAGAACAAACAAAATTTAATTTCCTTAGGTAGTTTGTGAACTTCACATTCCAATTTTTCGATGGCTGTTTAAGTCCATATATACTCTTGAGCAACTCACAAACTCTACCTGAGCCATCATCAAAGCCTACCGGTTGATACATGTAAATCTTCTCATCCAAAGATCCATGTAAAAACGCTGTCTTCACATCAAAAGTCATCAGATGCATTCCATCGGAGGCTGAAATGCTGAGTATCAGTCGAAAGGATGCATGTTTGGCAACAGGACTGAAGGTCTCAGTATAATGGATTCCTTGTTCTTGCTCAAACCCTCTTGCAACTAGCCTGGCCTTGTATCGCCCATCTTGTTTTTGGCATAAAACCCAACGACAAGTCAAAGCTTTTTCTTCTTTTGGTAGACTTACTAGTTTCCAAGTTCTCATCTTCATCAAAGATTCACACACTTCTAACATTGCTTTCTTCCAGTTTTCATCCTGTAGTGCTTGTAAAATGGAAATATCTTCTACCTCACCTATCATGGCCATATTTACATTTTTGTTTCTGTTGTCTTCAACTACATAATCTACCATCCTTGCTGGCATCCTTAAAGTAGCCCTGTTTCGAAGACTTCTTTTCTCTGGTTGAATACAAACAGTTTGATCTCGTTCCAAACACTTTACACAATGATTTTCTTGACATTCATTTTGCATATTATTGTCAGACACAGAGCTTTCATAAACACTTTAACTATCAGATTTTTCTTCTTCACTTGACACTATGTATTCCTTTTCTTCATTTGACAAGGTAGCTTCAATTTCTGTACAACTAGACTTACTGTTTACTTTTTCATCAAATATCACATCTCCTGATGTTACAACTTCATTTTTGTCTCTTAACTAAACTCGGTAACTACTTGAATCTAAACTGTATCCTAAGAAAATTCCTTTTTCTGATTTCTTCTGTGTTTTGGCTCTCTTAAAATCCTGAATGAAAACATAACAATCACATCCAAAGATTCTAAGCTTATTTACATCAATTCTGCGTCCAAACCATAAATCCACAGGACTTTTACCTTTCACAGAACTTGTTCCAGTCTGATTCAGTATAAATGTAGCATAACTAATTGCTTCTGCCCATAAGTTTTCATTTAGATTTCTTGCATGTATAGCTGATCTAGCAGATTCTACAATGGTTCTCATCTCTCTCTCAATTCGACCATTTTGTGGTGCAGTGTATGGGTTCGACTTAATGTGGAAAACTCCAAGTTCTTCACAAAACTTCTTAGTATCTCCATTTTTAATTTCTTTCCCATTATCAGACTTTAAAACTTTTATTTTCTTTCTAAACTGATTCTCAACTAAAGTCATGAAGATTTTCAATTTCTCAAAAGTTTCATTTTTAGTTTTTAAGAAATAGACAGTGCGAAAATGAGAGAAATCATCTTTGAGCATAAAAAAATATTTTGCTCCTCCAAAAGAATTTATATTCATTTCGCACAAGTCTACATGAATTACATCAAGTACCTCTTTTGCCACTTCAAAATTTCTTGGATGTGGGAGACGATGGTGTTTGCCATAAACGCATCCTTCACACACATAGTCATCCCAATCGTCTACATACTTTATATTATTTTTCTTCAAAATGTCTCTTACATAACTAATATTCTGATGTGCTAATTTTTCATGCCACTTTTTAATTGACATAGTAACAATACACTTTTCTAAGTTTTCATAGCGAAACATCATTCTAAACAATCTTCCATCTCTGTTTGCCATGGCTGTTAATTCACCAGTGTCTGAATCAAAAAAATACGAGCAATTTGTGTCTGCTTCCTGACAATACCCCTTATCCAAGGCACTAGTGATAGAAAATAAGTTAAAGGGTATCTTTGGTGTATACAAAACATTTTTCAGTGTTATGTTACACCAATCTTAACCATTATAAGCTAACAAATCTATGTCTCCAACACCAACACCTTCTATAAGTGTTGAATCTCCAACCATGACTTTTTCTGGTTCTTGTAAAACAGTATAATTTTTCAACCAGTCATTCCTTAAAGTCATGTGCTGAGTGGCACCACAATCTTGGTACCATAGATCTTGATAGTCATTCTTCATTGATATATATTGTATATTAGTAACAGACAATCCAACATTAATCATCAGTTTACTTTTTGACGTAGATTTGTCTGATTTTTATGACTTACTATCTACATTTTTGGTACAATTTTTGGCAAAGTGACCTTTTTCGTTGCACTTATTACACGGATAATTTTTCTTACAATATTCAATGTAACTTTTACTAGGTTTATTCAACAGCCAAGAAAATTGCAAGGTGCCAGTCCGCAAATGCTATGTTAGAAAAGTTGGAAACCTTATATGGAAAAAAAATCAAACGTTTCAATTGAAGGCCTGCAAAGATTATTTTTTAATTATAAGTATGATGAGCACAAATCAGTAATAGAAAATTGCATGACAATTCAACAATATGCTGATGAATTGTCTGCACTAGGTGAAAGCGTTAAAGAAAACTGGATTATGCAAAGGATATTAGGTATACTTCCAACAAGACTGCATCATTTTAGAACGTCTTGGGATAATGTTATTTCCACAGATAAAACGTTGAACAACATGTTTGAGCGGTTGAAATTTGAAGAAGACAGGCAAAAAGAAAGTGAACAGGCCACTAATGAGTGTCAGAATGCTTTCATATCAAAGGGACAGAACAATAATAAAACAAAACAAGTGAACGTAAAGGAATGCTTTACATGTGGATAAAAAGGGCACATAAAGAAGTACTGCAAGAATAAACCTAGTAAAAGTTACATTGAATATTGTAAGAAAACTTATCCGTGTAATAAGTGCAACGAAAAAGGTCACTTTGCCAAAAACTGTACCAAAAATGTAGATAGTAAGTCACAAAAATCAGACAAATCTACATCAAAAAGTAAATTGCTGATTAATGTTGGATTGTCTGTTACTAATATACAATATATATCAATGAAGAATGACTATCAAGATCTATGGTACCAAGATTGTGGTGCTACTCAGCACATGACTTTAAGGAATGACTGGTTGAAAAATTATACTGTTTTACAAGAACCAGAAAAAGTCATGGTTGGAGATTCAACACTTATAGAAGGTGTTGGTGTCGGAGACATAGATTTGTTAACTTATAATGGTCAAGATTGGTGTAACATAACACTGAAAAATGTTTTGTATACACCAAAGATACCCTTTAACTTATTTTCTATCACTAGTGCCTTGGATAAGGGGTATTGTCAGGAAGCAGACACAAATTGCTCATATTTTTTTGATTCAGACACTGGTGAATTAACAGCCATGGCAAACAGAGATGGAAGATTGTTTAGAATGATGTTTCGCTATGAAAACTTAGAAAAGTGTATTGTTACTATGTCAATTAAAAAGTGGCATGAAAAATTAGCACATCAGAATATTAGTTATGCAAGAGACATTTTGAAGAAAAATAATATAAAGTATGTAGACGATTGGGATGACTATGTGTGTGAAGGATGCGTTTATGGCAAACACCATCGTCTCCCACATCCAAGAAATTTTGAAGTGGCAAAAGAGGTACTTGATGTAGACTTGTGCGAAATGAATATAAATTCTTTTGGAGCAAAATATTTTTTTATGCTCAAAGATGATTTCTCTCATTTTCGCACTGTCTATTTCTTAAAAACTAAAAATGAAACTTTTGAGAAATTGAAAATCTTCATGACTTTAGTTGAGAATCAGTTTAGAAAGAAAATAAAAGTTTTAAAGTCTGATAATGGGAACGAAATTAAAAATGGAGATACTACGAAGTTTTGTGAAGAACTTGGAGTTTTCCACATTAAGTCGAACCCATACACTGCACCACAAAATGGTCGAATTGAGAGAGAGATGAGAACCATTGTAGAATCTGCTAGATCAGCTATATTACAGTCTGCACCCAACAGCTGTTTTAAACACTTTTGATCAATTTAAAAATAAAGACACAAAACTAATGTAGACAGTACTTCAAAACATTTTTTAATTCTCTTATTGTTATAAAACTTTATTTTTACCTAAAAGTGATAAGAAAAAATTAAACAAGAAATAAAAAAGTTCACACTAAAAAGTAAGAATGTATTAATTCTAAGAGGGAATTTCTACTTTAAGTTCTGAAGTTAGTACTACTTTAGAGAACAATGTTACTTCTTTAGAGTTTTCTGTATTACTTCAGTCTCCTAAATAGTTGATTGAATTGCTAAAATCAGCTAACACACTTAAGAATTGTCATGTACATGTCCAACAGTCAATGTCTAATTCTTCATTATGGATACTAACCTAATAACCATAAAGACTAACTAAATCTGGTTTTTATAAAAACACATAAATCCTCTCATGCCACTATTTTCCTGTACAATCCAACTAGTACCAAACACCGAACTGTACTATTGACTAAGGAATAAATCATTCAATTTCACTTTTGGGTTTTGTGAGTGTGAAGTGTTTATTATTTAATTATATTTAATTTTTTATATGTTGAAATTTCAGTGCAAGGCAACATCAAAATTCTTAAGATATTCATTAATGTCAAATTTAAAGTTAACATATTAAAATTACTTACACAAGTGCATCTTTCTGTAATGTTATTCCACTATAGTATAATGTGATTAACATATCACAATAAAACCCCACTAGGCCTAATGTGATCTACTAAGATGTTTCTCATACATCTTCTAATAATAATACAAGTTCAAAAAACAAAACATTTGACTAACAGTTATTAACATATTATTTGCATATATTCCATATGCTAATTTACATTTTTGATCACATTTTTATATGGCAAATATTGATAATTATTTAATACCCCCCCTCCAAAATGCTTACAAAAAAAAACATTTCCTTAAATATAAAAAAAAAAATTAGATCTATAGCAGTTTCTATAATTAAAAAATTCAAACCAATTTCTTGAGGTATTTTTACAGACATATCCAAATATTGGAAACTGCAAAATATGTGTGTTGTTGTTTGTATAAAAAAACGTTCATCAAAATCTTATTACATCTACTGAATTATATGTTAAAATTTTCAAGTTTTACGCTTTTATTCAACAGAATCTCGGATTTATATTTTCCCTGACACTGTTGTTGGAGAAAAATAGTGATTTAAATTTTTCTTCTGTATTTTGCTCCTAATACATATGCATGTCATATGCATACACATGCCCATGCTTATGCCAGCGCACACGTGCAAGCATACACACATTTTTTTCTTGAATCAGTCATTTTTAGACTAAGGACTATACTATAATGATCTATGAATTTTAGGGAACTTTTGAATAAACATACAGTAACCGACTTTAAAGAATGAAGAGCTGCTTAATTCTATATATTATATAAAACTCAAAGTCTCATGATTTATGAGTACTGAATACAAATCCACACTGTTACACTGATTGCCACCAAATTTTGCACAGGTAATCTATGACACAAGGCGAAAAATACTGTGTAAGTTGGAATCTGATATTTTGGCCCATCCGCACGATTTAGGCCCTTTTAATTATGCCTTTTCGTTGCCGCGTATAAAGATGTCAACAACACCATGGAGACCAGAATTAATTACCATAGTAACAAGTAAATAAACAAATGATATTTAGCAGCATCAGAACTGTACTTAGCAGCATCCATTCCTGCAGTTTTTAATATGCGATTGTATTGATATTGTTACGACGGTCTACTCGATCGTCGTAGGTACAGTGGAAGCAAAATAAGTACAAGACACCAATCACACCTTTAATTGTTACAGTAAAACAGTTCGTAATTAACAACACAGTCTCTACAACAAATCAAATGAAAATTGTTCACACGCAATAAAATGTCCACTAATATTAAAACTCAATTGTATTACAATTATACCGTCCGAATATACAATGCAACACTTCAATAATAACTACTTGAACATACACAGTAATAACTCGAACCGCTCTGGAAATATATCGCACTAATACTCTCGAACCGCACTATCCAATATCTCGCATTGAACTGAAAACTAAGGTCGCTACCCCATGTATTTATAGTCACGCCAACACACCAGAAGCTTCCAAACTACGCCTTATCTCTAAACTACGACGTAATTAATTGCGGCCTTGACACAGTCCACGCGGCTGGCAGCTTCCAGAAAAGCCTCGCGAATGCGTCAAGAGTCACGTATGCCACACGCATTCTGCTGGATTCATCTGGAACATTCGATAAACGCGTATATTGTTCTGTGATGTCGTAACACTACCCCCTCCTTAAGCCTGTTCGTCCCGAACTGGCAAACCGTCTTTGAGTAATACTCGACCAGGCGATCTAGGTGGACGTCCTTGCGAAAGATAATTCTCCGGTTCTTCGAATTCAGTCTTGTGTGATCCGAACACCAAGTTCCCAGGAATACGAGTCTTCCGCTCAACCAATAGTTTTGCTGTCATCAATTCCGTTGCGTCATGTACTGATGACCTAAACACCACTGGATGATCCCAAGTCTGTTTGATTCTCGTCAACAACCTCTTGCGTAAACTCATCTTCAGCAACTTTTCCCCGGACGTTTCTAACAGCTCAGTAACGAGCAAGAGTCTTGTCTCGACAACCATAATTGGCTTTCCAATCACTTCTTTTGTCGTTACACTTATTTGTATTTCCTCTGCTAGTTCTTCAATTTCCGCTTGCAATATTTCAATTTCCGCGTTCCTCTTAACCAGTCCTGTTGACTTTTTCTTCGACTAATGCCACGTCCTTAATCAAATGGTTGGTAGACCCTGTCATTTTAGCCATGGAAAGCTTTATCATCTCTTGGCCAACCCACAGGACATTCCCTCTTAAGTCCACAACAAATCCGTAGGCATTCATTATGTCAGTGCCAAGAATCACTTCATCGACAATATCTGCAATGTCTGGGTGGCTAAACTCGATGCAAGACCCAGGCGTACGTCTACCTTTCCTAGCACCTTGACGGGGTTTCCAGTCACAGTCTGTATTGTACAAGGGCTAATTAGAGGCTGGCAGTTGCTGACTAATTCAGGTCGCACAATGGACACCGTTTCGCCTGTGTCAACTGTAAATGATGTTGGTTTACCTTCCGCAAATCCATTAACGATCAAGTTTCTACTGGTGTTATGTAGCGTGGAAACTGTGTGCTGTTCTGGGGTTTTACTTCTCCAATTGGTGCGATCACTCTTTTCTCTCGGTATCTTCTTCTCCCAACAGTCTACCTGTAGATGACCACAGTTGTAACACTTCCATCTTCTGTCTTTATCCCATCGTTCAAATCATTGCGACTCTCCTAAACTTCTGAATTGTTTGTCCGACAACATTGTTTTTCTGCACCAATCGTAACGGCAATCTGATACAGGGACAAACCCATTAATATAGCGGGACGCTGATTTGGCAGCTTCAAAATCTAGGGCGTGAACAAGAGCTTCTGAGCTATTTCGTTGTCTTGCCATTCGTAACTCTTGCTGAAGTTCACAATCTCCGATGCCATCAATAAATGTCTGCACTGTAAACCTTATTCGAAAATCTTCTGGTGCTTCAGGATAAACCAATCTAATCTGTCTGTCGATACTTGCTTCAAACTCTTGACGTCTCTCCCCGGAATGCTGGCGTCTTGTTGTCAACTGAGCGTCATACACATTTCGCAAATGTTTATCACCGTAGCGTAATTCTATAATTCTAGAGCTTTTATCAACGCGGCATAGATGTTCTGGCTGTCAGGTGGCACTTTCTGTAATAGTTCTGCCGCAGGTCCTTTTAATGCAAGAACGAGTGAAATAGCCTTGTCTTTCTCTATCCAATTATTTGCTCATGCAACAGCTTCAAATTGCGGAGGTACGTTTCCCAGTGATTGTTTCCGTCAAAGGTTGGAGCTTTGACATGAACTATCCCTACTGCAGCCAAAGTTGCTTTCCCTACTGACTTATTTTCTGTTTTTATCATTGATATAGTTTGTTCACTAAGTTGTTTTGGCTGCATTTTCAGGCACTGCTTTCTTATGTTTGCCATTGAGATTTCTGCTGCAGATATTTTATTTGACATGGTTTCTTCAATGACAGATATTTTTGTAGACATCGATTCTTCAACACTCGAAACAGATATTTCTACTTCAGCTATTTTTAATGTCACTGATTCTTGTACCTCCAATATTTTAGTAACTTGTTTATTAAGCTCACCTCATAGGAGTCCCAACTCTGCAGCGGTTTGTTCTTGTGTCTGCTTTTGCTCCTGTATTAACTCATTTGATGTCTTCTGTTTCACGCTTCCGTTCCTCTGTTACCTTCTTACGTTCTTCTTCTTTTTGTCTTTCTTCTGTTTCTAGCATTACTGCTTCCTGACGTTCCTCATACTCTTCTCTTTCCTGCCTGCGTTTTTCATCCTGTCGTTTTTCTGCTTCTTCCGGCTCCTGCCTGCATTTCTCATCCTGTCGCCTTTCTGCTTCTTCTCTTTTTTTGTCTTCATTCTTCTTTTTGTCGTCTTTCTGTTTCTTCCGCCTCCTGTCGTCGTCGTCGTTCCTCTGTCTCCAAAAGCAGCGCCTGGAACTTTTCCATCATCTGAGTGGCATCCATTGTTTACCTTTTAATTACGAATTACACTCGTCTTGTACGAAGTGTCTACTTTTTCCACTGTTAACCGTTCTATCCCTCTTCTGGCACCACTCTTACGACGGTCTACTTGATCATCGTAGGTACAGTGGAAAACAAATTACAAGACACCAATCAAGTCACTAATCACACCTTTATTACAATTATACCGTCCGAATATAAAATGCAACACTTCAATAATAACTACTTGAACATACACACTAATAACTCGAACCGCTCTGGAAATATATCGCACTAATACTCTCGAACCGCACTATCCAATATCTCGCATTGAACTGAAAACTAAGGCCGCTACCCCATGTATTTATAGTCACGCTCACACACCAGAAGCTTCCAAACTACGCCTTATCTCTAAACTATGATGTAATTAATTGCGGCCTTGACACAGTCCGCGCAGCTGGCAGCTTCCAGAAAAGCCTCGCGAATGCGTCAAGAGTCACGTATGCCACACGCATTCTGCTGGATTCATCTGGAACATTCGATAAACGCGTATATTGTTCTGTGATGTCGTAACACTACCCCCTCCTTAAGCCTGTTCGTCCCGAACTGGCAAACCGTCTTTGAGTAATACTCGACCAGGCGATCTAGGTGGACGTCCTTGCGAAAGATAATTCTCCGGTTCTTCGAATTCAGTCTTGTGTGATCCGAACACCAAGTTCCCAGGAATACGAGTCTTCCGCTCAACCAATAGTTTTGCTGTCATCAATTCCGTTGCGTCATGTACTGATGACCTAAACACCACTGGATGATCCCAAGTCTGTTTGATTCTCGTCAACAACCTCTTGCGTAAACTCATCTTCAGCAACTTTTGTCGTAACAATATATTTTGTAATTTTGTATACAGATACGTCTATATATTTTGTACTTGTCTTAAACGATTAAAAAATTTATGTTTATATGTATTTCTGATGATGCAATGAATAAGTAATCTTCTATATCTATAAAAATGAATGTTTGTTTGTTTCTTTCTTTCTTTGTCCCGTATGCGTTCCTATACCATTCATCCGATTGCGATGAAACTTCGGTGAGTTGTTGTGCGCACGCCCGCGAAGGTTTATGAATTTTTTTCGATGGGGTCCTATGGGGGGTTCTTGGGGTCTTCCACATCTCCTCCTAAACCACTGGACCGATTTCAACCAAACTTGGCACAAATATTTTATGCAACGGGAGAACCAACATAGTGTAGGTGTTTTTTCGATGGGGTCCTTTGGGGGGTCCTTTGGGGTCTTCCACATCTCCTCCTAAACCACTGGACCGATTTCAACCAAACTTGGCACAAATATTTTACGCAACGGGAGAACCAACATAGGATAGGTGTTTTTTTCGACGGGGTCCATTGGGGGGTCCTTTGGGGTCTTCCACATCTCCTCCTAAACCACTGGACCGATTTCAACCAAACTTGGCACAAATATTTTACGCAACGGGAGAACCAACATAGGATATGTGTTTTTTCGATATGATCCTTCGGGGGTCCTTTTGGGGGTCCTTTGGGGTCTTTCACATCTCCTCCTAAACCACTGGACCGATTTCAACCAAACGTGGCACAAATATTTTACGCAAAGGGAGAACCAACATAGGATAGGTGTTTTTTCAATGGGGTTCTTTTGGGGGTTCTTTGGGGTCTTCCACATCTCCTCCTAAACCACTGGACCGATTTCAACCAAACTTGGCACAAATATTTTACGCAACGGGAGAACCAACATAGGATATGTGTTTTTTCGATATGATACTTCGGGGGGTCCTTTGGGGTCTTCCACATCTCCTCCTAAACCACTGGACCGATTTCAACCAAACTTGGCACAAATATTTTACGCAACGGGAGAACCAACATAGGATAGGTGTTTGTTCGATGGGGTCCTTTGGGGGTCCTTTGGGATCTTCCACATCTTCTCCTAAACCACTGGACCGATTTCAACCAAACTTGGCACAAATATTTTACGCAACGGGAGAACCAACATAGGATAGGTGTTTTTTCCGACGGGGTCCTTTGGGGTATTCCACATCTTCTCCTAAACCACTGGACCGATTTCAACCAAACTTGGCACAAATATTTTACGCAAAGGGAGAACCAACATAGGACAGGTGTTTTTTCGATGGGGTCCTTTGGGGGGTCCTTTGGGGTCTTCCACATCTTCTCCTAAACCACTGGACCGATTTCAACCAAACTTGGCACAAATATTTTACGCAACGGGAGAACCAACATAGGATATGTGTTTTTTCGATATGATACTTCGGGGGTCCTTTGGGGTCTTCCACATCTCCTCCTAAACCACTGGACCGATTTCAACCAAACTTGGCACAAATATTTTACGCAAAGGGAGAACCAACATAGGATAGGTGTTTTTTCGATGGGGTTCTTTTGGGGGTTCTTTGGGGTCTTCCACATCTCCTCCTAAACCACTGGACCGATTTCAACCAAACTTGGCACAAATATTTTACGCAACGGGAGAACCAACATAGGACAGGTGTTTTTTTCGATACGATCCTCTGGGGGGTCCTTTGGAGTCTTAAAAAACTAACTTATTAGATCTGGTTACTATGGAAACCCAATGGAATAGATTCTGTTCTAAATATATTATCGCATTAAATTGAAGACCACGCGAACGAAGTCTTTATATATTATATATATACAAACACTTTCTTTCTTTGAGTGGCATTGCAACGCATGCCGGGTACTCGCTAGTGAAATATATTAAATACTACTACTAAAGCTGTTGACAACACCATGGAGACCAGAATTAATTACCATAGTAACAAGTAAATAAACAAATGATATTTAGCAGCATCAGAACTGTACTTAGCAGCATCCGTTCCTGCAGTTTTTAATGTTTTTAATATGCGATTGTATTGATATATTTTGTAATTTTGTATACAGATATATCTATATATTTTGTACTTGTCTTAAACGATTAAAAAATTTATGTTTATACGTATTTCTGATGATGCAATGAATAAGTAATGAAATATATTAAATACTACTACTACAGCTGTTAACAACACCATGGAGACCAGAATTAATTACCATAAACAAAAGCTATTTGCCGGCATCGGAACTGTACATTTATCCATTCCTGCAGTACATTTTCGATGTTTTATATAATATGCAATTGTATTGCTATATTACGATGTGGAAAAGAAGAAGTGTACTAATCGTAAATTGTCCGATTACATAATGCTAAGCGAAAATATGTTTTTTAATTTGTGAGGTTAGGTGACAACGGTTTTTGGTTTTTAGTTTACTGCTGAAATAAATAAAAGCCATGGTTGAGGAAAACATAACGTTCAATGTGTTATATAATACTTCTAACACAGTAATACTTAAAGAATTTAGCGTTCTTGATTTAACAGGTACTTTATAAATATCTCCAACCAAGGGCTTTATAAATGGGTACTTTTATATCGCCAAGGCTGTTCCACCAACATAATAATTTAGTACAAGTCAAAATAGTACAAGTGTTGAAAACAGCTTTGGAGAGAATTTGACTAATGAGTACAAAATAGTTATACGAGCTGACAGAAAGCTATATAGACAAAGACAATAAAAATTACATTAAAATACTTATTAAAAGTCAAATATCCTCGTGCGAAGCCTCAGGTAAGAGCTAGTCTATTTATATTTATATTCCTATTTCAACTGTCAAATGCCATGAAAATGTAATTTATATTTCATATAATTAATCAATACGTCTTTCAAAAACATACTGAAATAAACTAACAAAAACTTGGCACCATTGTCTTTTCTAGAGAAAATCATGATCACAAGTTATCATACATACTTTTACTTAAGATCTGAACACATTTTTCATAACCACACAATTCACACAACATTTCAATACAAAAGTATGCTTTTCCTAAATTTTTGTTAAATTTGAGAAGCACATAAAACAATGTTAACAGCTACTGGATCATAAGTTACATGTAACAGACTACTGTCCAATTTTTATCCTACAACCAATCTTAAAATTTGGGGTAATTATTCTGTTATGTATAAGAAACATATTTGTCTATCTGCTGGCAGGAAATAACTTGTTAAACTGTGAAGTGTCCAATGTTTTTACAGGTGCACAAAATTCAAGCCGAATGTGATCTGTTATCATTTAAAGATGTCAATGACATGGCTGATAAACATTTCAAAAATAAAAAACATTTTGTTTTCACACAAACAATTTAATTAAAAATTTCCATCAATTTCATTCATCATAAGTAAAAAAAAGAAACAGTCTTGTAAAATATATAGTAAACGATGATACAAAAGAGGAAAACAACAGAAGAAGATAGTTCAGCTGAAATTCCACTACCAAAACATAAAGACAGACAGCTCACAAGATTCAGTTGTATCACAACATTCAGTTAATTTCCATGATCCAATCAGTTCACAAAGTATCAATTGAACAGGCTCAAATCTAAGACCCTAGGTTATTGAAACAATCACCTGTCATGTCTAAGATCCAATCTTGAAAAAAAAACCAGTATTTTCACATCATTAACATACAGTATGACATTGCTGAAATTATGGAAGTTCAACAGTATGACGTATACAACAGGAATATTTTACATTTTTATAAAAGATATGTAGTCTCAATAACTGAATGTATCAATGTCCACTGTAACTTAACCCATGCCATGTAAAGTCAATTATCGCTTATAGGAGAACACTACAAGTGAAACTTATCCCCTAGCCACACTCATGTATACTACAAGTGAAACTTATCCCCTAGCCACACTCATGTAACAAATCATAATAAACAAAATCTGTATCACTGTAACAGACAACCGCTGTTGTGAAATGCCCCACGCCAACCACATGGAGCAACAGTTGATAACTACACATTCATACTTATTATTATTCTTCCATATATACAAAAATGTAATTTACTTTCTTCATATGTTTCACAGGAATTGGTCTCAAATATACAGCTACATAAACTGTCAATTGATCTTACTGAACATCTTACAATAACTTATTACACATAACAAGCAAGGGTGTATTTACGAGGGGGGGGACAAACGGGACTGGAACCTCACCTGGAGGGTCAAAAAAGTTGACGAATTTTGTTAATCTCTTAATTTTTAGGCAGTTTTATTATTTTTTTCCGCTATGTACTGAAAATTATATAGTAGTGACATTTTTAAATATAGGCCTACAAACACATTTATTACACAGCATTAGCGTATATGTTTGAAATATAAAATATAGGAAAATCAATTCAGCCAATAAATATTTAGTAAACAATGTTTCAATAATGCGTATTTTTATTGTATTATTATCATTTACTTTAATAGGACTGAGTTCAGCCACTTTAAAGATAGTATAATGTTGATTAGTCCTTTTTCCTTTAACTTCCTTTTTGCTTTGTATGAAGAAGACAAATTCTAGATGTACCACTGGTAACAACTATAGATATCGTATTTTCTCTAAATATTCGCAGGAGAAAATAGGATAGTAGGAGGGAAACATAACATTATATAGTATATATGTTACAAACTAGCAACATACTATCGCTCTATTTCTTTTGTGTACCGATTGACATTTATTTATATTCTAAAATGTGTGTAATATTACAATAATGAATTACACGGAATAGTGTTAAATTTGTGTATAACAAAATTCAATATAATTTGGTAGGACTGCCTACCAACTTTCATTACAAAAATGTATTAGTGATTTAGCAGTTTTATAAAAACACTACATCAATCATAGCATGATGATAACAACAGACAAGTTTGTTCTATAGACAGCAGTTTTCACAAATTTCCACATTCTGCTTTAATTGACAGAAGACTGATAAAACAGTTTTACATGTTTTATATAACCGTACAAAAGTAATAAAAGCACAAGTTATGACTAAAAAACGAAACAAACATTACAGGCATGCATACCTGTAAAATCCTGGATACTAACTCCGGAATATCCAGTTGTTTTTCTTTGACACCACAGCAACAATGCATCTTTGGCTGATTTCTTTTCGCTACTTTCATTTTCTTCATCCTGACAGAAAAAAGTAAATAAATAACAATAATACTGTATGTATTACATTTTAGTCAAGCACAATACACACATTACTCTGTACAAGGTAAATGTCTACAATTGTTATGATTAAAACAATATTCCAGTTCAAATACTACACTTATTACTGAATAATCTTATATATAAAATTTTATTTTAAAAATTATTTTAAATATTTCTCAGAGCCATACAGTTTCTGGGAACTACGTACCTTAAATATCAGTTTTTCCCTCGCTCTCAAGGAAACTCCTTACACTAATGAATACTGAATAAGCTTCAATGACGGAATTATATGAGAACACACAAGAAGGTAATACAACTGTGAATACAACAAAACCCTGAGGTTTTCTAGAAAAATGTTTTTAAGGGACGACATGAAAATAATGTTATATGCAAGAGTATAATCTGTTGCTGTAGTATATGCATTAGTGAACACACATTGTTTTATCCACCATATGAAGAACTAAAGTATAAACAATAATAACTAATAAATTCTTCATGTAAACTTGTTTTTTTAGCATGATCCATGCTTCTATGTGCATTATACTATTTTTGTATAATGTAGTTAATCTAAATCCCCAACTGTATGGTATCATTAGTCTACAACCAGTTCAACAACAATCAGCAGTAATGCTATCTGAATTATTATGGAATATACATGTTTATTTTATGTGGACACAAAGTTAAGAAGAAAGCATTAAAATATTTTATATTTCACTCTGGACGCCCAATACTATTTGAACAGAAGCAATCTGCAACATGTTTCCAGTAACTTCCAGAAAATGTATAGGTCTGATTCATTGTAATTTACCATTTGTCAATCTTTTTAGGCTAATGTTTATAATTTTATATTTTCAAAAAAAAGTGTTACCATACACTTCATTCTGGGTAAGTCAATACTTTAGCTTCCTGCTACTGTTCATGAACAAACATTTTCTTTCTACAAGTTTCAGTAGCACAAACCAAACATGAATTCTTGCCAAGAATGCAGTGGCTACTGCTCTCTCCAGCAGTACTTGCCAACTGCAAGAGCTTCACTACTGCAAATGTATCACATACACACTGTCATTTTGGAGACCCTCAATTAATGTCATGCAGTAATGATTTCTATGATTATTTCCACAGTGCAATTCGTGATACAGTATTGTATTTGTACAACAACAACTGGAAAACTATAATTTATTAGTTGGAACTGTGGGACCGTTTTGTTTATTATACTATGAAATCATGCTATGAAACTGTGCACTTTAAACTTCTGACAAAACTCAAATTGCAAATACTAACAATAATCATAAGAAATTGTAATCTCAAATAATGGAGTATTTAGTTTTAGCAAATAATGTAATAATTCTTGTAATCAACTAAAATAATGTAACATTTTGTTAAATATTTACAGTTTGTTAATTAATGATTAAAGTCTCTCTAGTGTAATTTCTTGAAGTCTCTCTAGTGTAATTTCTTGAATGAATTATTTATGGTTGTCACACACTTTGTCTATTAGCAAATAAGAGCAATCATCTTTACTTCACATCACAGAGTAGGCACATCAACTGTTTGATCTCCATAGTACAGCTCTTTATCTTGCTCTTGGTCTTACTACATCCTTTGACCCACAGGGTCTACACCTATATGCTACTTTAAGCAGCCATCTATCCTCGACTGTGTCCAGATATTGTGACCATTCCATGCAATATTTCTGAATTGCATCGTTTATAGTAAATACCTGTACCTGCTTCCTAATATCCACATTGTGCAAACAGTCTCGCCTTATACAACCCTTTGTTCTCCTAACAAAACTCACTTCTGAACTCTGAATTTGGTTTCTAATCTTTCTTGTAGGCACCCATGATTCCAACCCACAAAAACCTTTGCCGTGCGTGCGTGCGTGCGTGCGTGTGTGTGTGTGTGCGCGTGTGTGTGTGTGTGCGTGTGTGTGAAACTTTTGAAATATTTAAATCTGTATTTCATCGTTTACACAAGCAAACTGCCAGCATACATTGGCTACTTTACCCTACTACTGGAAAACCAGTCCTTCATGAAACATTCAAAAAATTTCAAATTATAGCTGTGCTTCTCGTTTGTAACTGTCAATATAAAAGAAACAATAACATGTTTTATTATGTTGAAAAAACTTGTAAATAAATGTGAGAAGTTTTTTTATTTTTCTGCCAATAGTAGCGAACAAAGGAAGTAGTGATTCTCAAATGAATGCCTCCTAATTAAGTGAGGTTAATTTTCAAGCCTGGTTGTGCTGTCTCACAACAGTCCTAATATTAATTAACATAACTACATAATTAATTATTCCAAGAACACAATGCAAATGTGTAAAGAATTCCAGTTAAAAATTAAACAATATAAAGCACTTTCCAAATTCACATATCAGTCAGAACAACAGACTTGGATTTCACCTTTCACTGAATTGTAAACACTACATAATAATGGTGCCAAGAATCACAAATTGAATATTCAGGACACGACTGGCGTCACATACATCACTATTTAGAAATGAAGTTCACTGCCATGCCAACGCACAACACACTAAATAGTCTAACAGTGAAACTGTTACATTCTGAGAAATACATTACACTTTTCAGGGCCTTTTTCCAGTAAAAATCAAAATTTTCTGTATTCTGGAATAAAGATGGTGTATGTCGATGTTAAGGTAGATTATAAAAATGAATATACACTCACCACATCAATTTCAATCTCCTGTATCTGAAAGCGCAGGATAATAGTCCATATGAGACCAAGAATAAGCCTTGGATTTCCATCTACGATGTCTTCAGCTCCTATACTTTCCAGTCGAACCTGTGGAAAAAATAATTAATTATTTATCTTTTCTTCTTAATATTACTAAATCTAAATTAAATGTATTTAGATATTACAATATTATTTTACTGTTTTATTTAATAATGTGCACTTTGTTGTAACATTTTTTGGTCAACATCTTCAGAGTAAATTGAACAAATTTTGTATAACACTTTTGTTCATTTGTTTATTTTACTGTATAATACAGTTGTACAATTAAACTGTGTAATATACAGAACAAATATTTTCTACAATCCTTTAGAGTGAATATTTTTTAAAAATAAATTTAACATCGTGATGTTAATAAATTCTGATGTTTGATACGTTTCTTCTGACACATTTCTTTTATCTGCATAAATCCAGATCAATCCAGTAGGAAATTCATGTGCTAAAATACAAAAACCTGTAGTATACCAGACGTTGTGACAAAATATTCAATATTTCGGCATATTAAGGACTGTTTGCCACCTACTCCACTTAGAATAGTTGGATATGTATGGAAAATTATAACACAATACAAGGAAAAACAATAAGCTGAACTGACAATGGAAGTAAATGTCAAATTTCTTGAGATTGAAAGTAGGCCTACATCATTTATTTCTTCCTTAGTCCGTGTTCCAAGCGTCATAATACTTCATGACTTGCCGAAAACAAAATGACAAAAATTATGAAGTTTATTAATTACAATATCCTCACTCCAATGAATCAAAAGTTTTGAGAATAATCAATAAATTTATCACAAGTTTCAGAATCCACAAGATAATATTTCCTACTAAAATCCATACATCATTCCATGTCGATTTTGACCATATTTCTACTGTACTGTCTGGGTTTTGCATGCCCGTGTTATCATTCCTGTTCCTACTCCACAGTTCTGACAGCAGACCTGAGTGAAAAATACTACATTAATAACACCGTCTAGCAAACTTCAGGTTCTCATCAAGACTTTTTAAAATTTACTCTGGATTTCTAGTTTTTCTGTGTCAATAAATTTAATTATCGTCTTAGTTTTTCTCAACTGGACACAGTTTTTTCACAATTTGCATCACCATTTTTACATTATGTACATATACACTTCTGAAGAAACTACTGAAGAAAACATGTGTATTAGGATTTTTATTAGATTTATTTCTTTTAAGTTTTGTTTTATACTTAAAACATTTTTGCCTTAGCTGGAGATTTCACAGATATTTTTTCTTTTCCTAGTAACACTGAGTCTGTAGCTTTTTTGTTTTGTACAAAATACCTGCATTTCCATGCTGCCTTCTTGTAAAAAGTAGGGAGAAAGCTTGTATTCTCTACTTCTATACAAACAGGCTAATCTTTTGGCAACCAATAATTCTTTTCTTCCACTCTTGAGTTTAAAAGTTCAGCAGAATTCTTGGGTAATGCTATTACCACTAGACCATTCATTTCAGAATAAGAGAACAGCCAGGGGGTTGTCTATTCTGATCACAAAGAAATTTGTTACACTTATTCTGTTCTTCAGTGTTGACATTAGAAATGTCTCATGAATCAACTTCTGTTTCTGGAATGTTAGAAGTAACAGAAACTGGAATCTGTGCACTATAAGAAATAGGTTTAAGAACTGATGGCAGAAATTTGGAAGTCGAAAAATTAAAAAATGTCTTATTCTTTGTGTTATGGCTTTTAAGTCACAAGACCAAAAATAACAGTCGTTATAATGTACCTCTGGTTCCTTGGATGGAACACTAAATCTAAAACACTTGTTGACCACTTCCACTACTCATGTAATAATCTACACGAGGAGCCCATTGTTTATCTTTTCCTCCCACACGAGAGAGAGAGAGAGAGAGAGAGAGAGAGAGAGAGAGAGAGAGAGAGAGAGAGAGAGAGAGAGAGAGAGAGAGAGAGAGAGAGGGAGGGGGGGGAGGGGGGAGGAGGGAGGGGGAGAGAGAGAGAGAGAGAGAGAGAGAGAGAGAGAGAGAGAGAGAGAGAGAGAGAGAGAGAGAGAGAGAGAGAGAGAGAGAGAGAGAGAGAGAGAGAGAGAGAGAGAGAGAGAGAGAGAGAGAGAGAGAGAGAGAGAGAGAGAGAGAGAGAGAGAGAGCTCCCAGCCATTTTATTACCACTTATTAACACAGCTAATGCTGCTGTGTCCAAACACCAAACCCTAGATTATGTGGAATGTAAACTACTATAAACTCACAAAGTGGTACTTTTTATGGTACTGATAAGAATAAGTTCATTAACCGATTTAACTTCTGAACTTGTCATAGTTATTTTTAACTATGATGTATTAAAACTATTTTCAAGTGGTATCTACTAAAAACTTGTGCACAGTTATTAAAGGTGTTAATTTCGGTCTATTGAAAACTTCTTTGCAGTTTCCATTAGAACAGCATGGATTTTACTGTTTGCTCCCCTCAATAATTTCACCATATCCTAGAAGTACATGCTGAACTTCCACAATGCAGAATGAATCATGGAATATTTAGAACTTTCTAAATTGGAAGCTTTGAGGATCAGGTTTTTGAGGGACAAGCTACCACTACGGTACAGGATCCAACCAACGAGTTTTATGGGAGTAACATAATTCCCACAAAAATGTTTTGAAAATAAAAAGACTAATTAAAAGGGTGAATCAGATAAGATGCCCCAAATCCATTTTAGTAGAATAGTAACTTAGAACATTTCACCATTTTATACCAATTATTATGGTAAAAATGGTGGATATCATAAATCACTAACGTAATCTGCTATCACAAAAGATACTGAAATGAATTTTACATCTAAATGTTTAGTTTTTAAAAAGCTTTACAAATAAAAAAATGGCTTTTAATTGGTAAATTAAAAGCTTTACCAATTATTATGGTAAAAATGGTGGATATCATAAATCACTAACGTAATCTGGTACCACAAAAGATACTGAAATGAATTTTACATCTAAACGTTTAGTTTTTAAAGCTTTTTAAAAACTATAAAAGACATGTTTGTAGGGCAAATTTTGAGAACCGAATGTGACAACCAAGTTTCTGGAACAGTACATGTACAACTTAAACGATAATAATTTTCTGCAATTCCCATCTATGTAACTTAGTAGGGAGTAGTTTTGTTCCATGATTTCCAGTCAAACCTTTACCCGTAACTGATCTGTGACACTTTAAGTATGATTCATCTGTATCTTTACACAGTAAGGCGGATGGACCTTTTCAAAACCACCACTGGTTGTATGATTCTAGTTATTAATAAAGTTTCGTTATTTTGAACCTTTTACATTTATTAATTATACTGTATTTACAAATGAACGAGTCAGAGTTACTCGTACAATATTTTTGGTATTGTAGACAAATTTGAGTTTTTTAGCAAATTTGTTTGAAGGGGCTCCCTCTGGAGAGGGGTAATTAGAGGTAATCTTAATTTTGTCACATGCCAAATCAAAAGATTGCATGTCTTTGACAAAACTAGTGATCGTTTCAATAACCACTGTTATTACAGTACTTAATTGCTGTCACCAGATCCACAATTAATTAAAGGAGCCAGTGGCGGATCCAAAGTGGAATTTGGATGGATTAACTAAAAATCACTGAACAGGGTCAAACTTCTTTTTCACGAAATTTGAAATACACCTTTTAAGTATACTCAAATGACATTCTGTATATTTAAAAATAAAACTGCCTGCTGGAAACAACAGTTCGATGTCACTTACTGGTCCCTAGCAGCCACGAAACCTGCAAACCGAGTTTTTTTTTGTACTTCTACGTGCATTACAGGTGTGGTCGCGAAATATGGTAGTTTTCATTCAAACGATACATCTGAAATATATCTGAAATTTCATGCTGCAAAAAATTCCATTGTTGGATGCTGAAAATATCCATTCAATTATACAAAACTACAAGCAGGATTTACTAAATTACCAAATTCGATGTACACTGACGTTAACCATTAGTTTCCCTTTTTATAGGATTACTTTGAAAAATAAATTTGTATAGAAAAACGAAAACATTAGGTATGGTTAGTGTGATTATTTATCAAAAATTCTTTATTGGTTAACTAAATGTCGAGCGAGAATGGTTAGGTGAGGTTGTTATAGCTACTAGTTATTCAGATATTTTAATCGATTTTATACAAAAACTGTCGTAATTAAAAAGAATTCATTTTTACGAAATTCGGCAAATTATTTGGTTTGTGAAAAATGTTTTTTTCTCTTATTTCCTGGTTTTTCTCCGGGTATATCTGCTGTTCCAATAGTGACCTCATAATGAATATTAATATGAGAAGAACTGACGTGAATTTCTCAGGCGGTGACATAATGTTTATTGTAGAGCCTCAAGTGTTTATGCTCCCGATATTAACATATACGTGTATCTGGATCTGAAAACGTAATTTAGCCTATTAGGCCTACACAGCGACAACTAAACGTGTGCATGCATCTAGTAATATTACATTCATTGAAATGTGAAATACTATAAGCAAATTTTCGATTGTTTGCTCGAGAGAACACAGACGTCCTAGATAGAAGACCTTAGTAGTATAAATAGCACGATAATTATACTAAACGTAGTTATACTAAAAGGTTAGAATTACCGTGATCCTCACCCATATTGTCTTAAGGCTATAGTGAACGTTCAAGAAAAGTACTGAGAAGGAATTTCTTGGAGGTAGTTACACATTATGAAAAAACGTCATATAGGCCTATGTTACCGAAGAAAACGTCTGATCGCCAGAAAAATATCTGGTGGAGAATACAATTTTTCAAATTTCTCGTTCTGCAATTGTTTAAAATTCATACACAGTTTTCGGAGATTTTAAAAACAAAAGTGAGGTTGCAAGAAAAAAATAATTGACGTTCTCTTTAGTTATGAATTTTTTTATTGCCACACTGTTAGCAACTTAATTAATTTTAATAATTAATTAGAACAAGACTGTTTGGCTCAAATAGAATTAAGAACCGTGGGAACATTCGGCGGGTCGGACGCCTTTCATCTCACAAGAAGTAAATTACTACGAAACCCGATTTCACGTTGAAACTGTCTCCTCCTGTTTCTTAGAGATATTACACCACAATCAATTAGACAGGCCAAGATGTTACGGCAATTAGCGATGTTTATTAACGTAGTTTTCACGCGATCGCTGTTTACGCTGTCAAGAACAGCGTACAAGTATCACAAGCGTAGGTGCAACACGCAACAGCTAATTTCTACATACTTACGCACCATACCGGTTGCAACGATGCAGAAGAACGAAACAATCATCTGGAGCTGATCATTGCCGTGTGCCGGGGACATCACATTCCGGTTGTAAAGTGGCCGTGTTCGCAGTGCCGGATTTAAGATTTTTGAGGCCCTAGGCCAAGTTTTCTGAGCCCCCCCCGCTATTTTGATTCCCTTCAATGTTTAAATTATCCACGGGCTTATTAATGTCTGATCGTCTGCAACCTCTGCTGCAGAAGTACTTGGAACATTGAAGTCAGTTTCTGATACACATTTAATTGCAGGGCTATCATTAGAAACCGCCGTAGTTTGGAAAATTGTATCTAGTTTATGAGTTTTTTTTATTGTTTCCAAATGACCTTCCTCTTTAATTTTGTTTATGTTACGTTTGTAGGCTCCACTAGCCGAGTGATGTTTACGTTCATGTTCATGATGAATACGTTTAGTGTACGGATTCAATTCTATGTTCATACAGTTTTCACACTAATAAATATATCAACGAAACAACACGCTGCCCACCACACAAAGCTAAAAACCTTCTTTACATTCAAAACAAAATAAAAAACAATCTCAAATCGCAAACCGTTCAGTCACAACGCATATAAACAATGATAACAAACAAGGGTGGTACCACGGTCGTGTACATTCGGGGGTAATATAGCGGACGTTCAAAATACGCATGCGCAGATTAGTTTTCAAGGATGCCAACGTCTTAAAAATAAGCGCGCAATATTTTAAGAAGAACTGTCTTCCATTTGTATTATTAACAAAAATTGATCATTTAATTTCAAAAAATCATACTTAAATAAATCAAAGTGCCTCCTACTTTTATAAAAATACTTCTGTTAAAAAAAATCTGTAAACTTGCGGCTCCCTCTGAGCCCGCTAGTGGTAAACTGCGTGTTCGTAACTAACGTCCATTATCAGAAACACAAATAAATGTTTCATCAATAGACGTTTATGGGAAAGATCCTTAGGACAACTGTCGCCTGTTTACGCATCTTGAATTATGCTCAGGAACGTGTGCACGTGTTTTCAGTAAATTTGTATTTTTTGAAGAATTCGTTACTCTTGAAAAGAAACCAATTAAGACTATCTCCTAAAAAACTGCCTTGCGTCTCGTAAAAAATTGCATATGTAGATCACAATTATTGGAAGAATGCCATCATTTCCATAGCTCCAACTTTGTCACAACTTATTGCCACACCGCTAAATACGTCGTTCTTGACGAGGCCTTTCGGTGTCTCCACCATCTTCATGTCTTAAACGACCTGGAGATTTCTAGAGGTCTTCAGATCTTAAACGAAAACTGGAGATTTCCACAGCTGCTGAACAGAAGCAAGATTATAACGGTGTTATTCATAACTAGTCCAGTCGCCAGAGATTTTGACTTGATAAAAAATTGGGGCAAAGCAATATTTGGTGCACGTGTTAAATAAACGTTAATAATTAATATAAAAAAATCTTTGCATGTTTACCTTTCTAGGGTTTTCTGAAAATGGTCTGGAAAAATCGTAAAGACAGATTTTCTTAAAGCACTCCGTAAATATGTACAGTTGGAAGAAATAAAAAGGTGTATATTGAAGAGCAAACAATTTCCTTCAGAAAGTCTCCTTACATATTTTTACGTTAATGGAACTGTTTTACTGAAAATTGGTAATGATGAGCGCTGCGTTTTAAAAAGAGCGTTTGCCCCCGATCTTGCGTAATTCGCTAAATTAGCCAGGCGCGTCTATTCAAAAATATCATAACTTTCTTTAATCTAAGCATAGCCAGTTAAATAAAGGCTAGTTTTGAAGGGGAACAGTATAGCTTTCAAATTTTGTTGATTTTTACATAAATATATTATTTGAACATAAAGAATATAGTGTGTAAATATTTACTGTAGATACAAAAAGAAGTGAAACCACAAAATTACAAGTACTATACAATAAAATTTAAAAAAATAGTAGTTCTTTACTAATTTACCTTTAAAAGAGATAAACTTTTTATTTTATAATAATGAAAAATACTTTTGAAGTTGTTATTTAAAAAAAAAACACCTTTTCAAAAGTGAGTATTTCGACGTATTTTAAATTTACTCGAAAATTCAGAGTTTATCTGCCTTTATTAATCTTAAAAATAGAGATATCGAAATACAAAAAATTGTATTTGAAAGCTGCAAGTGTTCTGCATCAAAAACTATACTCATGAAAATTAAAATCATTTTCGAAATTAAAAAAAATAAATAAAAATTGTGTATACTAAAAAAAGGTGCCTCCTTTGCGTTACATACATGTATCTTTTAAGTGGGTTTATTTGAGTACTTGAAATTAACGTTACAGCTACTACAATACTAAATCTATCTATTCATGTTATTTCTCTTACCTGATTATACCTATACTCTAAAAACAAGACCCTAGAAAACAGGTAAAATTTTTAAACGGCGCGGCGTTCTATTCCCCTCGAGTGTGCAACTGTAAATGTAGCTGCGCGCGCAACACCCATTGTTGTGGTGTGCCATACAAACATCTGCTATACAAGAACGGAGCAGTAACGCAGTTGATATTTCTTCAAAGGTTATAATCAAAACATTACAAATATTTTTGTTTTTATCATATAAAAACAGGTAAAAAAATTGCAGTTTAAAGTTTTTATTTACACTTTTTATACATGCTAATATTTATTTATTTGTGAGCACGTGTAGTGGAGTCAAAATAAAAATCAAATGTGAATTGTTTTGGGAGTCGATTTTTTGTGTGCTAAATTGGTTAATGGGATCAAGTTGAGCTAATAGTTAAGTTTTGTGTAAAAACAACCCGTTTATTTTTTTATTAACAATTTAAGTTGCAAAATAGCGTTTTTATAAATATCTTTGGACCCAACAAGCCGATTTTTATGTGATTTTTTTCAGTATTCTATAATAAATTAAGAACATTTCTAGCCTTAATACGGAAGTCGATGTTATTATTATTGTTAATAAATAAATAAAATGGCGATGGCGTTTATAAACAATTGCTGTTGTTTTAACACAAATTAATGAAAGTTGATAAAACTTGAGGGAAAGGTAACCTTTGTGGAGTACTATAAACCCCAAAAATTTCATATTGAAATGTCGAATATTACCTCAAAAAAAATCGCAATTCACAAAAAACTTCTGAGTGCCTCATAAAGTACGGCAAGATTGTGGCACAAAGGTGTACGACGGCTTAAATTAAAGCTTATTAAAAATACTTTCGGGTGGTTAATTAACAAAATTTTTTGGCACCATTTTTGACCATTTAAAAAAATTAAACGTAGACATGGATAGCCTCAAAAAAAGATGAAAATGAAGAAAAAAGAAAAATCTTAAAATCTGCAGCAGCAATTATTCGAAACGATGTTAATCTGAAGAAAAGTAATACAGAATTTTATCCTCCAAGTGATAATATATTCCAAAATATTAATGAGAATATCCCAGAATCCCTTCAGTTTCTGATAGAAGAAATAATTTTAAAAAATAAAAAAGGTGATATTAGTTCATATGAAACAAAATGCACAGCAATTACTCATTCAATTATGAGTTGCATAAGACCTAGATACCTTTCTATCACCATTGCAAGTTGGTCTGTCCTGTAATGTTGCACAGGACATTTGCTTCAAAACGAATTATAGATATATTGTCGCATCTGGGAGTGTGTTCATCATACAAAGAAGCAACACTTTATGAGGATAGTGTATTGCTTAGTCCACGTTCTCCATTTAGATCTGGTTGTTTTGCACAATTGGCATTTGACAATTCAGATATTAACATCAATACTATAGACGGGAAAAATACTTTTCATAGTATGGGAAGTATTATGATTGTAAGTCCCAGAGATTGTTATTATAACAAAGTTCCCTTAAAACGATTGACAGTTAAGCCTACTGCAAAAGAAATTAGCAAAATTGACAAAATACCATTCCAAATTTTTGAAATATTAATACACATGCACTCCAAAACATTGTTTTGAAAAAGTAGATAACCGAGTTTTAATAATATAGATTTTTCTAATGCTGACTTGCTTTGGATTTATGGAGTGACCAAACCAGGCATTACTGGCTGGAATGCCTTTATGTCCAAGCTTTTGGAAAATATGACGTATACATTATCTAGAATTGTTTGCTTGCCTTTTGTACACTCTCCTCCAACTGACAAAATTACAATATACACCGTTTTAAAATACGCTGTAAAACTAGTGAAAACTTAAATCTATTTAATTGTTTTGTTACTTTCGATCAACCTTTGTATCAGAAAGCGTTTAAAATGGTCCAATCCTCACCTGATGATGATATACATAATGTAATTGTTCGACTTGGAGGATTTCATCTGCTTATGTCTTTTCTTGGTTCAATCGGTTATGTGATGGCAGGAAGCGGTTTAAAAGAAGCATTAAGCTGTTACTATGCGCCAGGAACTGTAGATAAGATGTTAGATGGCCATGCTTATGCTAGAGCAGTACGAGGCCACACATTAATTTGGATAGTTTTGTGTAAAAAGATTATTGAGGAAATGAATCTTTCAGAAGTTGAATATTCAAATATGAAATCTTTACTACAAGAATTTTTAGATGACAATCTTACTTACAAAGAAGTACAAGATCATAATTTTTTTAACATCTTAAATGGTAAATTTCTAGAAAAAATTATTGAAATTGAGGAATGCGGTAAAACTGCAAAATTATGGATACAATACATACGAATGATCTCTATTGCAAAAGCATTTGCGCGCTCAGAAAAAATGGGTAATATAAAAATTCAATTACAAGTTATTCAGCAAATGTTGCCATAGTTTTATGCGACTGGACATTTTAATTATACGAAATCAGCCTTATTATATGTACAATATATGAATCAATTTATAAAAGAATCTGAAAAACTTTTCACCTCAATGCAAAACCAAAATGTAATTCCAGAAACTACCGCTTTAAAAATTAAAGAACTTCAAAATTTTATAAATAACAGATTTTGTACTGTAAGACGAACTGAGAAATTCTGGTCAGGAACTCATACTGATATGACAATCGAACAGGACTTAATGAGAGTCATGAAAGTTGATGGTGGTATGATTGGACGGGGAGTAACTACCAGTACTGCAAATAAATGGATTTTAGCGATGCCATATACACATGATATCTGCGAAGAAGTAGAAAATTTTTGTGGTATACAATTTTCTACTTCCGATCAGCATGTAGATGCTAGAGATTCTCGAATAAAACGAGATACTGAAGATATTCTCAAAATAAAATCCTGGTTTGATTGTCACGAGACATTTCCTTATCAAGATTCAATAATGTCTATATCTACTGGAGTTACTGGCGGTAATAATATTAACTGTCATAATGCTTTTGAGGTTGGAAAAGCAGGGTTAGAAGAAATTGCTGGTACAAACTTCCATAAAGTTTCGTTTAAACGAAAAAATAGAGTACTGTCATTAAAAAGTGTTAATAGTAGTCTGAAAATTCAAGAGGAAATTGTCCCTATAGATCCAATGTTTATATTTCAACGCATTTGTGTAGCAAGAAAAAGTGACGACGAATTAAAAGATTACATGCGTTATGAACTTGCACCGTACCCAACATCTATGTTTTACGAAGGTGTATTTCGGAAAACAGATAAGTCTAAACTATATGATATGTTTGAAGTGGACCGCACTGAGATTAACCTTGAAGATTGCATTTACGTCATTGATGGTGGTATGTTACTGCATAGAGTAGTATGGTCAAAAAATGACAAGTTCAAATGTATTTTTCAAAGATACGTAAATTATGTCAAGAGACACTTTGGATCAAAAGTTACTGTAGTTTTTGATGGCTATACAAACAATTCTAACAGCATCAAAGCTATGGAGCGTTATCGCCGTACCAATCAAAATTCCTCTTTAGGATATTTTATTCTATGAAGATATGTGTGTCACAGTGACCCAAGAACAATTTCTTTCGAATAAAACTAATAAAACTCGTTTTATTGACATTCTAACGAGATATTTGGAAGAAGAAAGCTAACGTTAAACAAGCTGACGATGATGCAGACTTATTAATTGTGAAAACAGCCTTAGAATTATATGATAAATTATATGCACGTCAAATTGTTACTTACATTGAAATTCCCTTTAATTTGATACCCCACGTGCGGTATTTTCATATTTTCCATTTTTGACATCACCCCTCCGCCAATTCCACTAATTTATTGAGCCCAAAATTTTTAAAAACCAAAATTTTTAATAGTGCGTATATGCATGTCACATATGATATTTCATATTTTCCATTTTTGACACCCCTTCATTACAACCCATTTATTGAGCCCCAGGGCCCAAATGTATTCAATAGTACGTATATGCATGTAAAATTGTTACTTGCATTGAAATTCCCTTTAATTTGATACCCCACAGTATTTTCATATTTCATATTTTTCATTTTTGATATCCCCCCGGGCCCAAAACACCTATCTTATGTTGGTTCTCCCATTGCGTAAAAAATTTGTGCCAAGTTTGGTGGAAATCGGGTAAGTTTCATATTTTCCATTTTTGACCTCCCCCAAAACCACCCATTTATTGAGCCCCAGGGCCCAAGAATTTTCAATAGTGCTTATATGCATGAAAAATTGTTACTTGCATTGAAATCCCCTTTAATTTGATACCCTACATGCGGTATTTTCATATTTTCCATTTTTGACATCCCCCAGGGCCCAAAACACCTATCTTATGTTGGTTCTCCCGTTGCATAAAATATTTGTGCTAAGTTTTGTTGAAATCGGTCCAGTGGTTTAGTAGGAGGTGTGAAATATAAATACACACAATGACTTTTATGTATATTAAGATACACATATTTAATAATATTATTCAACAGAGGAAGATTTGTTAAAATTGACCATTCCGTCTATCGATTTAATACTCCTAACGATGAAATAATAACAAAATCGTTATTTTGATTTTATTACTATTAAAATTTGAACTATTTTAAACAAAAAGAATGAAGACTTTATCATGATCCAATGGTTTATTTAGTAGTAAGAAAATAAATCCACGGAATGTAAACGTTTTTATCGATTTTACCGCGCGCTGCCCTTAAATAAGGTTTTTTTTAAAAGCCTGACCTTATAAACATGCAAAGATGATTTTAAACCGATATTTAGACCTTTTTCAATAACTATACCAAGTATCACTTTGCCTCAATTTTTTACGAAATTTTACCATTATTTTTACTCTGGCGACTGGACTTTACGTAAATATGAGGATTCCGATGACGAAGTTTACAACGAAGGAATTGAAGGTATTGAAAAGGGGTTAAATAAACAGACGAAACTCGAAATCGGTTACAAAAACTTCAAGATAGAAATTATCGTACGAGAAAACTGAACTCGTGCGTCTGTTAAAAACAAATGAACATTTTAACACATTCTGAGACACAGACACAGACTGCGCATGCGCGCGCGCGTGCACACACACACACACACAGACACACACTTCAATAATGAAGCAAAATACGAATCATTATAGTCTGTGGAGGGGCGGAGTGGGAGTGGAAGGCTCCCATCCAATATATGGATGAAATAAAAGGAGGAAAAAAAATTAAACCTGGTAGTCGTGGGACTACCGGTAGACATGGAATCATGGGCAGACTTGTGCTTTGGGAAGGAATGAAGGGTTGGTTAAATAAACAGCTACATAAGTTTCAAGAGAAACTACACTGTGGCCAAGAGACTTATGTATGATGGTACGCACGGTCTTAGATCACTCTTGAACCACAAGCGATCGCAGATCCCACACACCGAGCCGAACGGATTGTTAATAAAGTGCTTAGAGAATTCCTCGTCGACTCCTTTGAAGCGGCGACTTGGGCCGGGCTGTTCTGCGCAGAGCATCGAGGGTCCAATGTTGTCGAAGCACAAGTTATTAATTTTCTCATCGTCTGTTTTCTTGCTAGCTAGCCGTACGCTCGATCTGAGTCGCTTTGGGGGCACGCCGGATGACCCAGGTATCGGAGATGCGGGCCGCTTGGGCGCTGACGGGGTTTTGTCAATTTTCAAATGGTTGCCATTTTCTAAGTTCTCGGCCGATTTCTTTGATTTTAGTCTCAAACGATAGGCCTGTTGACGCTCTGCATAGGATTTGCCGGTTTTCGGTTTGAAATTTTTGGTTCGAGTTTTATCACGATTTTTAGGTCGAGGTATTTCAAATTTTTGAGTTCAAATGTTATTATTTTCTGTGAGTGCTTCTGGTACTCGGAATTGGTGTTATTGGAGAGATTTAGTTCTGAGGATCACAACGCACTTTGTATTTTCGCGATCGGACTTGTAGTTCCCGAGATATTTAAGTTTTAGTGGAGCAATTTAGAAATTTTCGGCGCAAAAACACCCTCACGCAGACAAAGCCTAGAGGCGACTGAAGTCAGTTGTCAAAATTCTCAGTACTATTGTTGGAAGGGGGCCGAGTGACTCGATCACCTGACACCTGGTTTGCTGGGATTGGTTGAGCGGATCGTGAGATAGTGGTATGCCGAAAGTACATTTGAAACATAACGGTCGATTTTCGCGAAACGTGCGAGTAAGACATTACATACCTATGGATTCCATGTCAAAAAGTGGTTACGAGACTATCTTAGGAAGGGAAGAAATTGCAACACCACCAACCTCTGCGTTGAGGAGAAGAAGAAGATTGTGTGGGGAGAAACATTTTAACGTTAAAATTCAAGATGGAGGCCTCGCTTTCAAAAATTGCGGAATCGAAGGTCTTGGAATTCTAACCATATGTAGCAAGTTGGAATCGAACGGAAACTGCCTTCTGTCTACTCTTACCGGTACCGATGTTCCTAGCCGTCATCCATTAACGCACGTGACTTTACACGCGGCGCAGCAAGTTATTAATATTAATCATTTTTAACGTACATAATCCACTCGGAAACCACAACAGTGGTCCCGTACTCACCCGCCATACGACTGTCTTTTACACTAAGGTAACCAATACTGGCAGAGGATTTGATTTCGATAGACCGTTACGGCCTCAAGTAGTGGAAGCCCACTGTTGAAAAGAAACAGCTTTATTTTAAACTACGTTTGAGCCTAATCGCAAAACTCACGCTATTTTTATTTATTATCAACCAATACTAAGTAGACTATAGTATCTGGTATTTTATTTTTCTAAATCAACAGTAAATAGTTCACGCACACTCTAGAAAAGCAGCAGGAATTAAAAACTGTATGCCAACATAAAAGACTGTGTAAAATTTAAATTGAAGTTCAGAGATATTCTGTATACGTAATTACGTATCTGAGTACTGTATTTCATTTAATTGTAGGTATACGTGTTACTGAATGAGCGAGGGAATTATCGTTTAACTCAGCAATTTGTTACCTGTCTATCTATATATTTGGGTATGCCTCAAAAAAGATAACTTGTGAAGGCATCAAGCGATTTTCGTAAAATTCAGCATGTGTGGCCACACTTTTTACCCCACAGACAATATTGTTTTTGAGATTAACTCCCCCTAAAATTAGGGGAACGGCAGGCAAAAATGTCAGGGAACAAAACGTTGAAAAAATCACTAAACTCCATGGGTCATCAAATTAAAGAGAATTTTAACTGAAATGTTCACAGTGTTCGGGGCACCACGACTCAAAATTTGCGAAAAATTGTAAAAATAATGCTAAAGGAAATCTTAACCCAAATCCAAGTGTAGTTTTTACTTGAAAGTTTTTTGTTAATTTTAGAGTCACCAAGACCGAAAATAAAAGTAAAAGTTTGGAAAAAATTGTACAGTTCCACGTGAGCTATTTATAAAATGACTGTAGTCCCTTACGACACCGTAAGCGTTTTGTTTTGTGTACAGAATAATTAACATTTATACTCAGCATATTATTTGTACCCTCTTCATTTGTATAGTATACAAAAAAATGCATAAAAATAAAAACACAGAATATTAAAAACGAAATAAGATCATCCTGTGTTGTTCTCGGTTAATGATCACAATCATACATACAATATTTTTACTC